>CM065485.1:36252475-36590299 GCA_032873175.1 Leptopilina drosophilae
CATTAAAGTTCGAAAAAATAGAAATGTTCTTAAAGATCAAATTAAAACAAATCTACTGTAAAAAAATTTAAGTTCTTTTTGACAACGCAGTAAATATTTTCGTGTTATCAAAAAATTATAAACAATAACTATTGTTTTAAAAAAAGTACAGCAGTTGACATTGTAGTTACAAGAATATTAATTTTTCTATAAAATCTAATTTAAAACAAATCTGCTGTTCCAAAAAAAATTTTAAACTTTTTTGACAACTCAGTAATTATTCTTGAGTTAAAAAAAAATTATAAACAATAAGTTTTGTTCGTAAAAAAAGTACAGCAGTTGACATTAAATTTCGAAAAAATAGAAATAATTTTAAAGATCAAATTTAAAGTAAATGTAGTGTACTACAAAAATTTAAGTTCTTTTTATAACTCATTAAATATTTTAGTATTATCAAAAAATTATAAACAATAACTATTGTTTAAAAAAAAGTACAGTAGATGCCATTATAGTTCCAAAAATATAAATTTTTCTATAAAATCTTATTTAAGGCATATCTGCTGTTCCAAAAAAATTTATAACTTTTTTGACAATTCAGTAATTATTTTTGAGTCTTAAAAAAATTATAAACAATAAGTTTTGTTCTTAAAAAACGTACAGCAGTTGACATTAAATTTCGAAAAAATAGAAATAATTGTAATGATCAAATTTAAAGTAAATGTAGTGTACCAAAAAAATTTAAGTTTTTTTTACAACTCATTAAATATTTTTGTGTTATCAAAAAATTATAAACAATAACTATTGTTTTAAAAAAAAGTACAGTAGATGCCATTGTAGTTCCAAAAATATAAATTTTTGTATAAAATCTAATTTAAAGCAAATCTGCTGTTCCAAAAAAATTTATAACTTTTTTGACAACTCAGTAAATATTATTAAGTTACCAAATATTATAAACAATAACTATTGTATATGAAAAGTACAGCAATTGACATTATAGTTCCAAAAATAAAAATTTTTCTATGAAATCTAATTTGAAGCAAACCTGCTGTTCCAAAAAAATTTATAACTTTTTTGACAACTCAGTAAATATTATTAGGTTACCAAATATTATAAACAATAACTATTGTATATGAAAAGTACAGCAGTTGACATTATAGTTCCAAAAATAAAAATTTTTCTATGAAATCTAATTTGAAGCAAACCTGCTGTTCCAAAAAAATTTATAACTTTTTTGATAACTCAGTTAATGTCCCTGAGTTAACAAAAAATTATAAACAATAAGTATTGTTCTTAAAGTGTACAGCATTTGACATTAAATTTCGAAAAAATAGAAATGTTTATAAGGATCAAATTTATAGCCAAACTACTCTTCCAAAATTATTTATATTTTTTTGGCAACTTAGTAAATGTCTGTGATTCAGGAACAAATTATAAAAAATAATTGTTGTTCAGAAAATGTACAGCATTTGACATTAAAGTTTGAAGAAAAAGAATTTTTTATTAAGATCAAATTTTTAGCAAATCAACAGTACCAAAAAAATTAAAATTTTTTTTATTTCTTAGTAAATGTCCACGAGTCACACAAAAAATTATGAACAATAAGTTTGTTCATGAAATGTATAGCAGTTGTATTTAAAGTTCGAAAAAATAGAATATTTTAAAAAGATCATATTTAACCTTCGCGCTACCAATACTTTTTGTATACGCGGACTACCGGACGGCCACCCGGGGTGGCGAAACGCTTTTTTACTATTATGTTCCCAAAACGCTTAAAATTCATCAAAAGTTTTGAATATAACTATGTGTTAATATAAATACTGTGTCTTAATAATGTTTTATGACATTTATGACATAAAACATTTGTTTTATTATTAAAAAATTATTTAAACAAATTATTGATATTATTTACCAACTTTTTATAGAACACACCTAGAAAGTTGCAGTTTTTTCCTAATTTTGCAAATTACTAAATCTTATATGATTAAAGAATATAAAAAAGAATAAAATAAAAAAATAAATAAATAGATAAAGAATAAAAGTTGAATAAAAATTTAACTATTTTTTAAACAATTTTTAAACAAATTATTGTTATTATTTTCCAACTTTTTCCAGAATGCACCTAGAAAGTTGCAGTTTTTTCCTAATTTTGCAATTAACTAAATTTTATATAATTACTGATAAAGAATAAAAATTTAACTATTGTTTAAACAATTTTTAAACAAATTATTGTTGTTATTTACCAACTTTTTCCAGAATACACCTAGAAAGTTGCAGTTTTTTCCTAATTTTGCAATTTACTAAATCTTTTATGATTACAGATAAAGAATAAATTTGAATAAAAATTAAACTATTTTTTAAACAATTTAACTACAGTTTTCTAAGTGCATTCTGGAAAAAGTTGGTAAATAACAACAATAATTTGTTTAAAAATTGTTTAAAAAATATTTTAATTTTTATCAACTTTTATTCTTTATCTGTAAACATAAAAGATTTAGTGAATTGCGAAATTAGGAAAAAACTGCAACTTTCTAGGTGTATTCTGGAAAAAGTTGGTAAATAACAACAATAATTTGTTTAAAAATTGTTTAAACAATAGTTAAATTTTTATTCTTTATCAGTAATTATATAAGATTTAGTTAATTGCAAAATTAGGAAAAAACTGCAACTTTCTAGGTGCATTCTGGAAAAAGTTGGAAAATAATAACAATAATTTGTTTAAACAAATAAAAAATATATTTTAAAATCATAATATATTTTATTTATTGATATAAAACAATTTTACTGTAAAAGTTTAACGATTTTATTTTTATTTTTTTGCAATATACAAAAACAAACACCCGGTCAATTTTCAGTATTCTCGTACATACTTTTTTAATTGTTATAAATAAACAAGAAGTGTAAAAAAAAATTTATTTTTGTTTTTTTCGAAAGTAGGTAAAATTTTGTTCAGTGAGTTGAAATGGCGATTCGATTGATTCAAAATTCAAGGAGATATTCAACATTATGTATTAGTTGGCCACCCCGGGTGGCCGTCCGGTAGCGCGAAGGTTAAAACAAATCTACTGTTCCAAAAAAGTTAAATTTTTTTCGACAAGTTAGTGTCTCTTATTCAGAATAAAATTATAAACAATAGATATTGTTAATGAAATAGACAGCATTTGACATTAAAGTTCGTAAAATTGGAACGATTATGAAAGTTTTATTTTTATGTTAATTCAATGTATTAAATTTTATTTCTTAAATGGTTATAATGTTTTTGCTTAAATATTTTTAATTGTAAATGGTTTCTCTTTTCATGTAAGAAATATATTGTATTTGAAGTGAATTTCACTTGAATTTATTTATTTAAGTATAGTAAAGTAGAATATAATTGTTTTTGTTTCAATAGAAAATTTTTGTTCGTAGGGTTGAAGGATAGAAAATATTGGATTTTAATTTTTTTTGACTCACCCCAAATTCTTCTTCTTTGTATCTGCGGATGAGGCTGGTGTTGAATCTCGAGTCTTCTTCGATCTTATAATTTAGTTTATATATACTAGTTAAAAATATTAATTTCATGGCTATTCTGTTGGATGTTTGCTGGAAAAAAATAAAAGAATATTTATGTTTTTGCACAGGAAAAAATAAGTGTTTTTAACACATTTTAAACCGATACTGTTCACCTCAATAAAGGACATCGAAGAACTGTTACATTTTATTACACTCACACAGTTTGATGGGGAAAACCATCAACGCTGGGAAGAAGAGAAGGGGAAAGTACTTAAATTGTCTTCTGTACTATTAGTCTTGTTGTCGAAAAGACGGACAAGGACGGAGCGAAAACAATGTTGTGAACTATACCAAGGGTCTTCGTTATCTTGTTTACAATAAGGGATTAATTTCTATCTCAAATTTTAAATTACGGAAAAGTCTTTTCAGAATTTTCTTATTACAATTTTCCAAAAGAATAAAATTAAATATACTGCATTTATTAAATGAAATAAAATATTATATTTATTATTTTTCTTAAATATTTTTGAATTTTCCATATTCTTTTTAATTATTTTTTTTTATTTCTTTGTTATCTTCATTTCTTCATTCTAATTTTGTCAACTCTAAAAATAGGATAAAAACATTTTTGGCAAATTTTATTATAGAATTATTTGATTAAGGAAAATGTGTTAAGAATTCAACTTACGTCGAAAAATAGGTAGCGCCGTCTTAGTTTAATATTCTCCAACTGACCCTTCGCCGCATCTAGTATATTTATCTAAGAAGAATCTTTTATTAAATTTATATTAAAAATAACCAATTAACATAAATAAATATCAAAGCAATTGTAAAATAAAAAATACTAAAAGTAGAAAAAAGAATATTTGATTTCACGAATTTAAACTGAAAAGAAACTAAATAGGAGATAGTTGATTATTTATTGATAAAATTTAAAAATAAAAATTTTGTTACGTAAAAAGAATAAAAAAATTTTCTACATTAAACAAAGAATTTTACCAAGACATTTTCATAAATAGAGAATATTAAATTCTCTCATTAATTTATTAATTAATTACGATAAGCTACAAGCACTTTTCATTTTTGTTTCCTTTTTTAAATTCATTTTTTCGTCCTTTCCCGCATTCATCGGTATTAATTTCAATAATTTAATAATAAACTAACAATAATTATTCATAGACAATAATATCTGTTTACTATTTTTTTTTGCGAATTTAATTACAATCGTTAATTAATAGTACTCTTCTCCGTTAAAATTATTTAACCATTTAAGCGTTACATTGTTTTTTTAGAGTAGTAAAACTCGATTACATTCACATATAATGATAGTTCTTTCGTTTTCTATCATTGTGTAAGCGGAGAAGATACATATTTATATTATCGTAAATCATTTTTATTTAATTACGTTATGTACAGGAACCTATGATGGAGCTTTTCTTTCATTCTTTTTTTTTTATTTTCTCTTTTGGGCGGTTTTTCTTTCTATTCAACGGAATGCAACATTTTTTTTTAATAAATCGGTGAATTTGTTATATTCGCTGAATTTTAACATTAAATCAGTTTTCTTCCATAAAGAAAAGCAATTCCATTTAAATCTGACAATTTTTTTTGTTACCAAACAATTTTGGTAATTAGAAATTAAAATTTAATTGAAATTGTATTTAAATTCACCCAAAGTAAAAATATCAAATAATTTTATTTTTTGTAAATAATAGTAAATGTTTGTTTATAAATAATATATTAAATTATTCTTTTATTTAAATCTATCAGAAAAGAATATAAATAAATAAAATAATCTAGTTTGTTTTTAGTTTTTTTTTTCAAAACCTTTATATAAATAAAGAAGCTGCCGTAAAATTTTTTTTACAAGGAAAAAAAATCAGATCACAGGTGGAATTACTTTAAGTATATCTCTATAATTGATAATTTGCAAGTATTGATTGCACGGTGAAAAGTCTCCATAAAAGCGAATTGCTAATTCATAATTATGTGATAAATCTTTTCGTAACAATACTGCCTTTAGTCGCTAATTAATTATTAGTTTTCTTTTGTAATATAAATATTTAATAATTTGGCATATAGTACATTAGAAATAGTTCCATTTTTTCCCCAATATTTCTGTATTTATTATTGCACTAATTTTAAACAAAAAAAACTAATCTAATACTGATGAAAGAATATCGCTTCCATACTTTTCATCAAGTGAAAAATAAAAATAAAATAAATTTTTTGTCAAAAAAAAATATATTAATAGAAAAAAAATATTGCACAATAAAATTATAAATCGCAAAAATTTAAATTTTTCTTACGAGAGAGAAGTGTTTACAAACAAAATAAATTAATCGTCGACTCCTGAAGCATTTTCAATGGCACTTAAACTTTTGGAAATTCAGAGTTCAAAAAGAAACAGTGAAAAATAAATAACAAAAAAATAAATAAAATCACTTTTCCTGGAAGAAATTTGATTAGATAAAAAACAAATTTCAAAAGAGATTTGAATAGGTCTCAAAAAAAGATTTCGAAAATGATTTCTAAAAAGAAATTACAATAAAAAAGAACTAAAAAAAATAGTTTGTCAAAAGGACAAAATAAGCAAAAATACTAAAAAAGCATTTTTCCGAAAACAAAAAAGAAAGTTTTCTTCGCGTATTCGAAGCTCTGAATTCTAAAAGTTTAGAGAAAGAAAAAATTACAATTAGCAAGTCAGCTGGTTTTTCTTTTTTACATATCTCACGCATCGATGCGGACAGTCGAAGAGCAAACTTGAAAACAAAAAAAAGTATCTATGTAAAATTAAAATTAAAAGAAAATATAATTTTTTTGGGCAATGCCCAGCGCAAAGTGACTAGTTTTTTTTTATTTTTCCTCTCTACTCCACTTTTTCACTTTATTAATAAGATTATGTAATATACGGGAATCTAGCTGACTAGTCTTAAATATCACTGAATTTACCGAATTACATTATACAATAATTATAAATACTCGAAAACCAGCACTTTTTTTTACGGAACATAATTATCCATTTTGCCCACTGATTATATCTTCAGAGTCATTTTAAAGGGCTGCTAGTGTGCATAAATTTTTTGTTTGTGTCCTTTTTGTAACGATTCGTTGTTTTTACAAATTTTTTTTTTCAAGAATTATTGCATTGTACATAATTTTTGTTTAATCATTTTTTGTAACTATTACAGTTATTCTAGAATTTTCTCTACGGGAAAATTGTTGCATTCTGTTGATGATAATGTTTCTTTTTTTTGGCAGAGATTAGCACACTCGCCCCCAAATTCGACAAAACTACATAAAAATTATCATCTAAGTCAATTTTTAATTTAATTTTTCCATCAACAATAGAATTTAGATATCCTGTAAATTCACCTATCTGTACAGTAACCGTTTTATTTATTTTTTTTTTTTTGTAAATTCGGTACTTATTTATATTCTTTTGGAATATAGAAAATAATAAATAAATATTCGCGTCTGGAGATCAGCAATGCTCGTTGGTTCCCATAAATTTTTCTCGAAGAACACAAACGAGACGGGGATATATTTAATATTTATATATATATTATATAAATTTTTTAAAAAGAAAAAACAAAAGATTTAAATTAATTTTTGAAATGACATTTCCTTCTTTTCAATTCAGTGTACAATTTAGAAAAATGTTGTCGTGAGCAATATAATTTTTGTCACAATTACTTTTTTTTAATCTTCAAAATAATAAAAATTGTGCTTACAATTTTTCTAGATAGAAAAATATCACAAGCGGAATTAGAAATAATTTATAAATAAGATTCTTTTAAACTACAAATATTGTCTCCATCTAAAATACAAAGGATACATTAGGTGCAGTCACGTTTACAAAGTGCAATGTCGCGTTTACAAAAGCACACATTATTGTTTAGATTAATTGAATCACGAGTATGATAATATAATATATATTATAGAATAACTGAGATCAATTACATGTGACTGTAATTTTTCAATTTTACAGTCATTATTTATTGATTAAAAATTCTAGTTAAGATTCTTTTTTAAACTTGTTTTTAAACAAAAGCAAGTTGAAGACTAGGAAGTCGTATTTTTCACTAATTGTACACTGAAGAGAAAATTTTGTACGATCTTGATATTAACGTATTTTTGTAAATAAAAATGTGAATACGTTAAAAATTGAAAAAATGTCTTCTTCTTCAAAATAAAATATATATATAAATTTATATATATGTAAAAAAAAACAATTGGATAGGATCGTACATACCTATTGATAAAAATCCCTTGAGAAATCTTAAAAATTAATGTGAATCACGTCTTCACTTTTTTATCAGTTTTTTTTCCATCAGTTTTTCGCTCTTTTTAAAACGTCATACGTATATATAAGGGAATAACGCGTTTTCCCTTCACGAAAAAGTCTTCATAATATTCTTTAAAGGACTGTCCATTGGTTTTAACTAGAAAGGTTGTTTGCGTACTAATTTGATCCAAAAAGGTATCACATTCCTAGTTGGTTTGTAGTTCAATAATTCTCGTTCACTCGAGTTGAATCAAACTTTTCCCACATAATATTCAATGTCGCAGCCTCACGTTTCACGTCCAATCACTGTACTTTCAGGCATCGGTCTAAATCTGCGACATCTACAAATTTTTTTGAAATTAAAATAAAATATTTTTCAATTAAGAGACAAGAAAAGCAGAGTTGACAGATAAATTTAATTTTGTCTTTCCCTGACTTTTCACTTTAAAAAAACGAAAATAAAATAAATTAATAAATAATAAATAAATAATTTATATTTTTTACTTTTCCTTATTTTCAGAGAGAATTATGACACTAAACAATATTTTTGATTCACTTTAAAAATAATTAAATACTCAAAACAAAATTCTCCAATACATTTATTAGTGAATTTTTTTTTTATTGTAAAATAATTCAAAAATATCAATAAATTCGTTCTTAAATAAACATTTAATCATTATTCTTTATAGGAACTAAAACTAAAATTCTCTTTCTGTAAAACATTAAATAATAAACAATCTTCATGTTTTATAATAATTAAAGATAATTGAGTGATAACATCATTATTTTATATCACAGTCATTGTAACTTCTTCAAAATTATTCTCATAATTTTAATTGAATTATTGTCCAAAATTTTCAACTAAAATTCTTCTTTAAATTAATTAAGATTTTTAGAAATAACAAATTCAATAACTTATAAGGATATCTCCATCTTCTTCACAATTATTTTTATCATTTCAATAATTCAATTATTATTTTTTAGAATATTTAACTAATTAATTCTTGACAAAGTTGTTTAAGAATTTTAAAATTAGGGAATTTGAAAAAAACAGTGAAATTAAATTTTAAAAAAGTAAAATCTACATAATTGTTAATTACAAATTAAAAATTCAGATTTTCACAGATTTCAATATCAAATATTTTCGAAATGCAAATAATTTTTCTCAACATTACAAATATTTGTAACTTCTCCAAAATTCAAATTTTTTTTAGTGTATTTCTTACAAAAAATTTTTTCTCAATCAATTATATGTAACAAAAAAATAATTAATAATTAAATAGATATTAAAAATTCATCTAATTTCAAAAGAAATGAAATGAAATTATTGAAAAAAATTAGGTTGACAGTATTGCTAATTAAAGATATTAAAAATTCAAATTTTCAAAGATTTTATTTTAAACATTTTTAAAATTTAATTGTTTTTAAAAATTGCAAGTATTCGTATCTTCTACAAAATTCAATTATTTCTATTAGAATTTTTTTTACTAAAATTCTTATCTAAATAAATTATTATTAATAATAGTTAAATATATATTAAAAAATTTAATTATTTTCAAAAGAATTGGAATTAAAATTTTTCAAAAATTAATTTTACAGAATATTGTTAATTAAAAGTTTTCAAAATTATGATTTTCAAAAATATTATAATTTAAAATATTTCCAAAATTTCAATTACTTTCTGGAAAAATTTACTTTTTGAAAAAGTTGTTTGCTAATTTTCAAATCCATTTGTTTACAGTTCAAATTTGCGAACATTTGATTTTTCGGAAATTCTTCAATTAAATTTTTATATTATAATATAAAAACTTCAAATAATAGAAAAAAAAGTTGAACTTTTCCAAAAAAAAGTATTTATAAAAATAATTGAATTATTACGAAGAAATTAATAAAAAATTTGTAAACAATTAAATTCCTGTAAAATTCTCATTATTCATGAAAATAATTAAATTCTTGCCTTGAATTTTATCAATATTTTTTAAATTAAATTCTTTCGAAAAAATTTGAATAAAATAGTAGATATTGAAGAACATTAAATTTGGGAAAATTTTGGAAAATAATTCAAATTTAGACAATAATTTCAATTAAATTTTTTAAAATAATTGATTTTTGGAGAACAATTTTATGATTTGTAAATATAATTGAAATTTTTCCAAACAATTTCAATACTTATGAAAATAATTGAATTCTTTTTGATAAAAATAATTGATTTTTGTAAAGAATTTAATTCAAATTCTTCAAAAATTATTTAATTTTATAGAAAGAATTATGATGTTTAATCAAGGTAATTGAATTTTTTCATGAATTCCATTAAAATATTTGACATAAAATGAAATAAATATTAAATAAAAAATCAAACTAATTTCAAGAAAATTGAAATTAAAATTTATTTTTAAAAAACAAAAGTTTTTTGCTATGTAAATTGATTGAGAATTTAAATTTTCTGTAATTTCAAATTGAAATTCATTTATATTTATGAAAATAATAAACGCAGCTTTTACAAAATTTAATTATTGTTGAAATATTCAAGTAAAATTACTTATTAAATAATTTCTAAGGTTTTTAAGTAATAAGTTTATGATAGTTCTTCAAGAATTAAATAATTTAAAAAGAAATTATTGTCAGATTATCAGAAATTGAAAAATTTAGAAGTTTTTTGTATTAGAATTTTGTGGTAATTTCACATTTTACGGGGCAAATAAAAAGAAAAATTCAGAAATAAATAATAATAAATAAGTAATAATAAATAACTAATAATAAAAATAATATATAAAGAATAAAATAAATTCGGACGTAAAAAAATTTACAGTCGAGAAGAAAGAAAAAGGAAGAAAACAAAGACAGAGAATAGAGATAAAGATAAAGAAACGAGATGAGGAGTAGAAAAAGAAGAGAAAAGGGAAAGAAGAAATTTGTTAATGATGAAAAAAAATATCTCCCACCTTGCATTGTTCTCTCCGATGTGAGGTGGCAAAGATGAAGGCGGCGGTGGAGGTTGAGAATTCGCTGCTCCACTGCTGTTGGAGTCATTGTCACTGCTCTCTTCGGTTCTCTTGCCAGCTTCTCCTAGAAGATGAGAAGGTACACCTCTCGGATACCATCTAGATATTACCTCAGATATTGGTCTTGTTCTACCTTGCGGTCTTTGGAAACGCAAATTAAGCTGACTTGCGTCTGTCACGTATTTTTCGCTTAGCCTGCGACGACGCAGAGCCGGTGTGCAGCCAGTTAAATTCTCATCTTCAGTTGAACTTGTCGAAGTTAATGGCGCTACGTTCGGCCTAGCGTCGGGTAATGTAGCGCAACGTCTTAGCGCCGGTGCTTCCGCATGAATTGTCAATGGCTTGCCTTTAGTGACTAAATTACAAATGATGTGTTAGTTGTGCTGCTACAAAGCCAATGATCGATTAGTCGCAAACTTAATAAGTAAACAAAATATTGCAAAGCAACTCTCTCTCTCTCAAAAATTTTTTTGCCCAAGATTATTAAAAATTTATTTCTCTTAGTTAAAAAGAAGAAAACGTCACGAGACAGAAAATATCAAACTTATAAAATGTTTTAAAAATTACAAAAAGCGATTTTCTTAATTAAACGATTTTAAAGCGATTTTTTTTATTAAATTAAATTTATTCAACTTCGAGAGGTTATTTTATTATTATTAATTTAATATTAAATTATCACGAGTTTATTTTTTTTAAACTGTATTATTTATTAATTTATGAATAATAAAGTTATTAAGTAATTAATTAATAATAATGATTAATTATTAATTATTAATAATTAAATAATTGAAAATTAAAAAATCGAAATTGTGAAATAGAAAGAAAACTAACCCGAGTCTTTTGATTGAGAATTCTGAGCCACAGGTTCGCTTCCAGTGGTTGTTGTTCCTGTTCTCGTGGTTGTGGTATTCGTCTCGGGTGTCGATTCAGAAAGCGAACATCGGGGACTCTTCACTGGAACTGGTATTTTACTGTACGTACTATGTGGCCTGTAGGAATTCTCTCGATCCTTGTCCTTGTGTTCCCGAAGCTGAACACTCGCTGGTACTGTGGTCGTCGCTGTGGTAGTCACTGGATTTTTATTTGGCATATTATTCGCGCAAACACGATTTTCAGTTGTGTCATAATAGACGGAAGAATCTTGCTGACCAGCATTGGGACTCGCTGGACTTCCAACAGTACCATTAGTTAATTTTTCTACGAAAAAGAAGAAGAAAAATTAGAAAACAAGAAAACATAACGAAAAAAAATAGAAAACAAATAAATAAAAAAGAAAACTAAATCCAAAGATTGGTTTAATTGATTTAAAAATTGATGCAATATTAAATAAATATTTAGTAAACAATAATAAATAAAAATAGATTATGTAAAATTGAAAATTCCTCACTACTTTGCAAAGGTTCTTTATCGGCACTGGTCTGAACGACAGTGGCACCTCCGGTCCCATCGACAACTCTTATTTCAAGTCTTCCAGCAACCGCTTCTTCTTCCTCGTCTCCGGCTGGTGTTGTTGGAACGGTATTTGTCGGAGAAAACGTAACTGCAGGAACACTAGCACGCCGACGTGGTGGACTTTCCCTTGGCTCGTCGTGTCGCGTTGCGATATTCCTCATGACATCGACTTCGTACAGTAAATCATCAAATGCAGCCTGTTGAACCTGTAAAATTTAAAATTAAAAAATTGCATTATAATCGGTCTAAAAAAATAAAATAAATACTAAATGCAAAAAAAGGTCTTCTTAATTAAAATTTTAAAAACTACCCCTAAAACCTTTAAAACCATCGTGCTACTATTAAAATGAAATATTTATTTTAATCTACACAAATAATAAATTGAGAACCTTAACATTTTATTTCACATTCATTGAAAATTCCAACCTTTTGAAGTTTAAAATATTACAAATTATTTTCTGACATTATTTCGAATCTCAATTTAATCACTGCTTTTTAAATTTAAAAAGCTTTATTTTTGCCCATTTTTCCAAATTTTATTTTACGGTAAAAATTAAATTTTTTCAAAGTCTATACAAACGATTATTCAGATTCATGAAAAAAGACTAGAGAATCAATAAAAGACTACTTTTAAATCAATTGTTATTAACACGTTTTACGAGAATTCAATTATTTGAATACAAAAAAAATAATTGACCGAATAATTGTCTGATTTTTTAAAATTCAATTCTAAAGAATGTGATCGAAAATTTTGAATTCTTTTGAAAATTATTACTAAACATGAATTTATAATAATTGAATTCCTGCAAAGAATTTTATTGTTTGTAAAAAAAATCAATTCCAGCAAAGAATTATTTTTATTTTTTTTAATATTTCATGGGAAATATTATTGGGAAGAATTCTATTACAATTTTTGAGAATAATTGAATTGTTTTGGTAAATTTTGTAGAAATTGTACTGAAAATAATTGAATTTATGATGAAAAGTTTATTGTTTATAAAAATAAATTGAATTCTTCTGAAGAATTTTCTTATTTCTAAAAATAATAGATTTATAGCGAAATATTTTACGATTTGTAAAAATAATCGAATTTTTAGGAAGAATTTTATTAAAACTTTAGTAAAAAATGAAATTCTTTCAAAAAATTTTACTTCAAATTTTCATAAATTTTCATAAATAATTTAATTTTTACAAAAAATTTTATTATTTATGAAAATAAATGAATTTTCATAAAAAATAATTGATTGATTTATTTATGAAAATAATTAAATTCATGCAACGAATTTTATAAGAATTTTTTTAAAATAATTTTAATTCATGTGAAAAATTTTATTATTCATGAAAATAATTCAATTTTTTTATTAACCATTTTCAAAACAATTTTCAAAAATCTTTTGAAATTCAATTATTTCTAAACATTCTGACTCCAACGCTTCTAACATTTAATTATTATCTAAAATTTTATTTGAAATTCATTCTTAAATCAATTTTTATTAGAAGGTTCTCAGTAAATTAAAACCCAAAATACAGAACAAATAGAATAACATTATTTTTTAAAATTGAATTCTTATAAAGAATTTCATCACCATTTTTTTTAGAAATAATTGAATTCTTTTAAAAAATAGTAAAAAATCCTGTTAAGGATTTTCTTTTATTTTTAAATAATCGAATTCTTGCAACAAATTGAATAAATTTATCTTGAATTTCTGGTTAAAATTCAATTCTTATCTAAACAAACATTTTTAAAAATAATGTTATTCTTTTGAAGAATTGTAACTAACATTTTTAAGAATAATTTCATTTTCGAGCAATTTATTAAAAATGATTTCAATAATAATTGAAACCCTGCGAAGAATTTTATTATTTTTGGAAAATAACTAAATTCTTTCAAAGAATTTTACGATTTATAAGAAATAATTGAATTATTTCGAGAATTTTTATTAAATTTAAATTTTCATTAAATTCTAAATTCTAAATTCTAAAATGGAAGAAATTAAATGCAATTGAATTATTACGAAGAATTTTCTTATTTGTGAAAATAATTTAATTCTTGCAACCAATTTTATTATTTTTTGAAAATAACTGAATTCTTTCAAAGAATTTTACGATTTTTAAGAAATAATTGAATTATTTCGAGAATTTTCATTAAAATGGAAGAAATTAAAAGCTATTGAATTCTTACGAAGAATTTTGTTATTTGTGAAAATAATTGAATTTTTGCAAACTATTTTATTAAAATTTTAGAAAATAATTAAATTCATGCGAAGATTTTTATTAAAATTTTTGAGAATAATTTAATTGTTTCGAAAAATTGTATTATATTAAGAATTAAAATTCTTGGAATTTTATTTAAGTTTTTGAGACATTTTTTTTATTTTGCCTATTAGCGGATTTAAAGTATAGAAAGTTTCTAAAAAAATGGAATTTTTAGAGTCAAATCTGTAAAAAGTATCCAAATTGTAGCAAATCGCAAAAAAAGTAGTATACATGGTTTTAGAATTAAATTTTTTTTATAAATAATAAAATTCTTCGCAGTATTTAAATTACCATTGATACAATTTTATATGAATTCCTCAATAATGCAGTTATTCTTAAAAATATTACTACAATTCTTCGAAATAATTCAATCATGTAATAATGTAATCATGTATTTTTATCAAAATAATTTTGATAAAATTCCTTATTAGCGTTCATTTTTAAAAAAGAAATTAAAACCCCTATAGTTCCGAAAATGATAATTTTCAATATTTCCAACTTTCTATTAATTTGCTAATTATAATAACAAAGCATTGAACGAACCAGAGGAGCTTCTAGATAATCCCGAACGTGCGGCGCCAGCGCCGGCACACTCCATGCCCTCGGTAATGCTCTCTGTAATTCCGGATATTTTTCAATTCCGGCAATATTCAAACACCTGTGCCGACCAGCAGCATGTGGAGAATCCTCATTTATTCGCGAGAGCGCAGTTTGAACAGCCGATAAACTTTGTTGCTGGGAAGATGTCGGCAACACGGACACTTGCACCTTCCCCTCTTGTGAAACCGGTGTCGATGTCGTTGCTGCCACCGCCGCCTCATTACCAGTTGTAGTCTAAAATAAAAAACGAAAATTACATTCTCAAAATAACATCTCCTCAAACAAGCAATGTCAATGTTTTTATTTATAAATTTTCTATTCATAGAAATTACAATTTTTTGTCAACCATACAATTTCTTTCATTCCATGACACAATCTAACATAAATAAGAATATAAATAGAATTTTCCAAGTTTTTTTTTTTCAAATCCCCCACTGAGTTTATGGATTTCCAAGTGTTTTCAATTTTAGAAAATATATTTTGAATAGTACAAAAATTATTTTATATAATTAGTATTTTATATTTTTAATTTTTACTAAAAACATTTTTTTTATAAAAAAACTTTCTTTTATTAATATAAAAAATACTAAAAGAATTGAATATAAAAAATACTAAAAGAATTGAATATAAAAAATACAAAAAGAATTGAATATTAAAAAAAATTAAATAATAAGTAAAAATTGAAAAAAGAGAGAGAAGGAAAAAAAGTTTCGACAAAACTGCAGAAAATGAAAATAATCTTACATGCGGCACAATGGATGGTGGGTGACCTCCTTTATGTTCCGGACTTTGTAGATTGTCTCCTTTCCATTCATTGTCTGTCTCCTCGGAATCGTCAAACTGCGACTTCCACTGTGACGCCAATGTCAATCCTCCGCCTCCTTTTGTCACTTGTTGTAAGGCTGAGACGTTATCATCATCTATTTGTGCGAATTGAGTAATGGAACAATCTCTGAATGCTGAACGACCACTTCGTGACTGATGACGTCCATCAACTCTCTTTTTCGGCTCTCTTCTCAAAGGCTCCCTCTGCTCTGTTACCTATTTTCATACACAAACAAATAATTAACATAAAATAGAAAATTTTTTTTATCAAAAAACACATGAAAAAAAAACAATTCAGAGAGACGAAGACAACAAAAATCCACTATAAATTGTGGTTATAAAAAGAAAACGTTCCACGAATCAAATGTTATCAAATTTGTTTCTTTCAAAAATTAAACTCTATTCCTTTGTTTTGTAAGAAAAAACTAATTGTTAAAATTCTCTAGATACAACAACTACTAACACTGGTGTTTTTATTGTACCTTATAAACTTTCTATATTAAATGAATTCAATTTTCTAAAATTGAAAATGTCGTTCTCAAAACACTCTTTAATTCTTAATAGCGAGAGAAATTTGCTTCTTCGTCAACTCTACACACGAGAGACATGATTCACTATCAGCACTGTCGTTAATACTCTTCGTTGAACTCTCCTGAAATCGTTGAATTTCATTTTCTTTTTAATTTACAAATAAATTGGCTAATTACGAATAAAATAAAATTTTTTTTCATCCCATTATTGTCCTGCTTTATGACTTCTCGTTTAGAAAAAGATGAATAATTAAATCTTGATATTAAAGGGAAAAGAAGAAAGAAAACTTACCGGACTCTGATTGCCGACATTTTTTGCATTAGTCACATCGTACGAACAATACGAGGCATCAACATCAGTCTGTATTCGGGGACTTGGTGGTTCACCAGTTGTTTGTTCTGGTGCAGCAACGACTCTTAAACGGGCAAAAGTTGCACCGCTCGCTGATTTTCGAAGAGGCACGGAAACATTCGTATTTGATTTATTGCGTGGTACTTCTGATGCTGAACGTGCAGACGCAACCATTTCATCAGCTTCGGTGTCAATTTGCTTTTCCACCTGAGGCGCTTGACACTGCGGTTCAACTGCCATCGAAACTGCACGTCTCTTCTTCGGAGAAACTGTAAGCAAAAGAAAAATTAATTTGAATTATTAAAAGCTACTAAATTGATAGTAAAGTATTTTTAATACTAAATTATGATAGAATTAAAATCTTAGCAACTATTTTATTCGAAAGCTGTAGAAATAAAAAATACTGACAGAATTTTTTGTAATGATTTCAAATTAAAAATTTTTTAAATTCAATAACTAATTTTGTAATTATTGTTTAGTTATTTTTGAAAACTTTAATAAAATTCCTAGAAAGAAGTCAATTAGTTTTAGAACAGTTTCAATAAAATTTCTCGAAAGAATTCAATTATTTGGACAAATTTTGATTAAAATTCTTTAACAGAATTAAATTATTTTCAATACAATTTTAATTAAACTCCTCGAAAAAATTCAATTACTTTCGAAATTTGTAATAAAAAATCTCAGCAGAATTTTAATTATTTTCATAATTATAATAAAATTCACTGAATTATTGAATACAATTTTTTAAAAATTCTTAATAAGATTTCAATTACTATTTTTATAAATACTAAAATTTTTTACAAGAATTCCATTATTTCAAAGAAATTAAATAAAATTCTTTATAAGAAACAAATTTAATGAAATACTGCGAACAAATTTAATTATTTTTAATAATTAATAAAATTCTTATCAGAATTTCAATTATTTTGAACAATTTTTTGTAAATTTTTTAAGAGAATTGAATTCTTTTTAATGCAATTCTAGTTGAATTCTTTCTTTTATTGACATTAAATTCTTTGAATGATTTCAATTATTCTCATAATTATTATAAAATTCATCACAGAAATTCAATTATTTAAAAAAATGTCATTAATTTCTTAAATAATTAAATTTTTCGCAAAAATTCAATTATTTGATAAAACTCAAATTCTTTGCAAGATTTCAATTATATTTGTAATCAATAAAATTTTTACAAGAATTTATTTATTTTAAAGAATTTAAATAAAAATTATTATTATTATTTACATTTTTTATCAAATAATTGAATTTTTGCGAAAAATTCAATTATTAAAAAAAATGTCATTACTTTCGTAAATAATTAAATTTTTAACAAAAATTCAATTATTTGATAAAATTAAAATTCTTTGCAAGATTTCAATTATATTTGTAATTAATAAATTTTTTTACAAGAATTAATTTATTTTAAAGAATTTAAATAAAAATTGTTATAACAAACAAATTTAATGAAATACTGCAAAAAATTGAATTATTTTTAATAAATAATAAAATTCTTTAAGAGAATTGAATTATTGGCAATGCATTTCTAAATGAATTCCTCGAAAGAATTCAATGATTTTCTAAATTTTTATTAAAAGTCTTTAAGTAAATTCATTTAATAAAAAATAAGATTCAATTTTTTAAATACATTGTTGTTTCAGGTAATTTTGGAAAAGAATTTAACTATTAAATATATTAATAGACTTCTTGGAAAGAATTCAATTATCTTCAAGTATTTTATTAAAATTCTTTGTAAAAATTCAATTATTTAATAAATAAAGAAATTCTTTGAAAGAATTCAATTGTTATTGTCATAAATAATAAAATTCTATAGAGGAATGTAATTAGTGTTAATACTATTTTAATGGAATTTCTTAACAATTCAATTACTTTTTTAAAATTTTTAAATAAAAATTATGCAAAAGAATTCAATTATTTCCTAAAATTTTTAAATCTAATCATTTATTAAATCGTTAATAGATTTATTTTTTGTTTTAAAATTCTAAACAATATATTTGATTTTTAGATTGATAATACTGAAATATTGACTCAAAATCTAAAAATTTAATAATCAAGAAACCGTGTATTTTACGAAAAAGATTTTTAAAAAAGTGTTGATATACTGTCGAACCTTGCACAGGTAGTGAAACGGCAACTTGTCCTCCCTGTGGATTTGTGTTGTCCGTAACAGGTAACGTAGCATTGCAATTTTTATCCCGGCCATGATTGCTAATTGCTGCTGTCAACGGAATCGTGGATCCTTCTACTGTACACTGTCGAATTCTCCTGCATATATTTTCATAATCCAATTGAGCCTTAAAAAAGAAATTTTTGCAATTAAAATTCAACGGAAAAAACATTTTAGATTGTTAATAAAAATTATCAATTCCAATCTTTTGAAAATTTCACTTTCTTACAATTCCACAAAAATTTCTTCCCCCACTTGGAAGAAAAGAATCCAAAAAAAGAAAATTCATCATCCAAAGAAAAAGAAAATTCATCATCCAAAGAAAAAGAATTCAAAAGAAGTAATTTAAAATTCATCCAAAGTAAAACAAAACATCATCGAAAGATGAAAAAGAATCCAAAAGAAGTAATTTAAAATTCATCCAAAGTAAAAGAATTTACCTAAAGAAAAAAAAATTCAAAACAAGTAATTCAAAATTAATTGAAAGAAACAATTTTCTAAAATTGGAAAGTAAAAATAAAGTTTGGAAAATTAATAGAAAAAAATCGAGACTAACATCTAATTCTTTCCTGTTGTCGGGCTCGACATTTTCTTGATTATTCGTATCTACATTTGGTGTGGTTTGCAATTGATTAATAGTCGTGGCTGTTGTGTGAGTCGGCGGAAGTGGAACTGTAGGTAACGATCTGGTGGTTGGTAAACCTTCATTAACAATTATGGGTCTTTCCCAGTCGTAAGGGTCGCCCATCTTCACACCTCGACGTCTCATACATCTCTCGAGTAAGCCACTCAACATTGCATAATCCGGCTTATCCGCGTAACTCAAACTCTAGAAAATTCAAGAATTTTTTCTTTCAATAGAGAAATTAAAAACAGTCAAAAATTTACAATCAATATCCGTTTCTGTAAATTTAATACCCTAATTTATTTTTTACTTTTTTTAAAGCAAAAATTAAGAGAGTAGAAACGAACGTTTATAGAATTAGGCACATTTGTAGAATGCCAAATATTTCTCTACGATGCAATATTTACTAACGATAATACGTAAAGAAACTTTGTCAACAAGCCAAAAAAGTATATCTAGATATTATTAAACAGTTATATCAAACATTCCTTTAACTTCTGAAAAATATTAAGGAAAAAAAGGTATAAGAGGATTAAAAATCAATTACCACCGACGCTGATTTTAATTAACAGCAAAAAAAAATTGAAAGTCGATAAATTTACCTGAATGTGCTCCAAGAAAAGACGGAAATCCGAAGGAAGATGCTTCAGCAGCAATCGATAATCATATTTTTCTTTCAATAATCCTACCTAATAAATAAGAGAAAAAAGTTTTTTTTTAAATTATCACATAGAAGTAGTAAACTTTACTAAAAATACAGTAATAAATATTATTTTCTATAGACACAAGAAATACTAATTAAACAAAATAATAATAATAATTCAGTAAATAAAAATAACATTAATATATTAATTAAAATTAATTAATAAATATTAGTAAATTAATATATTAATAAATAGAACTTTTAAATATTCCAAAAAGGTTTTTAAAACTAAAATCGTTTCATTTTCAGTGCATTTAAAAGACTCACTTGTTCCTTGTCTTTGAGTTTGCGCCAAGGAAGTGACCCATTAACGAATTCTATCAACATATAAAAAAGAGACCACAAATCGTCGTGTCGTCCCATTTCTTTGTTCTTGTGAGCATTGATGGACGCATACCGGACGGTACCTCTGAATCCTGCAGCAGCTCGAGGAGGTCGAACCTCCCCGTTACCCGTTGTAAATTGACGAGCCAATCCAAAATCCAGCATGTAAACTAATCTGCAATTGTTGGACTGGCGACCGATTGAAAAATTCGACTGCAAAATAATTCAAACAATTTTTACACTCCATACATCAATAATTGCATTATAATTAGTAATTTAATTATTATTATTAATTTAATTTAAATAATAAATAAATAAAAAAACAAATAAATAAATAATTTACTTTAAACAAAGAAAAAATTTGAAACGAAAAGAAATTAAAATAAGATATTATATTAATAAATTAATATAATAAATTTATATAATAAATTTATATGATTTAAAAGGAATAATTTCCATGAATATTTAAATATCAACTTAAAGGGGGGGGGGGGCTAATTATGACAGGGAAAAAATCAATTAACGAGAAACCTACTGGCTTAATGTCTCTGTGAAGGAAGCCAACTTGATGTATATTTTCTATTGCTCTTAAAATTTGAATCCCGAGTCGTAATGTCGTGGATAGAGAAAAGGAACCTCTCGGTTGCGCACGTCGCAATTCTGCCAAATTTTTTCCTTGAAGTTGCATTACTACATAATTGAATCTATCGTTCCTTCCACAGCCTATAAATCTACAGACATTTTCTTTACCTGAAACAAAAAAAAAATTTACCCAAATAATTAATTTTATTGATTTTCAAATTTTTCTTCAATTCACTGAGTAAAATTCATTTTTCTTCATAATTCAGTAAATAAAATTCATTTTCCCTCAACTCAATAAATAAATGAAATTCTTTTTTCCAAATTTATAAGAAGGTTCATTAAAAATTATGTTATTAACAAAAAAAAACTAATAAAAATTTCAATTTTTTTAATTCGATGAATAAAATTCATTTTTCTAAATTAAGACAATGTAATTTTACTAAAAGAGGCAAATTTTTCTAAAATTGTACAATTTACAAGACTTTCTAAACAGTCTTAAGGTGAAATTTACACTCACACACACACACATACAGAGAGATTAAAAAATATTTGTCGAAAAAATTTTTAAGAAAAAGGAATGTAGCAATAATCATCACCTTGAAGTTTTTTAAGTACGGCCACTTCCATTTTAAGCACTTGCTTTGGTTGACGAGCAGATTCCACTTTAAGTGCGACATTTTCTTTTGAGACTAAATCTAGGCCTTCATAGATTTCCCCAAATCCACCACCGCCAATTTTTTTCGTCTATTTCGTAATAACAAACAAACAAACACAATTATTAAAAATCGATTTCATAGTACAGTATAAACTACAAAGAAAATTTTTACACAAATCTACAAAAAAGGGAGTGGAAATAAATTATAGAAAGAAAAATTACCAAACTTTTCAGACGAAAATTATCATTTTTGTCGATGAACTTTCGTTTTCTCCAATTGTACAAAATCGTAAAAAAAAGTTAAATTAACTATTAAAAGAATTACTTAAAAAAACTATTTAAAAAATTGTTAAAAAAAAGTGTTAAAAATATAAATAGTAATTAATAATAATAATAATAATAATAATAATAATAATAATAATAATTATAATAATGAATAATAGTAAATAAATAAAAATAGTGGAGTATTAAAATATCCAACTGCTAAAATGAGAAAAAAATACAAAAACAAAATAAACAAAAGCTCTAGTAGTAAATAAACAATTTTACTTCATAGATCAAAATTACAATAAAAAAAATATAAATAAATCGTTCGAGTATTGTTGAATTAATGAATTAATTATAAAAGAATAATTGTATTCGAGAAAAAAAATTTTTTAATAATTCATTCATAGAATCAAAACACTTACATAAGAATAATTTACAACATGCTGTTTTGTTGTCTAAAATAAAACACACTACCTATGCAGTTACTTTTCAACTCATGATCAATACAAGATTTTTAATAAATTATTAACTTATTCTCTCTAAAGTGAAACACACACACACACACAATTAGAATTTTAATTTGACTTGAAAAGAGAAGACATTGAAAAATTAAACTTTTTCTTTTTTCTCTAAAACATACACAAATGCATAATGTACATACATAATATTGATTACTATAAAAAGAAAATGAGTGAAAAGAAGAAACAAACAAAATTATACTAAAACTTTCATTTAAATTACCACACACACACACATACACACAGTGAGTTCTAGATTTCTGAAATTCATTTTGTTATCCAACTTGGGAAATTTACATCAGATGAAAGATTCACATTAGATTCAAAGCCAAACTTAAATCAATAAAGTTTTAGTCTTTTTAGAGAGTAAGTTTTCTCTTTAGAGGGACAGGGGAAAAAAATGGTAAAATTCAGTCGATATAGAAAATTTTGTTAACACTTTCAAGGTCAAAAAAAAAAAATAAATAAATAAAGTAAATTTTTTCGTGTTAAAATAGTATTGAAAGATAAATTTAGTTGGGAAATTTTGTCGAATCGTTGTAATTTGATACTCGACGTGATCTATAAATTCATGAGTTTAAAGTTCATCGACAAACGGAGAAATGGTTTACTAAAATGGAAAGAAAAAGAGAAAGGTAATGAAATGAAAGAGAAAGAAGGCAAAAAAGTATATAAAGCAGGGGAAAAAAGTGTCAAAATAAAACTCAAAAGAAAAACGTGTCGCTTACCACTTTCCATCTTTCTTTAACCACATGGCCGGGTTGCAGAAGATTTTCACTCGTCATGGTGATGTTATTATTCTGATCCGTGCTTTCATCGCCTACATGTCTCGAGATGAGTTTTTCCGGATGATTCGGATGCCTAGAAAATGGAACCAACCCCTTAATGCGGTTGCCATGGTTCTCGACAACGATTGTGCAGCACTAATTCAAAAATCCGCGAGTTTGATCTCGCGACAAGAGGACACTTGACACGCCCAGTAGCCCACTCACAAAAATAAATATATATATATATATATATACAAATTTTTTTTCTATTCGTAACCTAAAGAAGAGAGTTTTTATTGAAGAAAAATTCTTGGTACGCGCCCCGTGTTAGGCAGCCATCATTGCGTTCAAGCAAAGGGTCAGCTATTCCAAGGGGGTGACTTTTGCCCCCTTTTCCCTCCAGCCGATAAGTCACCACTAAACCGGCGCACAAAAAAAGTCCCTTCTCTTCAAAAAGAAAAAAAAAATTTTTTTCTCTTTTTGACAAAATTTTCAATTTCTCATAAAAAAACTATCTTTTCTTGAGAATAAAATTTGATTTCTTAGATTTTCCTTCCCTTTCAACACCCACGCAATTTTAGCGAGTGATCCAAATATATAATGACATTTATTTTTACTTAAAAACGAACGTCGTCTGCTAGTGAAATAAAAACTATTTGTCACTTTTTTCAAATTGCCAATGCCGTCTTAAAATTAGTGGAATAGACAAGAGCTTTAGTTTGTTGAATTAATAAAATACGAAGACTCAATGGGGTTATAATTAATTGGAACACTCGCGAAATAATAATTTTTCGTCGAACACCGATGGCTCGACCATTTTCTCAACACACAAACACACACACGACAGTCGCATACAAAAGTTTTCTCTAGTTCAATTGATTCGCCGTTAGGGGCGCGACAGATGCCTTTTAAGAGCGCGACATTCAAACACTGAAATATTTAAACTTGAAAAAGCTCTCAACAACTACTCTCTAAAGCTCGCTCGTTTCTCTTTCACGCGAGACGCACGAGACAAATGTTAAGAAACAACTCAAGACAATAATAATAGTCTTCGAGTATAGTTGTTGCAATGGAGTTTAAATCTGAAACGAAATCAAACTTTGATGCATGAATGAACAACGTTCAACAGGGGCAAAGCATTCACCGCAAAAAAAATTCTCTCATTTTCGTAAATTTTAGCAACTAAACTAAACAAATTGTTATTTAATTTAATTAAAAAAAGAGAATGAAATAAATTTAAAAAATAAATAAAAAAAATATTTATTACTATAATTAAATAAATATAAAAAATAAATTACAAAATAAAGAAACAAATAAAAAGAGTAATTTTTGTTTACAAATTGAATATTATTATTATTATTATTATTGTTAATTTTAATAATATATAATTAAATAAAACAATAAAATAATAAATAATTTATTGAAAAAACTAATGGATAATATAATCAAATAATAATTATAATTATAGTGATAAATAATTTAATGGAAAAGTTAAAGGAATAAAAGCAAACAAATAATTTAAAGAAATATAAAATATTTATAAAAATATAAAGGAAAAGAAAAATTTTTAGATTCTTAATTTCGAAGTTAATACTTATCATTAATTATTAATACTAATAACAATAAACACACTTAGAAAAATAGAATAATAAATAATTCAATGGAAAAAATAAATAAAAAATTACAAAAAAACAAATAAATTGAAAAAATAAAATTTCTATCAAAATATAAAGAAAAAATAAGAAGTTTTTGTTTTTTTATTTCTAAAGTTGATATTCTTAATTACTGATAATAATAATAATAACAATAACAGAAACAATAATAATAACAATAGTAATAATAATAAGAATAAGAATAAGAATAAGAATAAGAATAAGAATAAGAATAAGAATAAGAATAAGAATAAGAATAAGAATAAGAATAAGAATAAGAATAAGAATAAGAATAAGAATAAGAATAAGAATAAGAATAAGAATAAGAATAAGAATAAGAATAAGAATAAGAATAAGAATAAGAATAAGAATAAAAATAAGAATAATTAAATAACGAAAATTACATATATCTCATTATAATAATTATAAATAATAATAAAAGTAATAATAATGATAATAATAATGAATAATTGAATAAATTAATATAGTAACAGGGTGTCTACTATTTTCATTTAACAAAATTCCCGGTTATGGACAAATTTTTTCCCGATTTTCTTTTCTCATAAAATTTAAATTTAAATTTGATTTCGAACATAAATAAATAATAATTTTAAATGAAAATTTGGAAAATAATTTTTTCAATTTTTTAAAAGTAATCTTGTCTTTTTATAATTATAATTGGAAATTTTCATTTTCAAGTTTATTACAATTCTATTGATAATAATTGAACTTCTGGAAAGAATTTTCCTATTTACAAAAATTATTGAAATCCTTCCAAAGAATGATATTATTTATGAAAATATTTTAATTCCTGTGAAGAATTTTATTATAATTTTAAAAAAAGCAGTGATAATTAATTATTTACTTAATAAGTAATAAACATTAAATTTACTTAAGAAATGATAAATATCATTTATTTGAACATTCAGAAATTTTAAATTATAAAAATTTAAGAGAAGTTCAATAATTATAACTATTGAATAATAATAGAATAATATAATTTTTAGAAGCAAAAAATTGATTTAAAACTTTAAGAGAGACTTTATATTTTAAAAATAAAATTATAATTACTGTCACTAACATTATTTTCGAAAAATTTAAATAAAATTCTTTCAAAGAATTAAATTATTTAAAAAAAAATGTAAAGAAATTTCAATTGTTTCAAAAATTTTCAATTATTTGTTTAGAAAAATTAAATTATCTTGAAACAATCAAATTGAAAAATTTCAACAATTTTACTTTTCAGAATTAAAAAAAAAATTTGCGAGAATTCAATTTTAATAACAAATTTTAAGTGCATATGGTTTTTTTTAAATTAACTAATAAAAATTTTAATTATTAATCTTCGCACTAAGAAACATGAATTCATTAAAATGTGACTGTAAAATCCAATTATTAATTATTAAATTAAAATACTTCGAAAATTTTATTTATTAAAAAGTTTCTAAACAAATTTTTTAACAAATTCAATTACATATTTTCAGTCAAATTTTACAATATTTCTATTAACTCCATAATTTTTTTAAATTTATTTTCATAATCTGTTTGAATTAGTGCCTGACTTTTACTATCAAATTAATTTTTTTTAACTAATTCAAAGTTAGAGAAAAGTATAAATATCTATAAAAATTAAAATAAAAAGTAATTTTTTTTAAACAAATTAAAATAATAAAACTTTTTTTAATTTGAGTGAAAAAATTCCCGGTTTTGTATAAAAATCCCGGTTAATTCCCGGTTTTTCCCGGTTAAATTAAATTCCCGGTTTTCCCGGTTAGTAAATCAATATTGTCATTAATTAATATCAATAATAATAATAATAATTAATAATTGAACCAAAAATTAAATGATAAACAAAAAAATAATAAATAATTCACTAAATGTAAATAATAATAAAATAAAATGAATTCAAGAAAAAAATATTTTATATATTTTCCATTTTCGAAATTAATATTATTTTTTACTATTATTTATTACCATTACTAATTACCTTTTTTTATTTATTTAATATACTACTAATATTAACAATATTCACATTTTTATCTATTTCCTTTTGTTGAGAAACTTTTTCAATCATTTTGTTAAAAACCATTTTGTTAAAAAAAAAAAAGAAAAAATAACGAATAAAAAGAAGAAACTCTTTTTTCCTTCAAGAATTAGAAGTTTCGTTAGCGGAATTATAAAGTTAATTTAATAATTAGTTAAATATGTATGTAGTCTATGTATTACAGAGCGTGTAAGAAAGAAAGTTTTATAGAATGAAGTCACATTAAAACGAACTTATTTCATTCGTGCGAATTACGATAATTCAGTGCGTTGACCGTGCCCCATTAATTTTCAACACATTAACCCGTTCTCTGAAAATAGCTGAGATCTCGGATCCTTATTCAGATTGAGCTATAAGTTTTAAGATATCACTAAACCCTCCACTACTCTACTTGAAAGTGGCCAGAGAGTCATTTAACTAATTGTAAAAATTATTTTCCAAAAATATACGAACAAAAAAATTTGTAAAAAATTAGAAAAAGTTACAAAAAAAAATTTTTAAATAAGGAAAAGAATAATTGTTTAAAAATTGATAAAGAAAGTAAAGTTTATTTTTTTATTCTAAAGCGAAGAAACAATAGCAAAAATAAATTTTCTTTTAAAGGAAATCGGACATAAAGCCGGAGAAAATTCTATTTTTAAATACTCGTTAATACTGTCTTTTGTTTTATTTTAATAATTCAACGAACCGAATTTAACGACTTCATTTTTATATTTTAACGACTTTGGTTTTTCAATTTTCAACTTCCTTCAAAGACGTTACAATTTTTTTTTTTTTACTTTAAACTGACAAAATTAATTAATTTTTCTTGGTAATTTTTTGAAAATATCTAAAACGAAACAAATTTGATTTCCATTTTATTTTGGAAAATATTATTTCTATTTTCTTTTTTAATTAACTCTAAATTATTTCAAGTTACTTTTTTATTTCTAAAGAAAGTAATTATTGAACAATTAACAATTATACAGTTATTGAAATAATAATATTACTAAACAATGATTTAAATAAATATTTACTATAGAAATATTCAAATAAATATTCGAAGAATATTAAATAATTACTTAAGAAAAAATATTTTCAAAAGAAATTTACTTCTAAACATTTACATAAAAACTATTGAAAAAATCTCGATGAAAAAAATTTCCCGAAAGGCGGAATTCGAAATTTACAATATATTTTCTCAAATCTTTCCTCGTTATCAGACTTAGAAAAAATTTATTTTTGCATTTGTTTTTTTAATGCTTGACATTTGTTTGATATTTGAAGGTTTTTACACATTACGTGAAAAATTTTTTGAAGTTTCTCGCGTTTGTCAAAGTGAAATGTTTTTGTGTGCAGAACAAGAGTAAAAGAAAAAGTGTTGAAAAATTTAAAATTAGATGCGATTGAATTCATTTCTTTAAAAAAAAACCAATGTGCACATAAATCGCACTCAAAGAATTATGTAAACGTCTGAAAAATTTTATGGTGTAATATTAACAAAAACCGATATATACAATTAATTTAAAATTATTGGCAGTAAAAAATTGCCAAGAACTAAAATTTATGCTGAAATATTTTTTTTACTATCAATTATTCGTATTGCTTTTTATGAATTTTTCTGAAACAAAACAAATGAATATAATAATAATAATAATAATAATAATAATAATAATAATAATAATAATAATAAAGGGCTTAACAAATTATTATCAAAAACATAAATAAATAAAAATAGATAAACAAATAAATAATAATTACAAATAATGATAAGAATAAAAATAATTACAATAATTGTAATAACAATAACAATATTAAAAATAATAGTAATTATAAAGAATTAATAATAACAACAATAATAATAACGGTAATGATAATAATAAAATTAATTTAGATTATATTCCGAAAGGATGAATAATTTTTTTTCGTATGGAGCAATAATTTCTCATCTGAATTAAAAAGTAATGAATTTTTTTTTTCGAAAAAAAAATAATGATTATTTTGCACGACAGAAATGTGATTGAAAGTGATAAAATAAAATGTAAGACTACTGAGAATCTCGTGCGGAAAGGAAGAGGGATTTTTATCGAAACATTTCTGTCAAAACTTCTTGGAAAAAAAATTAGCAAAAAGTCAAGAAAAAGAAAGAGGGAAGAGAAAAACATGAGGAAAAAAACATAATATAGTAACTCTTGAGAGAAAAAATGCAGAAGAAAAATTCAAAAATACAGGCCCCACAGTGCAAGCATCTGGGTGCTATGATTAAATTCGGAGTTTGCTCCGGTTATTTTACGCTCTCCGACTGTTTCCTCTATTAGTTTGCACTCATAAGAATAAGAGAAGGAAGAAGAAGAAAGAGAACAAAGCCCTAAAAATTTACACCTTTCCGCAAGAGAAATTTATAATTACCTTTTTATTAAAATCTATTATTATTTTTTTTACGTTCGTTTCAAATATTCCCATATGATTATCGATTATACACGGAATGTTTATTTTTAGAGACGATATTTGGATTACTCTAAACACTGACTGGTACAATAATTTGCATTCAAGGCTGAAATTTTATTTATTTTTTATCGAATTTATAAAAAGAGATTCCTTTCAATTGTTATCTAGTCCAGGGGATTTTTACTGCAGTTAGAAATTATTTTTTCCTAAAATTTTCTATTTTTCTAAATTTTATTTCTAGATGGAATTAGAATTTTTATTGAACCTTAAACTCTTATTAATAACTCGCACTGAGAACGAAGAAAAGAAATTTTATTAAAGTCAAATTATTATCTATTATTTATTTACAACAAAATTAATTTCGATCTAATGCAAGTAACAAATTAACTTCGATTTAATTTAATTAAAAAATTGTTTTCGATTATATACAATCAATAAATTCTTTTCAATTTTATTTTTTTCCATAAATAAAAAAAATTCTTCTTAGAAATTAAATTACTTTGAAATTGAATACAATATTAATAAAAGTCAATAATCAAATTTTTAGTCCTAATTATTAATAAATACGATTATTTTTAGAAAGTTGAAAATTTCTTTCTTTAATTCAAATACTTTTATAATTGTAAATTAAAGTTAAAGAACTTAGTAAAGAAACGCAGTTAATTGAAAATGTTTCAAAAAAATTCTTCGAAGGAATTTAATTAGGATTATCAAAAATTTTACTAAAATTCTTTGCAAGAACTTAGTTTATGCAATTTAATTATTTAAATTAAATTAATTAAGTTTTAAATTAAATTAATTAATCGTTAAAGTTTAATTTAATTTAATTTCAATAGATTAATTTTAAAATTGAAAAGATTTTAAAAGAAAATAATATACTTTTAATTAATCTTAATTCAATATTTACTTAAAAAGCAGGTGCTTCGGAAAAAATTAATAAATTTTGTCATAAAATAGTGAAAGCAATTAATTACGAAAATAATGGAAATTTATTGGTCTCTGTGGCTAGCTTCTAGGCTTGTTAAATTATTATTGTTGATGCCAATTGATGTCATACTAGATAGAGCATGTTTATTATTCTGGTTCATAAGATTTTGCAAAACACTCATGTTTTAACGAATTTAGAAAAAAATAAATTAATTATTTTCTCGAAATATTTCTGCAAACTTGTTATTTGGACTTGGACAATAAACAAAAACCGAATGACGTTTATCTTCAAAGCACTAAACTTTCCAATTGTTCAAATTTTTTTTATTATTATAATTTTTTATTTTTAATATAAACGGACCTCGCCCTTTAATTATTATTATTATTATTATTATTATTATTATTATTATTATTATTATTATTATTATTATTATTAGAATTACTACTTATTATTATTATTGTTTTTGTCTTTTATCATTACTTTTATTATTATTTTCATAAAATACTAAGATGATTGTATTGTTACTATAAATAATTATTTCTTGAGTTCAATGTTCGATCTTGAATATTGTACCTTTTTCTTAACAAAAGGATTCTTTTTCCAAAATTCAAAGAATTATGATAAAAAAGAAGAAAAAGCTTTTAAGTTTATTTCAATCTTTTTTGTTCCGTACGCATTTTTCCCTCACTTTTTCTTTTAAATTGTAAAGAGCGGACAAAATCATGTTACGAGACAGTAAATTTTGCGAGAGTTTGTATATTATCATTTCTTTTCTCTCTCTCCACTTTGCTTATAAAGTTTTGTCCACGAAAGACAGAAAGGTTTACTAATATACTCTCTTCTTCTTCAAGAGAGAAATATAATTTAAGTTTAAACATCTATTTTTAAGCAGCCCCATTCTGTTTATGATACTAGAGTTAGACTCCTATTTCCGCACCAAAAAAACACACTTTTTTTATTTTTCTTTCTCTATATTTTCGATTATGTACCGCGAGGAATGATTCCTAGGTCAAGAAAGCAGAAATTATCATCTATAAACTAAATATTATCAACTGATCATTTGCGGTTTTTTTTAAACAATTGTAAATAAAATAAATTTTTTAAATTTTTAGTGTCAAAAAAATTATTTTTCTTTTTTTTTTTAAATATTTCTTTTGCATTACGAGAATTATTTTTCGAATTTTATTTTGTAATTAGGACAACGTGTACAAATGACTTGAAATGTAAACGTAATCCTTAAAACTTCATTTATGGCAATTGGGTCAGGTGTAATATTGAAAAAAAGCAGTTTATTCTACACATCATTAATCGATAGATTCTTCCAATAAAAATTGAGTAACATTATGTGACGTTCATGTTTATAAATAATTGAGAAAAATGAAAGAAAAAATAAATAAAGTAGTGACAAAAAAAGGGGGAATGTTTATACAAATAAATAAAATAAAGAAAAGTGTTTTTTTATTGAAAAATTATTTTTGTAAATAATATACAGCAAATATCTCGAAAATTACTCAAATAAAAATAACTAATAATGAACAAAAAAAAGGCTAATTTCAAATTTGAAAAAAATTGTTCTTTGTACATTTTAATATTTAAGTTCTATTTTATTACTTGGTTCGACTAAATTTTACTTTGGCGATTAAATTTTCCTTTGTCCGTTAAAAAAAGAAATGAAGAAAAAAAAAAGAATTTTCGTTAGTATCAATTTTTATTTTGATTCTAAAAAAAAATATTTTTTGTTATGTTCTATATTATCTAATTTATTCTTAACTTCGCGTCTATTTAGAAACACGTGTCCTCTCATATTAAAGCGTGCCGTTGGAAAGTAACTTGTCAATTATCTTCCAATAATGAGTAATAAACTTATTGAATTTTTATTCTCAACTTCTAGTATTTGATTAATATTTTTATTAAAATTATTATTAAAAATATTATTAATAACACTGCGATAATAATTAGTTATTCATTAAAATTAAATCATTGTCAATATTAATTTTAATAATTTAATTCGTAATCATAATTTTAATTAACAAAAAATTAATAATTTTTATAATAATTTTATTATTCTAATATTATTATTATTTAATTAGTCAGAATCTATTGATTAATTTTTTTGTGTGACAGAAAAAAATACCCGGTATAAAAATTAATTTTTAAAAAAATATTTCTTTTTCCTTTTTGACCTTTCTGCATTGGAAAATATTATTTTTGGAATTTATTAACCACAGCGGCAATTCTGAGAACGATTTTACAATTCAATAAAACATCGGCAATAACAATCAGATTTGAGAAATATTATTATTATCATGACCTTTGGGAGGGAAAAAAATATTATTGATTTCAAACATTTAAATTGAACCAAGTCACGAAATTTTTGACGAAAAAAGTTCAATTATTTTTTTACGAGCTATTTTTTTTAAAGACGAAAATAAAATTTCAATTTCAATTTTCTTTTAAGGTGTTTAAATCGACAAAAATACGAATGTTAAAAAAGAAAGAAATTAAATTAATAATATAATTCGTTTAAAGAAAAACGAAAGCCACATAAAGCTTTATAATAATGTGTGCACATAATATCGAAAGCACATGATGTTCATAATTAGCATAATATTATAATAATAATAATTGTCGGATAAATCGATTTCCTTAGAGTTTTTCAAGCAAAAATAGTTTATAAGAAATTTTTTTCACACGTACCATATCGTTTAATTATCAATTCAAAAGACTATAAGTTTATATTAAAATTGTTTTAGGTTAGATAAAAAAATTCTTAAAATTCTCTTTTTTTCTTTAAAGAAAAACAATATTTTTATAACAAATGATCAGTTGATAAAATGAAGAAATGATTTTCCTGAAGTTTTGAACGTTTATGAATGATATTTTTTTCTGGGAAAAATATTTGAATATTTTTCAAATCAGAAATAAAATTTTTTAAAAATTTTAAATTACTCCATATTGGAGAAAAATAATTAATTAATTCTTAGTTTATATTTTTGATAAACAAATAATTTTTGTAAATAAAAAAATATAACTTAAGAAGCAAAGAAATGTCGTTCGAAACTTTAGAAAGAAAAAAATTCTTTTTCTACACTGTTGAAAAAAAAAAATCTTCATGTACTTACAATTTTAATGTAGATTTCAAATTTTCTTTTTTTAAATGTAGATTTTCAATTTTTTTTGTAACAATTTTCAAAATACAATTTACAAGAATTAATAATTATTAATTATTCATTAATAATTAAGTAAATTAATAAAACTTCTTTTTCACAGTGCAAAAAAATAATTTTTTTTTTGTTAAAAATCACAACTTCGGTGTTTAACTTTAGTCAACTAATTATCTAATGTAAAGAAAAATTCACGAGAAATTTGCTAAACTTAATTATTAAAGTATTTAAAATACACTTTTTTTCACACATACCACTTCATGGCCTCCAATTAGAGAGTAATCACCAGAAACAAATTGAAATATTTTCAGTTCTTGCTTTCAAAAAAATATTGATAATCCAATCACAATTGAAGAGAGTGAAGAGAGCGAGTGAGGGAGGGAGAGACGTTATACTTTTGAGAGAGGACCTTCGCGCGCCGATTCATCCAAAACTCTGATCTGAAAATGAGAGCCGGCAAAGCTACACGAGCCAAAACCAAGTCGTTGCCGTTCAAATGGCATTGGAATAAGATGCCAAATTTCCACCATTTAGGACCCTCCCTCATTTTTAGGCTCATTGTCCTCCCACATCACCTGCGAAAAAAGACAATAATTTACTGAAAGTACCTTGATAATTTAAATCTCGCAAAAAAACACGAACCATAACTTCTCTTTTGCCAAGAAATTATTAAAATCGATATTCCTACTTTCTGTGATACGAAATTTCCAGTGTATCTTATTTTTTTATAATCTAAAAAATCAAACTTCTTTTTTGTCAACAAATTATAAAAATCGATTTTCATACTTTCCCCGTGAAAATTGAATTCTATTTTTCTCTTTACAGAATTAAAAAATATTTTTTTAAATCAAATATCGAATAACTCAGAAATCAAAATTTGAATAAATCAAAAATAAAAATCGAATGAATCAAGAATAAAAATTGAATGAATCAAAAATAAAAAATTTAGTAAATCAAAAATAAGAAAAATACAATAAATCAAATTTTACCATCAACAATAAGTATAAATGATAAAAGGAACGAAAAAATATTTTCTTTTTCTTTCACTTTCTTCTGCAGAATTTTAGTAAAAATAAATGTCGCAGACGAAGAAAAGAGAATATAGCAACTAGAGGAAATAGATTTTAAGGCAAAGCAAAAAAAAAAATTATGACGACAATTGGAAAATCCCAAGAAAAAAAATTTATGTCAAACGAAGAGAAAATAAAACAAAAGAAAATATTTTTTCCAAGACATTTCTTTTCAATTAAGTAATTAAGCAAAAAAAAATCTTGGCAAAAGATTGGTTGCATGATTGGCAAACCACTTGCTAATTAATGAAGGTCCTCATACAATAATTATAGAATGCCTAGGACAAATAATTGTTATCTAATTATTTTTAATAATAAATAAAGCAAACCTTTCATCCAAGAGTGTCTTCTTTTTCCAAAAATTTATGAATTTTCACTAAATAATTAAAAAAAATTAATACATTATTAATAGGCTGTTTGCTGCAAAATAGAAATCCTTACCGAGATAGTAAAAATTAAAGAAAATTAACTACCAGAATTTGAAAGAAAAAATCGCCATTGTTAAAAAAAAAGAAGAGCAGAAGCAGTGGTTTTTCAATACATACGAAAAATCAAAACTGTATCGGCCAACGCATTTCACGAGGTTAGCTATTTTCGTAATCTTGACACATGTCTAATTTCACGTAACGATTCGTATGGAATTATTTAATATAACATAAAAATAATACCTGTGTAAAAACAAATTATTATTTCTAAGAAAAAATAACGATCATTTTTTTCCGAAAAAGAATTGAACAATATTTTGAATTATCAGTCTGTTGATCTTGTCTATAACTGTTTGTCTGGCAGACACAACTTTTCTCGCTATTTAATGAAAAGTGAGTTTTCCAACATTTCTAAAACACATTCGCGATCACTATAACTTCTTTCATTGACATACAATTTGGCATATGATCAAAGGGATATTTGTCCGTTCGTCATTAATATCCAACGTGAATTTAACACTATTTTTACATTTATTAACAAGCAACAGGTTAACAAACTCCGGCAAATACTTTTTATTCTATACAAAAAAAAGGTAATTGTCTTTATTGCAGTATTCATAAAAAAACGGTTATTTTTAAATTTCCCAAATTGAAGAAAACGCACTTTTCTCTATATTTACGAATTTTATTTCTAATAATTTATCGTAATTTAATGAGAAAAATACCAAACATGGAGAAATTTTAAGTGGAATTTAATAATATAGCGATAATAACAAAAATAATAGATAATAACGAACGTAACGAATCAAACGAGCCTACGAGCCATGAGTCACATTTTTAGGTTATGTTGACATAACTTTTAATATTGACCTTGTAATTTTATGTCAAAAAGAAAAAATATAATACTCACTAATTCGCAATGATGACTAATTTATTATAATTCTCCGATAATCGTTTTAGTACTATTCTGCTTTTCAAATTAAAATAAATTTGATTTTAAGTGCGTTTCGGTTGAAGAAAAAAGTGTACTTCGATCTTTAATACGTTACACAATTTTTATCGAAACAGATTCTTATTATCCAAATAAATAACTTCTATTATTTTCCCTTTTACTTGAAATTAAAATCAGAAATCAATAAACATTCTTTACTGCTTAAACTGCTAAATTGACGAATTGACGGTTATTGCAATTTGCACGAAAGTATGCAACCAGCCTTACAGGAAGTCGTCAGAAAGACATTCCACAGGGGCGGATGTTCAAAAATTGCGCGCGAAATTCGCCACCAGATGTCATGTAAATCGCACGTCGTCTGCTAAAACATGTTTATCCAAAGGCGAAAATAAAAAAATTACAATTATTCAAATTATTATTCGGCTGATTAATTAATTGAAAAGAACGAGAAATTAGTCTTAAAACAGTAGTCGAACTTTACTAACAAAGGTAAATATACAACTTTATACAACTTTTATCTCAATTAAATGCAATTAAACAATAATTACCAGCTATGTAGGTTTTTTTGCTTCATGGAGTGTAAGCATTTCGCATGATTATCAATTTCGACACATAGAAATTAGACTACTACTCTAGTCTCCATAATTAAAGATACGAAACGATAAAATAATCATTTCTTTTTTTGAAAAACTTTTATTATTGATTACGGGGTACGTGCTATATAACCGGTAAGCAATAGGCGCGTACGAAGCAAAAAAATAAAAATGTACCATTTTTTTTACGTCTCTCTGTGAATTAAAAATGACGCAAAATAACTTCAAGGAGAATTAGATCCTTGACATACATCACTTAATAATGCCTCTCTCCAATTATTGTTGTATACATGAAAATTTCTTCAATCTGAATACAAATTACACGAAAATTATAACAGAAAAAAATAATTTCCCTCTTTTGTGAAAGTAATCTCGCGAGTAATAAGAGTAAAACATTATTATTTTATAAACTCATTATATAAAATCTCAAATTTAACAATTCTCTCTTATATTTTTCTTTTTTGCTCTGTTATAAAAAAAATTATTTTGATAAAAACTTTTACATCAGATTAATTCAGGGTAAAATCATCCTTAATTCTTGAAAATATTTTAAATATATTCCAAAATATTTATTTAATTTTGTATATTTTTTTTCATTTGACATCATCAGGGTGTATCAAAAACCGGTTTCAGTTTAGAGAATTAGACGGATTTTTTAAACGACATGAAATTTTGACTCTAACGGTATAAATCGTGATGAATAAATTACAATAAAATTGATTCAATAATAATGAAAAAAAGAAGTTGGTGATTATTTCTTTTTATTCCCTAGTAAGTAGTATTTAAATATAATAGAGGAGAAGTTCATTAAAATATTTTTATCTTCGCATGAATGGAAATTAGCGAAAATAAAAAAAAAAGTTTACTTTAATGACTCAATCACTCACGTGATGGGAAAAATAATAATTGTGCGGTATTTTAATAAACAAAAACAGTTTGCATTATTAATAAAAGAAAGTTAATGAACAAGTGTTGGAACAGACGCAAAAAAAAAATTCTCGTAAAACATAAAATGTAAAATTCAAACCGAAAAAAAGAAAAAAAAAATATTAAAGAAAAGGTATTCTTCGTTTCTTCGGGAAACTTTGGTCGTGATGCCGTTACTGGCTGGATCTCCTGTCACTTAAATTCTTCTCTTTTCAACACGTTTCGATTCAGCATCTCTTTTCCCCTTTTCTCATTTTAAAACCGATCTTTTTCCCACTCTCGGCGAATTCGACGTTGTGACGTAGCACCTCGTGTTAGAAATATTTGGATTTTGTCTGCTTTTTCAGTTTGAATTTTGTTTGCGTCCGATTTGGTGCTTTCATCATTTCGATATCAATATTTCTTTTAATTTTTTACGATTAATTGAGTGTGATTTTTTTCTGTTTCTGTTTAGAGAGAGAAAGAGAGAAAGGTGAATTAGGAAAAAAAATATAGAGAGAGCAATGGCAAGTTCAGATGTGGCCAATTTTTTCAATGAGAAAAACGTGTTCATCACTGGTGGTACCGGCTTTCTAGGAATTTGTGTTATCGAAAAATTACTTCGATGCTGTCCAGGTGTCAATAATATTTACGTTCTAATTCGACCGAAAAAAGGCAAAGAAATTCAAGAGAGGCTTGAGGAATTGACGAAAAATTCGGTAAGAAAAAAAATTGCAAAAGTTTTTGTTCCTAAAAAAAGGGAGATTTTAATTTTTTCTGGAAAAAAATTATCAATTTATTATTCTAGATCTTTTCTTGATAATACTAAATATTTAAATTAAATAAGACGAAATTCTACTCTATATTTTATTTATTTTCTTAATAATCTTCAACATCCTTTGGTATTTATTTATTTTTTTTATTTTTATTTATTTAATTCTATAATTTATTGTAACTTTAGCCTTTTGGCGACACGAAGTGAACATAATTTAATTTATTTATTTTATTCAACAATAATTTCTATAAAGCAGAAAAACGATTCTATTTGAAAAAAATATTATTATTATTATTATTATTATTATTTATTTTTCTCTATTTTAGTTATTTTAGTCGATTACGCTCAATTCAAGGAAGAAAGAAATTAGTCGAAAAATGCTTAAACTTTGATTGAAATTTCAATAAATTTTTTTACATACTTTACTGTTTATTTATTTAAATCGTAGTTTGTTGTTTTTTGTCCGAAAAGGTATTGAGCTGGCGATTAGCAGTAATTTGCAATTTAAATTGTTCAATTATTAAGGCAATTTTAATTCATATAGTCATGGCACACCTCTTCTAACTCCGATACCAAAGTTCAACGGCACTAATTATTACATAGTGTTTATACATTTATTTCCACCTTTTATTCGATTTAATCTCTAGGTCAATGTTATTTTCATAATTCGAACATTTCTCTAAATTTTAATTTTTCTTACATTAGGATTTTGTTTTTATTTTTTAATTCATGCATTTGTCAAATCATTAATTTCTCATTTAATTTTTTTCAAATTAAAAAGAAAGAATTAAATTATGGAAAACTGGGGGTTTTTTTTAATGATATTAATTGTTAGGAATGTAACATTGAATTTAATATTTGATTTATTTAGTTTGTCTTAGTGTTTAATTTATTTTAACGGGAATATTAATGAGTGTTGAAATTTCGCAGGTATTCGAGAGAATTAAACGAGAGAATGGCGAGAATCTGTTTAAAAAATTAATCCCTGTCGCAGGAGATGTTGGAGAGGAGAACTTGGCTCTTTCGGCTAATGACAGATTGACATTAGTGGAACATGTCAATATTGTTATACATTCTGCAGCAACATTGGACTTCGAAGCCGATTTAAAGAGTACTGTCAATATTAATTTATTGGGCACTCGACGTGTCGTACTCATCTCGCAGGAAATTCGCGATCTTAAGGTTGAAAAGTTCTTTTCATTTGTAATTTTCTATTAAATGAAATTCTTTTTTCTTCAATTTCAATTCAGCTACGATTCAATTTAAATTTCATTTCCATTTGATTTCAATTTCGTTTCAATTCAATTCGATTTCAAATTCAATTAAATTTCGATTTCAATTAATTTGGGATGAAATTTAATTTCGATTTCGTAAAGTAAATTTTTCTTCAAGACCAAAGTATCGATAGAATTATTTGTTTACCTTTTTAAATATATGCCAAAAGTGAATAATTTCCATTGGTAAATATTGCACAAAATTTATTTTTCATTTTCCATTCAGGCGTTGGTTCATATTTCAAGTGCTTATGTCAACTCGGTACTGAATGACGTCGAAGAGAAACTCTATCCACCACCAGCGGACGTGAAGGAATTTCTGAAAATGGTCGAAAGAACGGACGATCATGTTTTGGAGGAAGAGACGAGAAACATCATCAAAGATCATCCCAATCCGTACACTTTCACAAAGCATTTGGCCGAACATGAAGTCGCGAATTCCAATCTGCCAGCGACGATTCTTCGCCCTTCAATGAGTAATAATTATTTTTTTTTCAATAGTCAAAATAGATTTTTAATAGACAAAATACATTTCTAATCTCATAATAAATTTTTAATCCCTTACAAGATTTTTAACCACAAAGGAAAAAAGAAATAATGTAACTTCTACTGTTTACAAAGTGAAACCTAAACTGTTTACAATTTCTGTTAAATTCTGTCAATTTTTACTATTTTCGAAATAGTAAAATTTACTACGTTCAGCGTAAATTTTACTATTTCCAAAGTCAATTTTAGTAATGTTTTTAAAATTCACTCTGGAGATAGTAAAAATTCTCAGAAATGCGCAAAAATTCCGGACAATTCAGGTTTAGTAAACTATTAATTACTAAAATGTTTAGTTAATTTCATAATTAATAAATAATAATTAATATCTATATTAATAAAGTTCAAATATTTCTAATCAAGTTTCAATCGAAAAGAGAGTAGAAATATATTATAATCAAAGTATTGCGATTTTTCTCTAATTTTTAAGTGTAAAGATTCGAATAATTTTTTCAGTTACCGGAGCTTGGAACGAGCCAGTGCCAGGATGGACAATTTCGAAGAATGGACCACAGGGATTTTTGATGGGAGCTAGTAAAGGAGTCGTGAGACGTTTGCCGATTGCACAAGATCTCATTTACGACTATATTCCTGTTGACATTGTTGCAAACACTATTCTTGTCGCTGCCTATAACGTTGGTCGAGAGAAGTAATTGATATTTCTTCAATTTCACAATTTTCCTAAGATTCACTTGTTCAAGTGTTAATTATATTTAAATTTATTCATGACGCTGAGTTTTTACCACTTAAAAACAGTTTACAAAAAAATAATTACCACTTTCTTATTCATAATTTGCGGTCATTGTAAATCATTAGGTATTTTTTCCTTATGTTTATTTATCTTTTTTTGGTGTTATTATTGTTATTATTATTATTATTATTAATATTATTATTATTATTATTATTATTATTATTAGAAATGAATGTCTCTAAAGTTCTCAACTTTCAAAAGAACGAAATTTATTTATTTCTTCTTCTTGTAATTTTTTCAAGCGTTAAAAATTAATTTATATAGTAAATTTTTTGACCTTTGGTTTTTGTTTCAATTGGCAATACCTATTGTTTAGTAAATTTTCGAGTAAATTTCTCTAATATTATTTTAATTGGTGTTAAATAATTTTAGAAAAATAACTAAAATTGTTGTTGGATTAATTTTCTTTTAATATTGTATTAATTTTCTTTTAAATTTTGTATTAATTTTTTGTTAACTTTGTATTAATTTCGTGAAATTAATTTTCCCTTTAATTTTTAGAAACAAAGGACTGAAAATTTACCACTGCACGTCGAGCACGTGCAATCCATTTAGATGGGAAATGGTAGCGCCGAAAATTGACGAATTTCTACACAAATATCCACTTCGCAGTGCTGTTTGGTATCCATCGTTGAAATTTTTGCCATCTCTTTTCTGGTTTAGAATTTCCGCCTTCTTTTTGCACATGATTCCGGCATATATTTTGGACACTGTGACAAAAGTGTCTGGCGGCAGACCGATGTAAGTTCGAAAATGACTCTCTGTTTTTCCCGTAATTTCCAAGTGCAACTAAAATTTAAATTTAAAATTCAAGAGATATTTGAAATTTTCAAGAAATTTAATACAAAAATAAAAAAAGTCTAAAATTATTCACAAGTTCTGAACCTTCAAATGAACGAAATATTGTTATTTAAAAATATTTTTATGAAACTACTACTAGGAATAGAAATTAAAAACAAATTTTACATTTAGAAACTTTAAAACTATTTTTTAACACTGTCACGAAAATATTGTTAGAACTATTCAATTTGAGGAAGAAATAAATAAATTTCGTTCATTTTGAACACTCGGAACTTTAGAATCATAAATTCAAATATTGAAAACAAAAATAAGAGAACAAAATCATTTAAATTGTAAAATTTGAATTCTAAAACGTTTTTGAAACTTACTTTTCATTGAAAATTGATTGCAGATTGGTTCGTCTGCACACGAATGTAAATAAATCGCTGGCTCTTTTGGAGAAGTTTATCTTCACTGAATGGAAGTTTGACAACTCGCGTACCCTTGAAATGCACGAATCTCTTTCGAAAGAAGACAAGGAACTCTTCACACTGGACATAAGACCATTAAATTGGGAATATTACTTTGTAGATTTAGTTCAAGGCGTAAGACACTATCTCTCCAAGGAGAATCCTAAAAATTTGGAAAAGGCTCGTTCTAAAGATAAAATGTAAGTACTTTTTTTTAAAAAAAAAGGTAAAACTCAAACTTTATTGCTTTGATAGAATTTTTAGATCCTTTTTTTCTGTAAAATAACTAATTAATTAATTAAACGATAAATAATTCAATTCAAATTAAAATACAATCCTTTCTTTACGAGAAAGCAAAATTTAAAAAGTGGTAAAAAAATACTGCAAATTGAAAAAAACTAATACTGTCAAAATTTTATAGTAATTATTATGAATATTGTTATTAATGAATTTATTTACATTTAGGTTGATGATGTTCCATTTACTTCTTCAAGCGGCTTTGTTAGCACTTGTTTGGTGGATTACCAAAATCGTTCTTCGATCAAACTGGACGAACACCGGTTTAATAGTGCCTCTCGTCTATGTTCTCTTTAATCAGCTTTAAATTTCTTTTTTTCCAAAGTTTATTAATCACAAAAACAGCATTAACGAAATTTGTCAGATTCGATGAGAAAGAAATTATATTTTTATAATTTATAACATTTCGATTATCAGCTTTTTTACGTTTCGGCTGTTAATGTGTTGATTACCTAAAAGAACGTATTTGAAAAAAAAGGAATTAAAAATACGTCAAAATATTAACATTTTTATTCGAGAAATTTAATTTCAAACGATAAACTTTTAATTCTTTAAACTAAATAATTTTGAACTATGTAGTTTTAGACTAAATAGTTCTAGACTAAATAGTTTTAGACTAATTAGTTCTAGACTAAATAGTTTAAGACTAAATAGTTTAAGACTAAATAGTTTAAGACTAAATAGTTCTAGACTAAATAGTTTAAGACTAAATAGTTTTAGACTAAATAGTTTTAACCTTAATAAAAAATAATTTAAACTCAACAGCTTTAAACTAAATAGTGTAAAGAATTAAAAGTATTATTCAAAAACTTTGATAAAGAATTGTGTTCGTTTTTCATTAAAAAAAAAATTTGCTCCCAATTGTTTAATTCACAAATAATAAACTTAAGGAGAAATTAAATTAGAATATATTAGAGAGGTGAAGGCATTAGATTTTCTTTAGTAAGTCACAATAATAATATTCGTTAATGTTTTTTTGAAAAATGACAAAAGAGAGTGAAAAGGACTTTCTTAAAGTAGCATTTGATTTACATTTATTTTCTCAAAACAATTTTATTGTTATGCAAACACAAAACATTCCTATAGTTTTTTTTTTTGGAAATTGAAATTAAAGCTGATAAAAGTAAATATAAAATATCAACTATAATATATTTTTAAGAACAATATCTTTAAATGAGTAAAAAAAATATATATTTATTTGTGAAATCGTTTTATACTTTAAAGATTGTTTATTTAATTTCTACGTTTGCCATTAGTATGTCTGAGTGTGGGTTAATGGTGTTATTTACACGTGAAAAATAATAAAGTAGCTTGTACTTTTTCATACAATTTTAATTTGTTTCACTTGATAGAAGAAATCTTTATACGAAAAGCAAGAGATTTTGATAAGTATTTTTCAAAAAAAAAAGATTCGATATCGCTCTAGTATCATTTAAAATCACAATTTTTTTTCGATTCTAGAATAGTTTTGTTTAAATTTATCTGAAGCGTGATTCTTCAGTCTGTTATCTTGATTGACAATAAAATTTAATAAATTATGAAAAAATTAATTAACAACTTTTAGAGTTTGAATTAATTTTCCATTCGATTTTTTAAAGAACTTTCGTAATATTTGCCTTTCCTGAAATAAGAATATTTTGGGCGATACTTTTTGTGAATTTACAACTCGTTCTCTAATGGCAATAAAAGTAAGTAGTGGTTAAAAGACAAATAATTTAAGCAATTGGATCAGTTTGAAAAAAATTACACGAGTCAGTTTTTTTTTCATCGAAATTTAATGAAAAAAATTGAATTTGAAAAAATTTAATTTAAAAAAGTTAATCGAAATATTTGTTACATTTTGATCAAAAATGAGAAGATCTTGGATTTTTATTAAATTTTCCTTGGAGCTAAAAAATTAAGTTTGAAAATGTAAACGAAAAAAATTGTTTTCAACGTAAAGTGACTTACGTAATTTTTTCTCTTCACGATTAATTGCAGTTTTTAATAATATTTTCACTATTTTATTAATATTTGCTTTTTTTATTATTCTAGGCGAAAAGGAGAATTTCAGGAATTGAATCTCAAAAACGGACAATTAGATAGAAAAAGTTGAGAGAATTAAAATTGAAAACTGAAAAAAGTTCGAAATTGAAAACTAAAAAAAAAAAGCTCAAAATTAATAATTGAAAACTGAAAGTAAAAAATTAAAAAATACTCAAAATTCGAAATTGAATATTGAAAATTGGGAATTGAAAATGAAAATCGAAAAATTGAAAATTAAAAATCTTGATAATTATGAATTAGATAAAAAGGTCATTTCGATTTAAAAATAAATTTGTGAACAAAATTATTACTTACATCGAAGGTAGCGTATCAAATGTTGATTTGTCGAAAAAATCTATTTCCTTTTTGCTGTCTTCTTTCACTTTTTACTAATAAATTTTCTTGTGGGGAGATTTTTTTCAGTCAATGGAAGTATTGAATATCCATATCGACCCTAACGCATGGATGGAAGCAAGATTAAAATGTGAAGGTATACATAAAAGCGTTGTCCGATCGGAGAATGTTAGTCAGTCGGCTCAATAAGTCTCTTAAATCTGGACTCCCCGAAGAGAGAACCACCGACAAGCGCATTTAATTTGTTATCTCTTAGTCATACAGTCGTCAAATCAATCAGTTCGCCAGAATTGAACTTCAAAATTTCATTTTCAGAAAGGTCAGTTTTTGCATTTATTATTTCATCTCAATGAATTATTGAATAAAATATTTTTATTTCTATTAATTATAGAAAAAGAATATTTTTATTTCGATGGATTAAAAATAAAAAACAATTTATTTTCATGAATTATAAAATTCTTTTATTTCATCAATTCAAAATAATTTAAATTAGTTTAAATTATTAATTTTTTTCGGAGTCTTTCTTCAATTTAATATTCGTTGCTTTTTTCCATTTAATATTTAATTTATTTTTTCATTTGAAAAAATGTTCAATTTTATATTTCAATACTAAATTGATCTTTTCAATCAATTTGATTTAATTTTTAATTTAATATTTTTTACTTAATTGTCAAAAATTTATTTTTCAAAAAGATTTAACTTTTTTGAAAATTGTTTTTAGGTAAAAGATTTAATTTCTGTTAATTTAGTTCGAATTTCTACTGGTTTTCCTTTCTTTCAAAGTTTTGATAATTTTTATTTAATAAGAAAAATATATTTTTTTAGGTATTTAACTTTTGATTAAAATTGTTACTATTATTTTATTTATTTACTTAATACTTACTATTCTTTTTATCTATTTTTTATCAATTTTATGTTAAGGAGATTTTTCTTAACATGTTACTTAGAGTATAAATTTTATTTTATAATCGAAATTATTTTTTCTTAACAAATTTAGAGAAAAGTGAACTAAATTAACAATTAATGGAAATTTATTTATTTTCTAATGAATTTATTTTTCTTCATAATTAATTATTTATGAGTTATTATTATTTTCATTTAATCCTTTAATTATGTAACTATTTTTTAATTGTGATTTAAAATGAAATAAGAAGCGCAAATTAAATCGAAGAAGAAGTACAATTAATATTTCTTTAGAGAATGTAAATTTATTATAAAGGATTAAGTGAAATAAAGAACAAAATGAATTTAAAAAAATGAATTAAAAGACAAATTGAATTCAAAGATAAAATGAATTAAAGGATAAAATGAATTAAAGGATAAAAAGAATTAAAGGAATCAAAAGTATTGAAAGAAAACTAAATGGTAACATTTCTGATAAAATGAAATAATTCTGATAAAAACAGATATCATTCAAGTAAAGTCTCATTAAAATGCAAGACATGTGCTTTTTTTCCTGATTAGAAAAAAGAAAATTGCAACTGAAATTTGTTAATAGATTTTTCCACACATGAAATTAATTTTACGATTTCGTTTTTCAACTATAAGAACTACTTTTTATGAGATTTAGTGCACGCAGCAATTTCGAAACATTTTATTTGTATTGGCCTCGAGGAGCATGTATATCTTTTGTGTATCAGAATGCACTTTCGCATTCAATGTGTATATACACACAACTTGAATCGAGTCTACAATATTCTTTTAAAGTGCAATTCGCCAACTATGTGCGACGAGAGAGGAACATTTTTTTTTAATTTCAAAATCAAAACATTTAAGAAGAAAAAATGATTTTAATTACATATCAAAGGGAGCAAGGCTAATGGTTTCTTGTAATTCACGCATGTTAAGCCTGTTAAATATAAATTCACCTGTTTCGATAATTTCTGTCAAAATAAATATGCCTGTATTACGTAGAAATAGTGTCAATTTTTTAAATATTCAAATTAATTTTTTCCTCTCTCGCTCTCTTTATACAATGTTTCAATTTACGAAAAAAAAAATATATTCGACTAATGAATTTATTTATCAATTTTCAATCAAATTTGCAATTTATTTTCACATTTTATTTCGTTTAGACTATAAATTTCGGTTTATGTAAATGGAAAAAAAAATCGTTTTAATTAATGCTTTGCTTAATTGACAAAAATAATTTAAGCCAATTTTTTCTTTATTTATTTAAATTGCAGAAAGCAAAAAAGTTGAACCTTCGGTAAATGTACATTTATTATTGACTCAATATGTAAATGTGGAAAATAAAGTTTTGTTTTTGCAATAATATTGAGATAAAAAAATCAGGGCGTCTAGTCGCGATAGACATTAATGTTACTTTTTTATGAGCAGTAGGAAATTTTCCTTTTTTTATTTTATTTCTGAAAAAAATACAAGAAGAGAGGAACTATTTTGAGATTTAATAATAAAACTAGTTGAAATAATTAAAAATTTTGTTTTTTAGGTGAAAGTTTCGTTCTGAATAAAGAATTTAAAGTAAACATTAAAAATCGTTGTAATAGAAAAGTTTGAGGAAAGGAAAAATTAACAGAAATGTTCTAATTAAATAAGAAACACGAAAATTTCTATTTACTCAAAAATTATGAAATTCGTGAAAAAAATTTATTTATTCTAAAAATTACCATTTTTTCCGTAATGACACTAAAAGGAAATTTCGAAAAAAAATTTAGTTCGTGTTAAAAAAAAAACTTCTTACTCAATTGATGTAAGAAAATGAAAATAAACTACCTTTACTCGCCTAATTAGGTTTTGAAAAGTCGTTTACCTTTTAAATAAATAATACATTCTACTGACAACAAAACTTTATTTCGCACAAGAAAATTTAGTTTAATTTTATCATTAAATTTATTTATAATCAAAATAAAATTATTCATATTTATTGAAATCAATAGAATTATTGAAAGAGGAAGTTTTAAAAATCAAAATAAAACTATTCCAATATTTATTAAAATATAATTACGAAAATTTATTGAAATTAAAATGTAATTATTAAAATTTATCGAAATCGGAAATTATTGTCAAATTAAATTAATTATTCGTTTTAACGATTTTCATAGAAATAAATATTTTAATATAAATAATTAGCAAAGCAATAATTATAGTGATTTTTGTGAAGTAATTTTGAAAATAGAAAGTGAATTATAATATATAAATTGGATGCAAGGGACAATAATTAGTATCATCGAATATTGTGGAAGAGATAATAATTTAAAGAAGAGGAAATTAGTTTTTTTCTTCTTTTTTTTTAAACGATTAATGTCGATTTCTTTGGAATGTTGATGCATTCACCAATGATTTTCTATAAAAAAAATATACACAACATGATACAAACATAACAGTATAAAGAATATTACATCTTTCACTGTCACTTTTTTCTGTCTTTAATCAGAAGCTCGTTACAAGTTTTGAAACGATAAAAAAAAGTTTTTCGTTTTTTTTGTTTCCTTTTTGTCTGTGTAAAGAAATTTTTTAAGTGTTTGTCAGTTTTTCAGATTAGAAAATTTAATTTTTTGTATTTTCATTAGGAGAATTTTTTTTGGTAATAATAATATTTAATAAATCATCAAAAAAAATAACTTTCTCTTTTTTTAGGCGAACTCAGAATGAATTAGTTTTTGAAACATCCTTTTTTTAAATTGAATTTTAAATGTTTTTTGTCAATTTTTCTGTACAAATTAAACGCAGTTAGAAAATTAAATTAAATAAAATCAAGATATTAAAAAAATTCGACTAAGTAAATTTGAAATATTCAGTTCAATTGAATAAATAATAAAAATTCAATTCAATGAATAAACAAATTGAGTTCAGTAAATTAAAATAATAAAATTCAATTCAATTTAATAAATAACAAAAATCCAATTCAATCTCGAATAAATAAAAAATAATTCAAGAAACTAAAAAATTCAGTTCAATTGAATAAATAAAAATAATTTAATTAAAAAATTTAATTTAATTCAACAAATAAAGAAAATTAAACTAAATTCAATAAATTGTAAAATCTATTCAACTTATTAAATTTTATTACTAAAATTAAAAAAAAATTAAAGTACTTTTTGAATTACTTGAGAAATTAATTTCAAATTTAAATAATTAAAGTTGATGCACTAAAAAGAAATTTTACATGCTTGTGGATTTTTTTTAAATACATTTTTATACGGTAGTCAATTTACTTAAACGATGTAGTTTGAATATTTTTTTTATTTATTGCTTTTCCTCCTTTTTTGCCTCACTGAACCGGAATCATGTCCACGATCTCTACAAGTTCACGCATTTTTTTCAACTCTTTGTTGATTTTCTTCAAACTATGAGAATTTTTGAAAAAAACCAGTCTTTATGTTGTTTATCAATAAATTTCTCGCGAATACCCTTTGAAAAATAAAACGAAAAAATAAATAAACAAAAAAGTAACTGAAGAAAGAGAGAAAAAACAATTTAATTCCTATTTTAATTACGATTCAAAAAAAAGGCAATTAAGAGTTTTTTTTAATTATTTTCAAAAAGTTAGCAAATGAAAATTATTATTATTAATGACCATGAATATTTTATGTAAGATTAAATAATTTCCTTAAACATGTACATAAATGTTTTGTTATTTTTCTCGTTTGTTAAATTATAAATAAAATGATGTCATAATTATTTTTGAATTCCTATTTTATAGACACCTTTGACATTAATTGCATATCCGCTTCTTGGGGGTGGGGAAGGGGGGAAAAATTCATTGAGACGAATGGATGAAACAATGTTGAATCATCATCATCATCATCATCGATTTCATTAATTTCCGAAACGAAAGGTGACTTTGTAAAATATAAAACATCGCGATTTTTTTATTTATTTATTTTATTTTTTTTTATGAAGAAGACCTTGAGGGAAACAGTAAACGATTTCACATTGAACTAAGGACTCTCGGGTACTTATTTAACCCTTTTTTTATGTTTCAAAAATTATACCTTATACATGCACTCTCTCTTTTCTTTTTATTTGGATAAAAAACAAAAGTTGAATTAAAGAAAATTTATTTGATGAAATAAAAAATTATTGATATACAATGTAGAAGTTTATGGTGTTACTGAAGTTCTGTTAAATTTACGAGAAAAGTATTTTTGGAAAATAAATAATAAATTCTTGTTATTTATTATTTTTAATGTAAATGAATTTATTAGTAATGAATGAATTTTTTTGCAGATCAAATCATGGAGCCAACAATACCAGAATGGTTCCGGGACAGAAATGTTTTGGTGACTGGCGCCACGGGATTTATGGGAAAAGTTCTAGTTGCCAAACTACTTCTAACTTGTCCGGAAATTGGGAAAATTTTTATCCTGATACGAGAGAAAAAGGATGTTAGTCCTCAGAACAGACTAAAACATCTTTTACAAGTGAGAAAATTATTTGCTTACTTTGAGTGTCGTCAGTAACTATAAAAATTTATTACACAAATTAAATTTACATTAAAATGACTTTTTTTGGGATTTTAATCTCATTTTTTGAATTTTTATTCAATTTTTAAACTTTGATTCCAATTTTTCTATTTTTATACATTTTTAAAATTTTAATTCAGTAATTATGAAAATTTTACGTAAATTAAAATTACGCTCAAATTAATTAAAAAAATTTTGACTTTGTACTCAATTTTAATTCAATTTTTAAACTCTATTTCAATTTATAAATTTTAATTCAATTTTTAAGTTCAATTATTATTTTTGTTTATTTCTACTTTAAATTTCGTTAATAATTGTAAAAATTTATTATTCAAATTAATTTAAAAAATTTAATTTAATTTTTTTTTAATGCAATTTTTATTCTATTTTAAAATTTTTATTTAATTTGAAACTAATTTTTATTTACTTTTCTAAATTAAAGTTCAATTTTTTTAATTCGAAAGAAAGAAATTCAATCTGCACATTTTATCATACGAAAAAAATGTGCCTACTTAGAAGAATTTTCATTGTTTTGATATTTCCCAATGTGAGATTCATGTTGTGAAGAATCAAATTGTTGATAATCTTAAAAATTGATGAGTCAAATGAAAAGGAAAACTTTGTTTTTTCTCATTAAAAGTGATTAATGAAACAGGTTTTTAATTTGGAAAAATTTTATTATTTAACTTACATTTTACGTATTTTTTTAATATATTTTTTAAAAATATGTTTTAGAATCTATAAATATTTTGTTCTAAAATTTTTATATTCTCTAAAATATTGCAAATATTAAAAATATTTCCTAATATTTAAATATATTTAAAATACTTTTCTTTTTACATAATTCTTCCTTGTTTTATTTGAAATGTAAAAGTATTTTGAAAAATTTACGTTTGCTTAAAACATGTAATTTTGGAAATTCAAAGGAAAATATAATTATTATTTGAGGTATAAAATTATTACACTCTATTTTTTAATACTAAAGTGTAGAAAAGGGTGGAATTATTTTGTTCTAAATAGGAAAAGAATAATAAGGAAACTTGTTTCCTTGTATTTCAAATTTAATTTTTTCATAGAAAAATTTACGACATTTTGAGAAATAAATTTTTAATAGCAATTTTAATATCAATTTTTATATCAATTTTAATAACAGTTTAAATATATTTAGTGAAAATTAATAACTATCTGAAAAGTGATTATCAAACCGTTTTTTTATGACCAAAAATGCTTTTTGACGAAATTTTTTTTTTTGCCGTATAATTTTGCATTATACGAGTGTTAATTATTCCATTTTCGGTTTATTCACTTCTCAAAGAATGATAAATGTTTTTCTTTAAGATTACCATTGAAAAAGTGAAAGCGATCCGGGTGAAAATTTGAATACATAAATAATTTTTTTTGCGAAAGAAAAATAATTTCTTAACACTATTATTTTCTTTCATTTTTATTTATTTTCAAAATTTAAATGCAAATAAGATATTGTTTCAGAGATTAATTGGAGGACTTTTGTTTTGATATGTTTTTTTTTCTTTTTGCACTACATATTTGCATTGGTCTCTTTAACACACAGGAGAAAGGAACTTATTGCGCGTAACTGAGTTATTTTATTTCGGTGTGATTTAAATTATCCGCAGTATAAAAGAAAAAATTAAAAATAATTGCAAGCCTTGAGTTTTGTAAGAAAAAAAAATTGAGAAGGAGAGTCATAAATTATGTCTTTGCGTACAAAGAGTCATGAAGTCAGAGTCAGACACCAAAAGAGAAAAACAAAAATAGTATCATGTGATCTCTTAAATCAATCTTCGATTGAAGAGAAAAAAAACAAGTCTTCTTTTTTCTCGATTTTAATTCAACTTTGTTTAACATTGTTAAAGAAACTTGAACTGAGAATTAATTTGTACGAAAATAAAAAAAAATCTGACAAATTGTGACAAGTGTTTCAATTTGTTTCGTTATTTACTTTTCTTTTTGGGGAAAATAAATTAAAAAATAATCTTTTTTTCAGCAAGAACCGTTTAGAATACTGTCGGAGAATCATCCGGAGAGACTGAAAAAAATTATTGTTGTTAATGGCGATACAACAATTGAAGGACTCGGTTTATCACTTAATGATAAAAATCTCTTAATTCAAGAAGTCTCGGTAATTTTTCACATGGCCGCAAATGTCAGATTTGATCTTCCGTTGAAGACGGCAGTTAATTTAAACACAAGAGGAACGGCGTATGTTTTAAAAGTCGTAAAACAGGTATTTTCCTAGTTATTATATTATTTTTTAAATTCTTCGAAACAATTCAATCATTTTCAACAAATTTTTTTAAATACTTCGGAAAAATTCAATTATTTACATAAATAAACAAAAATCTTCGGAAGAATTTTATTATTTTTAAAAAATTTAATAAATTTGTTTGAAATAACTCAATTATTTTCTGAAATTTAAATTAAATTTTCAGATTATTTTAATTTGTCAAGAATTTAATTATTTTTCAATGCAATAATTTTTAAAATTCGAAACATTTAAAAAGAATTTTTTTAACATTATCAAATGAAGAGAATTCTTCTTTTTCGTTAAAATACATTCAAAAAGAAATTAATTCTAAAATGAAAAATAATTTAAAGATTTGCTTGGTTACGATTTTTTTATGTACAAAAAATTATTTTGCAACAAAATTTCAAGGAAAAATTCTACGACGCTTCAGAAGTAGCAAAAAAAATTATCATTCAATATTTAAAATTTTTCAAAATTCCAGGGACAATAATAATTGAAACGAAAAGAAAAATCGTCACGAACGCAAAACTTCCTCGCGAGGAAGCTGAATAAAAAGAAAAATAAATTACAAATAATATTAAGTGAAATAAAAAAAATATGTTGATATTAAACGAATTTTCTTTTTTGCAGTTCAAAAAATTGTCGTCATTTATTCACGTATCAACTGCCTATTGCCAATGTGGAGAGGAAATTCTAGAAGAACGTGCCTATCCAACGTCAATTTTACCGGAAAAAGTATTCACTCTTATCGATACAATGGACGACAATATTTTGGAAGCATTGACTCCGAAATTATTGGGAGATCAACCAAATACTTACGCCTTTAGTAAGTCTTTAAGCGAGGCACTCGTGTCTAAATCTGGCATACCAACAGGAGTCGCTCGTCCCTCCATCGGTAATTCAATTTTCTACTTTTATTATTAATCATAAAGATTACAAATATTCAATTAGAATTCCCATCAACTATAAATTTTCATTTTTTCCTCTTCACTTTTATCTTCTTTTTTCAATTTCAATCTTTATTTTTTTTCAGTATATTATTGTATAAATATTTTTATTAGTAGCATTATTTTTGTTTTTTCTCCCCTGACGATAAATCAGAAAATTTTTATTCGAGTCATTATTTATTGTCTGTTTTGGAATAAATTAACTTATATTGTTCTGAATTTTACTTGATTTTTTTTTTTTGCTTTCGTTTTTAATAAATTTATTCAAGCATTGATAAGTGATTGCGCTTGTAAAGTATTTAATTGCAATCTTGATGAATATTCATTATAATTGCGAGTAATTCTGAAAATCTTGACCTACTGTGCATTTCATTTTTATTTATTTTTATTTATTTTCATTTATTTTCATTTATTTCTAAGCGAAAAAAAGTTTGTCTTTTTTACAAAGTTCAATTTCTACGAAGTCTAATTGTACTTTTTGAATTTCAATTAATTGAAATTTTGGCTCAATTAAAACGCGCAAAATTTAAATATTAATAAAATTTTATAATATTAATAATAATAAAAATCAAATCGTGTACCTTAGTGACTGCCTCTTGGAAGGAGCCAGCTCCAGGCTGGGTGGATAATATGAATGGACCAACTGGTTTAATGATAGGAGCTGGTAAAGGCGTAATTCGCTCGATGCTCTGCAATCCCGACTATCTCACTGATATTATGCCCTGTGATTTGGTGGTTAATGCGACAATTACACTCGCGTGGAAAGTCGGCATTGAACAACCAACTGAACCAATTTTCATGAATATCACTGAGAGTGGAAAAAATCCAATTTCCTGGAGGTTCGCTCTCGATACCGGCAGAAAGCACGCTCTTGAGAATCCATTCTCAGGTATATTATTATTCATTTCTCTATAAAATATAATTTATTTCAATGTAAATAATTATAATAATTATAATAATTATAATAAACACAATTTATTTAAAGAATTTTATTAAAAACTAGCAAAACTACAATTTTTCTTTTCCATTGTTATTTTCAAAATTTGCTTTTCAAAATTGAATAAAAAATTCTTAATTTCTTAAAAAATATAATGTTTCTTACGATCCTTTATTAAAATAATGTAATTATTTGAACAACTCGTAAATAGTAAATGCCAAAATATTTCTAACAGCAACTTGAATTAAAATTCAAAATTTATTTCAATAAAAGTTGGCAAAATATTCAATTGTTTCAATTTTTTGAACATATTTTCGGAAATAGAAGTATTTTTAAAAAATTTGGGTTTAATTTTTTCAAGAAACAATTTTACGAAATTTCTGAATTAAATTTTTCAAAACATTAATTCTTTTCGTTAAACAAAAATTTAAAAACTTATTCATATTTATTTTTCCCAAGGAATTAAAATTTCAAATAATTTCAATGAAAAACCTCATGAAATATAATTATTTTAAAAATTTGCAACTGTAATTCATTCAAAATTCAATTATTTTTTTTTAGAATTTTTGAATGGAAAAACTTTAATAATAATTTTTAAAGAAAAATAACGTTATTAATTATTTTTGTAAAGAAAAATTTAAAGATTTTTAAACTTTTGCTTCCCTTAAATTTTCAAGGAATTTAATTTAAAAACCTTTTAAAATTTAATTAAGTCCTAAAATTCCGGTTGAAATGTTTAATTATTTTCTAAAATGTTAACTGAAATTTTTGTTAAATCAATTCCTGGCAGAAAATAACTACGAGAATTGAATTTTTTAAATAGAATAATTTTTGTAAATTCATAAAATGATATAATTTCAATATTATGTCGATTATTATATAATTTTTAATTAAAGTTATTGAAGAATATGGATTATATTATTATTATATTCATAGACAATTCTTAAAGAGGAAAAAATAAAATTCTTTAAAATAGAAAATTCTTTAAAATATAAAATTTTACAGAGTTTCGAATTATTTCAATTTGTTAAAATTATTATTGAGAATTCGAGTACTTTTTTCATTAAAAAATTTTAGTTAGTATTTTTCTAAAACCTAATTTTTTAACAATTTCCTAATTAAATATTTCAAATTTCAATAACTTTTGTATAATAAATATTAAATGCTTTATTGTTGAAGTTTATTCAAATTTCAGAAAATAGTCCTGTGAAAAATTTTATTATTTATTCAAATAATTTAATTTTTGCGAAGAATTTTATTATTTTTAAAAATAATTGAATTGTTTCTAAAAAAAATTATTAGAAGTCTGCAAAATAAATTAATTTTTTCGAAAAATTTTACTCAATCCTTCGGTGAAATTTTCTTAAAAACTTGACAAAATAAAATTTTTTAAAACAAATTGTGTCATTTTTTAATGTTTAAAGAAAAGAATTTAATACTTTACAGGAAGATTCTTAAGAAATTGAACAAGTAATAGAATTTTTAAAATAAATTTTTCAATCTTTGAAATAGTTAAATTTTTGAGATTGAAGCACTTCAAGAATTATTTTTAAGTGAATTGAATGTTTACGAAGACTTTACTAAATAATTGAATTGTTTCAATGGATTTATGCAAATTTTAAAAAATAATTTCATTCTTTCGCGAAATTTTATTAAAATTGAATTGAAAATAATTTATTTTCTGCGAAGAATTTTACTATTTATAGAAATAATTGAATCCTTCCGAAGAATGTTATTATGTATTCAAATAATTGAACTTTTGCAATGAGTTATTTTGAAATTTTCGGAAATGTAAACAATAATAATGAAATATTTACTTAATAAGTGAATTTTTCAAATTTTGGTTATTGAATATTATTCAGTATTATAATAAACTGAATATTATTATTATCATTTTTAACAATAAACATAATTTAAACGTCAGTCACGGAATTGTTAAATAATTCATTTTATCAACAGTCCCAAGGAAATTGTTAATAATCACATTTTCTTTCATTGGCAGAATCCTTCCTTTATCAGATAACCATTAATTTGCCGAGAAATAATTTCTACTCTAAATGTACTTTATGTAATATTTCTCGAAGATTTGAAAATGACACGGACATTTTTTCTTTTAATTAAAAAATCATTAATTTATAAAAGAAGTTTAAAAAAAACTTTTATCCTACAATTAAAGTTAGTCCTCCCTTTTTCATAGTTTTTAATTTGTTTTTAACTAAAAAGCAATTAAATTATTTTTATCAATTTTTTTCAAAAGAAGATTTCGAAAATTATAAATATTCTTTGTGCAGTCTTTAGTAAAATAAAAATTATTGAAACGATCGTAAAATTAATAGTTATTAATTAAATGGTTTCTGAAATTTAATCCTATTTCTAAGGGAAATATTTTAATTTCTATTCTATTTGCACCTCAAATTCAATTCAATTACTTTCTTGAATTTCTAAGTAAAATTCTTCTCTAAAATCTAAATTAATTATTATTTAATTATTATAATATAATTTTGTGAAAATTGTTTAAGAAAAACAATTGGAAACAATTTTCAAAAAAGAAAAGTTCACTTGGCGTAAAATTTGTTTTCTATTTTCAATTGTTTTTCTTTTTCAGGGCCTTTGTGGTATCCCGGAGGCGGATTTACAACTTCAAAAATCGTTCACTGGTTCTCTGTATTATTTCTCCATATAATCCCAGCTTATTTACTCGATACTTTATTATATCTCACTGGGAATAAACCGTTTCTAGTAAAAGTGCAAAATCGAGTCACTACAGGTCTTGATCTTCTACAATATTACACGACAAAGGAATGGACTTTTAGGTAAAATTATTTTTTCCCTATTCTTAAAATATTCATTCTACTAAAAAATTTAGTCTTCCTTCATTTGAACATACGGAATTGTAGGATTAAAGTTCAAATTGAACGTTGAATTAACAATCGAACGTTTAAATGAAGGAAAAGTAAATTTTTACTGAAATAATTTTGCATTACCGATAATATTTTCTTCGTTAGAGAATTTTATTGATGAAATTATAAGTGGCGGATGTTTGTCATCCTTCTTAGAATTTCTCTCTTTATAAATAAATTCTTTTTCTTTTATTTATTTTTTTTTTATTTCAAACACTCGAAAAGTTTATTTCTTGTCATAGTTTTCTAATAATAGATTCATATTCGTAATTTCTGAGACTTGAGTAAATTGAACGATTCTAATCTACAGGAAATAATTTATGTTGTGTCTTTTATGTTTACGTAAATGTTTGTTTCGTCAAGTGTGTGGTGGGTCAACGGGTTAATGGCGGAGAAACATTTACATTTTAGCTATTTTATGATCAAGACACTTGTTGCACTTTAAAATATGTTGCATTCAATATTTCGCTTTTTATTCAAAGCTGATAGTATTTTTTTTTTTATTTATTCAAATTCGGCGTTTTTATATTTTTTATTGCTTTCTCAGAGAGGAAGTATTTTATATTGGTAATTAAAACTGATTTTATATTTTTTATTATATATTTATATTTTATTTCTTTAGATAAAACGGACAGTATTTTTGTATTTATATTATCAATTCAATTGGAAATTATTATCCTCTAGTAATTAATTTATTTTTTTTGCAGGAACGACATGATGAAGAATTTGGAGAACAGTTTGAGTTCATCTGACAGAGAGACGTTTTTTATGAACACCAAGGCTATTTGTTGGAATGAATACATATTAGCTTACATCCTGGGCACTAGAAAGTATTGTTTAAAAGACGATCCTTCAACTTTGCCTCGTGCTAGACGTGTTTTTACCTATTTATATGTCGCAGACTTGTGCCTTAGGATATTTTTTGGAATTTTAATCGTCTGGTTCGTCTACTCTTGGATGGTGCCATTTAAAACTCTAATGGAAGTCCGAGAAATTTGAATCTTTTCATTATTAATTTTAATATTTCTCACGTTAAAACTAAACATATAAACAGCGGAGAATTCTATAAATTAGAAAAAAAACCTTGAATATCACTTTCAAAAATTCTGTTTTTTAAATTCGCATTTCGACGAATAAAAACAGTAAATTATTATCATTTATTTTTCAATTGTCAAGTTTTTATTTTACTAAAAATTTTGTCCAATTTTTCGATCTAAATATTTATTTTTTCTATTAACAATTTACGTTAAAATAAAGTTAAATACATATAACAATTGCAAAAAAAGTGAATAAAATTAATAACAAGCGTTTACGAAATTGTGTTCCAAGGTATTTTTTTTCTCCTTTTTAGCCGTACGCATAAAAAAAATGAAGTAATACATTTTAGAAAGTTCGTTATTTTATTTTTCAAAGATTTTACTTAATAAAAATTTGACTGATGTTAGGAATAACGTGAAAGTGTATAAATAGATGCATGTTGGTGTATGAAAAAAAAAATTCAGAAGTGTTACCAAGAGGTGAGATTTCAACATAATTACGTTGTTCAATGATCACAAATCATTCGAGAAACTATATTATGATGAGCCTTAATTTACATCATTCCGAATTCAATGCAATGAAAATTTTACTTTGCCTCTTTTGAATAATTATTTGACGCAAGTGACACTTGTTAATGGCGCATGAAAAATAATTCGCATTGCAGAATGAAAAAAAAAGAATACACAAAACTCGGCTTCAGAATAATAATGAATGGAAAATAATAATTAAATTTCAAATAGAACCGATAATTTTTAATGGAAAAAAAATTACGAAACTCTGTGTTTAATTAGGCGAATACTTTGCTATTTATTTCGAAGAAATTAGTAAATGAAGATATTTTTCGAAAAACATAAAGTAAAAAAGAAAAAAGAGTAAAAAAAGGAAAAGAGTAAAAAATAAAAGAAAAGGAAAAAAGTAGAAAAGAGTAAAAAATAGAAGAAAAGGAAAAAAGTAGAAAAGAGTAAAAAATAAATGAAGGGGGGGAAAAAAGTAAAAACAGGAGGAAAAGTGTCGAAAATAAGAGAAAAGTAAAAATAGCAAAGAAAATAGTGTATAAAATATTGCGAGGGGAATGAAAGAGAAAAATTGATAGATTACGATGTAAGTTGCAGGCATCCTGAAATGTCGAAATTTTTAGTGACTAGCTTTATCTAGTGTATACACTCACTCGATAGTATCTAGCCAGTTTACTTACTTACACTCATTCACTATTACTCTTATACTCTCACTCTTCGCTCGACTCGAGTGGTTTAAGTCGTAGCAGCGCCGCACGAAAGTTTTCTTGCATCATTCGATATATAGAGGTCGAAATGTTTCGCTCTAAGGATATATAGTAAAAATGTAATTTACAATGTCCTGCCATGAGAAATGGCACCTGCAAAATATATACATATACAAAACTTACTGCCAATTGAACTCGTTTTCTTCCTTTCTCCTTTTTTAATCCACTAAAATAAACACTATAAGTATTCATATAAAAAGAAAAATTAAAACATTTATCTTGCTTCTAAATAGATAATTTATTATTTGCCAGGGATTTGTTATTATTTTATATCAATTTGAAATTTATGATTTTAATTTATAATTTTAATTTATAATTTTAACTTATAATTTTAATTTATAATTTCGATTTATAATTTCGATTTATGATTTTAATTTATAAATTCGATATATAATTTTAATTTATGATTTTAATTTATAATTTTGAATTGTGATTTTAATTTATAATTTCGATTTATATTGTGAATTTATAATTGTGATTTATAATTTAAATTTATGATTTCAAATAATTACTAAGTAAATAGTAATAAATTAATAGACTATTCTGTTAGCATAGCAGAATTCAAAAAAGTAATGGGACATTTTTAAATATAAATTTCATAAAATATTGTAATCGAAATCTATTTGGTAAAAATGCTTGTTTGCTTATAAATATTATTTTCTCTTAGTGATAGTTCGATTAGTTGTTTCATTTCGTCGTGAAATGGCCTAATAATTACTTGACCACTTTATTACGATTCTTGACTCTGTAATTATATAATGCTTTTTACCAATTTCAGAATAATAACAACTAGTAAAGTATAAACAAAGTCGATAAATTATGGATAAATAAAGTTTATGGAAAAGTATTATGAAAAACAAAACGTCGTGAAATTGGTTTCGTAAATTGTTATTAGTATTACTATTGTTATTTTTATTGTTATTGTAATTATTATTTTTATTACTATTGTTATTTTTATTATTATTTCTATTACTGTTATTATTTTTACTGCTATTATTATTATTATTTTTATTATTATTATTTTTATTATTACTTTTTTTATTATTATAATGGTTCAAATGCCCTTAAGACAAAAGATATTATAGCTTTTGAAACTCTTAAAAATTTTAAATCTCAATTAATTCAATTCTTGAATTGAATTTTATTCAATTTCTTTAAGATGAATCAAATTATTTTTACTAAATTGAATTTAAATTTTACTAAAAGTTAATAGTTTTTTAAAGTACAAATTAAAGTATTTCGAAAAATTTTCAGTCAACTTGTAATTAAAAATAATTTAATTAAGGAGAAACATTTTATTAATTATTATGAAAATAATATTAAAATCATGAGCAGAACTATTGAGTAGAATTTTGGAAAATAACTGAATTCTTATAAGTTTACCAAAACTTCTGTAAATAATTTCATTTCTGCAAATTGGACGGTTTTTTCAAAGAATTAAAATTTTAAGAAAATTCTCCCAAAAATTTGGAAAATAATTAAAATTTTTTTCAGGAATTTAATTAAAATTCAATTTAAAAAAAATGGATTTTTAAGAAAGAGTTTATTAAAATTTTGAAAGTAATTTAATTTTTGCAAAAAATGATATTAAAAGTATTTTAATGGAATTATTATTTATTATATGGAATTTTGTTAAAATTCGTAAATTGTTTGGAAGAATTCATTTTCAATTTTTTAATAACAATTAAATTCATTTAAAAAAATTTAATTTAAATTGTTGAAAATATTTCAATTATTACTATTACAATTTTTCCAAATAAAAAAATTTTTTTTGAACAATTTTATAAAATTAAACAATTTTATGAAATTAAACAATTCAAAATAATTGAATTCCTGCGAAGAATTTTATTAGTTATAAAAAATAGATTTTTTTGATTTCTTGAAAAAAATTTTATTCAAATTCTTGGAAAAAATTGAATTCTATCCAGGAATTTAATAAATAGTTTTGAAAATAAAAACATTAATAATAATTTATTAAAAAAATTAGTAAATAACTTTTTATTAATTTTGAATCTGAATTCATCAAAAAATTAAATTAATATTTGGAAATAAAATTTTTTTTAATTTGCATTATAATAATAATAATAATTACTGTTATTATAAATTATAAAATAATTAAAAAATGGAAATTGACGTTTCGCTTACTGGGACAAAGATAATATAATTAGTAAATTAATAAAACTTTTTTTTAATAAAAAGTTAAGAAAGTCAAAAGAACGAAAAGAATCAAAAGAATAGAAATTTTGTAGCGAAATAAATACAAAAAGTAGTGTTCTAATTAACTGCGATGAAAAATGTAAGTGGAAAAAGACGAGTTTCAGTGAGGAAGGCACGATACAAGTCAGACAAGTAGAAGCAGACGTTTACTGAAAAACAAGTAGATACAGAAATTTATTGAAAGACAAGCAAGGGTCAAGTGTCTCTCTTGTTTAAAGTATTCAAGTCGAAAGAAAAAAGTTGAATTTCAAATTATTTAAATTTATCACTAAAATAATAATACATAAACCCTGTATTTATCTTAATTCAAATTTATCGAATCTACACATTACATAAATTATTATTTGTAATTTATCTTTGAAATTCATTTTTTTTTTACTATTATTTGCCTATTTTACTCTCTGTAGAGTAAATTAATTAAAATCCACTTAAAAGTGAATTAAAAGTAGAACATTTTTTGCATATTTCATAATTACAATGCATTCTAATTCAAATGTTATATAAACGATCAAACGTAAATTGAATTAAGACTCGAAAAAGAAGAAAAATTATCTAATAAAATATTATAGAGATAGAAGTAAATATACATAGAGTGTTTTATTGTAGAAATTTCCAACGTGATTTCATTATAAATCGTTTTAAATCGTTTTTTTCGACTTTTTTTAAAAACCAGAAATTTATGGAAATTTATTATTATGTACAAAAATTTTGAAATAATTACATATTTCGTAATGTTCTTTTATTGGTATTTAATATTCATTTGTTCTCTGTTTTTTGGCAAATAATTTCTCTTAGAAATTTATATTAAAAAAAAAAAATAAATAAATAAATTAGACAGTTTTTGTCCAAGAAACAAAATTTTTTGTTCAAAAATTGAAGAATTATTTAAATTTTAAATTATTTAATTTTAAAATAAATTATTTAGGAAATGATAAAATGATTATTATTAATATAATTAGATGAATAAGTAAATTCTTTTTGTTCATTTAATTTTCTTCATTTAATCTAATTTAATTTCTTAATAAAATTTTTAGTTTTTTATTTTCAAAATAATTTATTTTTTCTAATTTCCTAATTTAAATTTATTTAAATTACAATTTTCGTTTTTCTCAATGACGTTGAATACTAGAATGCAAGTAAACATCGACCCAGTTGCTTCCCTATATACTTAGTTGTCATATTTTGAAAAGTAGTTTGACTGTTTGACATTCAATTAGTTTCGACGAATTTTCAATTTCTCTATTTTTTTCCACGAACAATTTTTCTTCTTACAAAATATACTAATTTCGTAAAATAATGCAAGTGTTTTTCAAATTAGATACAAATGTTCTCTAGTAAATAATTTTTTAATTTAAATTATTAGATGACATTAAACAATAATATTATATTTTCAATAAATAGTAAAATGCTTTGCAAAAATTCACTTATTTTCAATATTATTTCAAGAAAATTTTACGAAAGGATTCAACTAATGTAAAAAAAATTTTTTTCATAACATCTTTTGAAAGAATTCAATTATTTTCTAAACTTTCAATGAATTCTTCCAAATAATTCAATTATTTTTATAAAAAGTAAAATTGTTCATTCGCAAAAACTAAAATATTTTTTCTAAATAATAAAATTCTATTCCGGAATTCAATTATTTTCAATATAATGTTTAAAAAATTTAATAACTAAAATTTCAATTATTAAGACACGATTATTTTAAAAAGTTGAAAAAAATTCTTTGCTTAATTTAATTATTTTCGAAATTTTTAATTGAAATTATTTAAAAACTACAATGTTTTCAAACAATTTAAAGAAACTCTCTAAAAAAATGAATTATTTACAAAAACAATAAAATTGTTTTAAAAAATTTTATTTCCTATCACTAATTTGAATGAAATTTAGTAGTAAAATTATTATTCATTACAATTATTAAAAATATTTAAGAAACTCTCTGGGATAATTCAATTATTTTCAATATTTTAATAAAATTCCTAGAATGAATTAAATTGTTTTAAAAAAATTTTATAATTCTGAAAAGAATTTAATTATCATTTTCCAAAAACTTTAATAAAATTGAATAATCAAATATTTAATTTTAACTCTTAAGAAATACGATCATTCTCGCGATTAATTTAAAAACTAGAAAGAAATCCCTCGTAAAATTTAATTACTTTCAAAATTTTTCAAAAAAAAAAAAAATTAATAATAATAATAATAATAATAATTATTAATAATTTTTTTCTTCTACTTTTTTTTTAAATTATCAAAAAAAACCTTTTATTTAAAAAAAGTTCAAAGAAATTCTTAAAAAGAATTTTTTTAACAATTTTCAAAAAAATGTAATGAATTTATTCGCTAGAAATCAATTAATTTCAATACATTAATTTCTTAAAATAATTAATTTCTTATTATTTAATTTTTTTAATAATTGAATTATTTTGAGCTTTTTAATAAAATGAGACAATTGAAAATAATTGAATTTCTACGAAGACTTTGATTAATTATGAAAATAATCGAATTTTTACGAAGAATTTGTTCAACTTTTTAAAATCATCGTGTCTGTTATGTTAATAATTGTAATTAAAATTTCGATTATTGAATTTAATTAAAAGAGCATTAAAAAATAATTTATTTCTGTCAAGAAATGTGTGAAAAGTTACAAATTACGACATAAATTAAAGAATAAATAAAAAGATCCACATTTAATAAATAAAAAGATAAATAAAAAAAATAAATGATTGAAATGAATAAATGAATAAAAAAAAATAAATAAAATTAATTTTGTTAATTAAGTTGTTCATCAATCTAGAAACTAATCGATAATTACGTCAAAACAATCAATTTCGATTAAAAATCAGAAACCGAGGTAATTTATATAATATTTTGCTTGTAAAAAATATAAAAAATTCACGAAAAACCCCCCCAGCGAAGAATAATTAGTCTCTCAATAAATTTCGCCTATCTCTTTAAGTACGACATTAAACACACTCACCACACTGAAAGTAAAGTGAAGTCTTTGAAAGGCCGCTGGCGATTCCCCCGAATTTTTTGGGTCCGGAATAAACGACCATACGGTCCTGAATCGGTTAAACCGATAAATGTCCGGTAGACGTTGGGCCATATAATGTCGGTCATGTTACCTCAGTCTGCAACGGACTCACCATCCGAACGTGTCGAGTTGAGCTAGCAGCAAATTATAGTGTTTATACACTATAATTTTTTTTTCGCCTTTTTTTTCGTTCAAAACCAAAACAATCGTGTACGGTCTTTCTTGACGCGTCACGATTTTTCGGCCAGTGTTCCAGGGAGTATTCTCCTTGTAAGTGATTTTTCAAATAAAATTAATTCCTTTTTCTTCTGCTTTGAATTTTCTTTAAATATCGTGGAAGTTGTCTCTTCAAAAATCGCGCGCACGTGGAAAACCTGAAAAAGTTTATGTAATTAGTAACTAAATTTTACAAGTGCTTGTGATTATTGAAAAAAAAATTACAAACTACTTTTTAGTGAATCAAAAAAAAATTGTTTCTTCATTGTAATTTGTTCGTTTTTTAAGTACTTTAATTAAACTACACATGTTGATTACATTTTTTTAAATCTAAAAATTGTCTTCCAATAATTATTTCTTCTTTCGAAAAAAATTGTTTTCTTTTTCTATTACAATTTCAATTCCAAAATAATTTTTAATTAATTCTTTACTCTTCTTTTTATTCTTAATTCTTTTCATATTTTTCTTTATTTAATTCCTTATTCGTCTATTGGAATTATTTTTCCTCTTTTCGTAAATTTCTCTTAATTCCTTTTTCTATTTTTCAAATTATTCTTTAGTCTTTTCTCCAGATTTTTTAAAATTAATTCTTCACAAGTAATTTTTTATTATTCTTAACAATTCTTTTTATTTAATTTTTTAAACTGTTACCTTAAATTTTTTTATCGCTAAAAAGAAAAAAAATTGAATTTTTTAATTAAGTGAATAAATAAAAATTTTAAATTTTATTTACTACTAAATAAGGTCACTAGTTTTTTTTCAAAAATAACTCTCGATTAAAAACTGAAATTGATAGGAAAAATTAACCAAAAATGGAAATTTATAGAGAAAAATGAATGTTCAAAGTGCATTTTATTCTAATTTTGAAAAACGTTTCATTTCCTTTTGTTTACGCAACAAAAGTCACTATTGTAAAATGATCGTATCATCAGAAGAAAATTATACGAATGCATTTAAGAATAAAACGTTTGACTTTTACTCTCGAGAGTTATTAATATTTGTAATAAAAAGTTTTTTTCTCCAGGATTTGTCATTTCACTTTTAGAATTTTAATTCTGGATATTTTTCTAAAAAATTAACAGTCTTTTAGTACAATTCCAGCTGAAAAATATAACTAATCGTATAATTATTCTTCTTTCAAATTGAACTTTAATTACCCACAAAGAGCAAAAATTCGAAAAAGTTATTAATTTTTCTTTTCAACAGTTAACTACGATAAAATTTTGTAATTTAATTTCACATTTACATAAATTCATCAAACATAGATTATTGAGACGAATAAATATTTTCTTCAAAAATAATTTCGATAATTGAATTTAATTTTTTCACACTTATTCTACGTTTCCCTGATTTTGCTTTAACCAAAATAAAAATTAGTTTCCGATCAAATAGGAAAATTGATCGATTTTTTGAGAAATAGGAAAAGAAAATTATATTATCATCAGGAAAGTTTGTTCGGTTATAATTTTCTCAAAGTCAAGGATAGTGCGGTTGAGTCTACAATAATGATAGTAATCTTTTCGCGAGAGGAGAGCATTGTTTTATTTCAATAATACGCGAACCAACATCAGATCATAATAACGGAATAATCATTTTGATCTGAAGACGAAAAAAAAATCCTAGCGAATGACGGACTGAAAAATCTACAATTATAAAGGGTGATTAGTTTCGTTGTTAACACTTTAGTGCAAAAAAATCGTCTCAATTATTTACAAAAAAGACAAAAATAAATTCAAAAGCAACAAATATTTAAATTAAACAAATAATTAAATAAGTTTGCAAAATTTAATTCAAATGGCTAATTGAAAATTACTTTTCAAAAAATAATATTTCTTCCAAAAAAAGAATATATTTAATTCGCAAACATAATTAAATAATTCAGAAAATTGTAAAATACATTCTGAAAATTTAATTCTGATTAAAAATTATTGTTCAAGAAAATATTTCAAAAAAAAAAGATTTCGTCTAAGTAAAAAATATTTCCAAAAGGAATATTTCGTCTAAATAAAAAATATTTCCAAAAGAATAATTCGCCTAAGTAAAAAATATTTCAATATTTTTCTTATTAATAATTTTAGTATTTAATCTAATTAGTAATTAAAAAATAATATTATTTAACAAAAATATTAATTTGAAGGAAGAAATCACAAAAAACGGAAAAATTCAAATAAATAAATGAATAGAAAAATTCGAATAAATTACGAAATTGTGCGACAAAAACAATAAGTTTCAAGTACAAATTGTTTTTCTCTCCTAAGTACATATGCACTTCCTCGACGCGAAAGTCATATTTGCCACACTTTTAGAAGGAATAATATTTCACAAAAAGTATGCAATTCCTTAATATTGCCAATCGTGCTTACTGCCAATTACCTCCAATCACGTGATTATATTTCACAGAAAATGCAATGCTGTTATAGGTGAAATACATATTCATGATTAAAACACGATTTCGCATGTGTGTCGAAAAATTTCGCTACATATTTTAAAATGCACCGCGGCGCCATTACTGTAATTAATTTTACTTTTTTAATTCCTGTCATTCTCGAATAATCTCATTTTAGTAAAAATTGAGCCTGGAAAAATATTTTATTATTATTATTATTATTATTAGTATTATTAATAATAATGTAATTCTTATTTCTATTTTTTATTATTTAGGCATTTTACTAAAAAAATGAATTAAAAAATTATAACTATTATCCAAATGAGAACGAAAATAATAAATCCCATTGTTGTAAATAATATTAACATAAATATCAAAGCGCAAGAACAAAAATGGTAAAAGTAATCAATAATTAATAAGAATTGCAAAAGTCTATATTTTTATAATTTTGATTTAGAAAGTCAGTGACTCTTCCCTATTCTAAAAATAAACTTCATTAGAAGTTAATTGACATGAGATTTATAACTGGATGTTACATAAATAATTCTCATTTTTATTCTATTTATATGTATCTATTTTTTGATTGGTAACAACTCAATTGGATTAATTTTTTTTCTTAACCTGAACGCTTTTCAAGAACAATTTTGAATGATTTTCAAATTAACTAGAAGAAAATTTATGCGCTTTTAAATTTAAAAAAAAAACATACTCTACTTTTATAATGTTTACATAATCGTATTCATTTTAAGAATTTGCTCTTGAGATTAAAACTGGTTTCCAGAAAAATTCCAAATTATGCTATTAATGATCAATGTAAAGTCAATATTGTAAATAATATCAAATGAAATGTGAATAGAATATTTTTAGCGTATATTATTTAACAGGCAATTAACGCAAGAAACGTGAGATATCAAATGATTGTTCAAAAATAGAAACTGATATTGAAAATTGAAAATAGTAGCAATAATAGTAAAATAAAAATAATAGAAAAATAATAATAATAAAATAACAATAGCAATAATACCAATAAAAACAGTAATAATAATAATATCAATTGAAAATGTAATAATAATTATTGAAAAACCCTAAATATTTATTTTCTAAAAATCTAAAAATTGTAACAAATCTGCATGATTATTATCAATTATATTATTCATTGTATACACTATAAAATAATAAAATTATATAATTACATTATATACAATACCAGTTTAATAATAATAATTCTGCAATGTTTTCGTATAAATAGAAATATTTCATTATATTTTTCTTTCCGATTTTTTTTTCACAATATAAATAAAAAATATGAAAGGCAAAGATTATAAAAATACTTTGTTGTGGTTCAAACGTTGCGTTTATGTATATTATAATTGCAAACCTGTAATTATTTCCTAATGATCTTTCCAGTGATTATCATCTCTGTTTAGCGGCACTTTTTTTCAACACGCTCAAAAAAAACGGTTGTTTATTTCATATTTTTTATATAATAAACCTAATGTCATATTTGTAAATATTATTGTAAATGTGATTTTTATCATTTAAAAAAACATCGATAGAATTTAAATTTATAATCAAATTTCTCTTACAAAAGTCAAAGTGTATTTAAAAATTTTTTCCACACACAACACATTATTATTATTATTATTTTGTTTTGTAACATTTTTCATATTATCGTCTTTTCTAAATGATTTGAATAATTTAATCAGTTATAACCTTTTATTCGAAAATTAATATATCTTTTTTTTGTAGAAATAAAAGGCGTTAGAATGGCGAGTCGAATTAAAAAAAATCAGAAAGGTTAAAATTTTACGTAATGTGAAAAAAATGTGTATATACATAGAAAAACGAAAAATAAAAATCCAAATTCCTATTGAATGAACTTTCTTCTTATCAATTGAATGAACACGAAGAGAATTTCAGTTGCATAAGAATTTGATTCTTGGGTGTAAATTCGATTTAATAATCAATTTTTTTCGTGTTAACTTAATTCAAATTATATTTTTATTTCTATTTATTTCTTGTATTTTCAATTAGTTTTTGTTTCTCTTTATTTCTGTTGCTTTTTGTTATTTTAATTTCTGCTTATTTCTGTTATTTTCGATTATTTTTATTTCTGTTACTCTTATTTATTTTTGTTATATTTAATTATTTTCATTTCTACTCTTTTTTATTACTTTCTATTATTTTCAATTAATTTTGTTTCTATTTATTTAAACCATTTTTAATTATTTTAATTTCCATTTATTTCAATTTTCTTTTAATTTTCAATAATTTTTATTTCTATTCATTTCTATTGTTTTCAATTAATTTTATTTCTATTTATTTAAAAACTATTTTTAATCATTTCCATTATTTTTATTTAAATTACTTTTTGCAATTTTTATCTAATCTGAGACAGATTAAAAAATATCGCCTGTAAAAATTATTAAATTAACTGACAATGTTACCTGTTTATTGCAGAAAATTAATCCAGATAAGCAATTTGCTTTGAAAAATCATGACGGAAGTGAAAATAGAGGAGTGGCCAGATAGAATAGCTGAGGTATTCAAAGGTCGTGAAATTTTGCTCACCGGTGGCACTGGATTTTTAGGAAAAGTCATAATTGAGAAGTTCTTGCGATGCCTGCCAGAAATCGAACAAATTTATCTCCTCGTGAGGCCGAAGAAAGGAAAAGATCCCAAACATCGTCTCGATGACATATTTAATTCCGCTGTAAGAAAAACAATTTTTCAATTAATTAATAATCCTCAACTAACAAATTTAATCAAAAAACATTTTTTTAAAAAACTTTTCTTCAAAACAAAATAAATTAAATTTGCAAATTTAATAAAAAAAAACATTTTTTAAAACTAAACTATGTTAAAAAATATTCTTTTAAAATTAATAACTCTGAAATAACAAATTAATTAACTGTTTGTTTCAAATTGTTTTTTCTCCGACAATAATTCTATCGATAAACATTTTTTTCTGTCTTCTAAATACTTTGAAAGAATATTTTTAAAAAATATCCAAAAGAATAGTTAAAGAACTATTTGAAAGAATATTTAAAAAAAAAATTGAAAATAGTTTTAAAAAAAATTGAAAATAGTTTAAAAAAATATTCGAAAGACTAGTTAAAAAAATATTTTCAAGAATATTTAAAAAAATATTTGATAAAAAAACCAATAGAAATGAAAACTAAAAATAAAAACAATATAAACAAATATTAATTAAAGCAAAAAAAAAAAAAACTAAGGCGAAGATGACGTTAAGAATAACGAATGATAAAATTCTGATCTCACAATATTACGTATTATTACAAAATCAACCTGCAAAAGTAAAAGTGTATTGCACGGAGAGAAAGTCTATACCTATACAACAAGATACATCGTTGCTTGTGTTCGGAAGCTGTATAATTGTGCAATGAGTCATTGGCGTGCAAACGTTTATTCTATTAGTTGCAAAGAATTTGCGTACGAATGATATTTGTTTAAACGAGGCCAAGAAAAAAAAATTAAAGGAAAAACCAAGTAAAAAAAAAAATAGTCTAAAATCAAACTAAATTAAGACCTGCGATTTTTCTACATTTTCCGTAATAAGCACTTTCAGAAATCAAATTTCCAGTCTAAACAAGAAAGCAAAACAAGATCTGACAAATCTATTTTTTTAATTACTCCCGAGAATGTGTAATAACAGTTATTTCTGTTTTCTATTTGAAAAATAAAAACCTTTTTTTCTATTTTTCACTATAAAAAATTCGTTTTTCATTTTTCAAAAATTCCGTTCTTTATTTGACCAAAAAAATTATAATGAATATAAAATTAATATCGCTCTGTAAAAAATTTGCCTTTTTTACAGAGCGATAATTTCGCTCTGTAAATTCAAAAATGAAAATATTAAGAGAGTGTAAATTAAAAGTTCGCAATAAAAAATATACTCCGAAATTTAAAAAAAAGTGTAAATTAAAAATTCGCAAAGAAATACTCTAAAAATAAAAAGGAGTGTAAATTAGAAGTTCACAATAAAAAAAATACATACTCCGAAAATAAAAAAGTGTAAATTAAAAGTTCGTAATTAAAAAAACACCGAAAATAAAAAACGGTGTGAATTGAAAGACCATAAAAAAATTGCATTTACGATTAAGGACAGTTATTCTAGAAATTATATAACATTTGCTGAACTCAATTCCCCTGAATTTCTGAATTAAAAAGAGAAAAACAAAAAAATTGCAAAGTCATGTCATTACTTTGCAGGAATAATTTAAATCCAATAGTAAACCTAGTTCTCAAGCAGGTTTTTAATACTTTTTTTTCGTTTTATAATTTTGCATCGCTGCAAATACAACACACATATAAATGTTGAAAATTGAAGTTTGTTTTTGTGGGAAGTAAATTCGTCAGGGAAAGCGTCTTGGGCCTGGTTATTATATTGCCATACAGAAACAGAGTCAAGGCCTCGTTCAAACATATATAACCGAACGAATATTATCGCATGGTGAAAGTATTATAAGTGAATATGTTATGTCACATAACTTGAACTGAACATTCTAACGCAATCAGACGTACATCACATGTATGACGAGAAAGTTACGTCAACGAGGTTCAATAAAACAAGGCCAGGGTGCCGGATTTACTTCCAATTGATTATCCCAAAAAAAGAAAATTCAAGTCAAGAGCAAAACTTACATAATTTTTCTTTCTCCGCCACAATATTAATTCGAAAATTCCCATTACTTTGGAATATATTCTAATTGTCGATTTTCTCTTAATGGAAAATTGCCATTGACTAAATTCTAATCAAAATCCTTCAGCCGTTTCTGCAAAAAAAGAAAAAATAAATTTAAATTTCATATTTCATCGCATCATAAAACGTTTTTAAAAATCGTTTTTAGAATCGAATAAATTAAATCTTTTTAGATTTTGTTTTTATGATTTAAAATTTTGCACACGCTGCTGTGTCAATTTAAAGGATGTCGACGTGACTTTTATCGAAAAAAAAAAAACATTCAAAGGCCAACGACACGTATGAATCAAGCGGGAATTCCTGCAACTCGAGGCAGAATGCAAAAAGATGACGAGGAGCAGAAACAGACTCAATTCGATACAATCGTTAAAAAAAAAGTGAAGAAAAAATATAAAAATATTCACCCGAAAAAAAATTTCTCTGTCAATTTTAATTTGAAAAGAAAAATGAAGAAAAAAAATTATTGCATTGGTTTTTTTTTGTAATATTCGGCAAGAGAGAAATTGAGAGAAATTCAAGGATACGAAAAGCTTATAACTGTGCGGCAAATTTCAAGGCAAACATTTAAATTATTTGATTATGTGATAGAAAATCAGCCTATACATAATAACGCGAATGGCAAGTTTGAAAAAAAACTGATTACCGCGTTAAAGAGAGAGAGAGAGAGAGAAAAAAAAATTAGAAAACTTTCTAAAATCAAAAACCGGAGATTATTGCTTTAGTTCATTATGCAAAATGGGTCAAAGTCAAGTTACGAAACGCAAAAATACATATATAGTAAAAGTGATCATTTTAAGAAGTTTGAATTTTTCTAATCGAGCACTAAATTATTGACAATTTACGGGAAATAGACTTTTTTTTATTAACGCCATTTACCTTGTTTCTGTGTATAATTAATTTAAATTTCCAATAATTAAGTAATCTCATACTATTTAATGCAATAATTGTAATTAAGAGGAAAATTTCAGAAAAATGAATTTTAATTAAAAGAACGAATGATATAATTATAAATTAAAACGAAAAAAGAAATTACAACGAAATGAAACTTGAATGAAATGAAATAAATAATATAAACCAATTATTAGTTAAAATCAAAAATTTATCAAAATAACTTCTGAATAATTAAATTTTTACAAAGAATTTTTTTATTTTTCAAAAAATTGGAATTCCTTAGAAAAATTTTATTATTTATGAAAATAATTGAATTCTCCCAAAGAATAAAAAATAACATTTGAATTTCTTCGAAGAATTTTATTATTTATGAATATAATTGAATTTTTGCGAGGATTTTTAATTGACTTTTCGAAAATTTTAATTAAATTTTTTTAGAGAATTCCCTTGATTTTTTTAAATAAATGAAGTATCTTTAACTGTTTTGAATTGAAAATTTTTATAGTAATTGAATTTTATGATGAATTTCTTTCCATTTTTTAAAACAATCAAGTTAGTTAATAATTGAAATTAATTATTTGATTATTGAATTTTATTACCATTTTTGGAAAATAATTAAATTCTTCTCAGAATTTTATTACAATTTTCGAAAATTAAATTAAATTTATTGAATAAGATTTATTAAAATATTGAAAACAATTTAAATTTAATAATAATTTTACTCTGAAATTTTGTAAACAAATTTATAAAAAATTTAATTTTCTAAATAATTTTATTAGAGTTCTTGTAAATAATTAAAAATTTTATTAAAATTGTATTGGAAATAATTGAATTCCCGAAAAGAATTTTATTATTTATTTTTAAAATAATTGAATTCTTGCAAAGAATTTTACTATTTATAAAAATAATTAAATTGCTTTGAAGAATTTATTAAATTTAAAAAAAATAATCGAATTCGTTCGAAATTTAAGAAAATAATAAAATCATTTTTGAAATTTTGTTAAAATTGTATTGAAATAAAATAATTGAATCCCTTTCCAAGTATTATTATTATTATTATTTATAAAAATAATTCAATTTTTCCGATGTTTGTTTTTTTATGTTCATTTAAAATAATTTATTTCTCACGAAGAAATTAGTAAAGTTTTTGAAAATAATTAACAATAATAATTAATTATGTCCCTAATAAGTGAATTTAAAAAATTTTAAATTCGAAATTATTCATAAATTTGAGTTTATATTTGAAAATAAAATTGTTCTTCATTTGCATAATAATTTGAATATATGCTTACCAAATTAAAATACGTAATTCCTTTTTTTTTGTTGTAGCTTTTTGAGAAAGTCAAAGCGCAACGAGGAATTGAAGCTCTGAAGAAATCGGTGACAATAATTAGCGGTGACGTATCCCTGCCAGGATTGGGATTGTCAGCAGAGGACAGAAAACTGATATGTGAGAAAGTCAGCATTGTTTATCATGGAGCAGCCACAGTCAGGTGTTATAATCTCTGAAAAAAGAAACGAGATTTTTTTTATTTCTCTTCAATGAAATTAATTTAAATATTAAGAACATTTTTTGTATAAAAATCTATATTTTTTTAAATACTTTTTTTGTTTAAAATATGTAAATATTAAGAACATTTTTTTAAAAATATTTTTTTGCTTAAAATACTTTTTTGTTTAAAAACATTTTTTTTATTTAAAAATACTTTTTTTTTATTAATCATTGTCTAAATTGAATTTTCAATTAGGTTTGACGAACTACTCAAGAGAGCCGTTTTGCTGAATACTCGCGGCACAAAACAAATGTTAGACTTGGCCAAAGAAATTAAAAATTTAGTTTTTTTTGCACATATCAGCACTGCCTATTGTCATCTCGAAGAGAAGGTATATTTTTCCAAAAACAAAAAAAAATCACCACCACGTAACTATTAAATAAAGTCCCTGAAAAGTTCTCAACGTTCATTTGACCGAAACTTTTCTATTTCTTCTTCAAATTTTATTTGCAATAAATTTTAACGACAATAACGTTCAGAAATTTTAAATAAAGTTAATAACAAATTATAAAAATTCTAAGTATTTAATTTTCTTTTTACTTTTTACAAGTTTAGTAATTTTTCAAAAATAATTACATTTGCAAAAAAATTTCATTTAATTGAACGTTTAGATTATGTGGACAATAACAAAATTAAATTAACTGAAAATTAACTGAAGAGTGAACAATTTTTGACTTCGACTTTTACTCAATTTTCTGAATTAATATTGATTATGCATACCAAAAGCTTCTTGGAGAAAAATCATATCCCCCACCGTCGAATCCGCATAAAATTATAAAATGTGTCGAATGGATGGACGACGATGTCGTGGAGGCAATGACTGATAAAATTTTGGGAAATCTACCAAATACTTATGCGTTCACAAAAGCCCTGTCCGAGGGTCTTGTCGAAGAAGCCATGCCACACATTCCAGCAGTTATTTTACGGTACTTAAGAATTCTTTCCTATTTTCCTGCCAAACGAAAAACCAAAGATGTTAATCTTTTATTAATATTTTTCTGTTAAATTACTATTTTATTATTTTTTTCAATTTTCTTATTTATATTTATTATTGTCTTTTTCGCAGACCAAGCATTGTGATTCCAGTTTGGAAGGAGCCAGTGCCAGGTTGGACGGACAATATTAATGGACCAACGGGACTTTTAATTGGTGCCGGAAAGGGAGTTATCAGAACAATGTATTGCAACGAAAATGGTTACGCTGATTACTTACCAGTCGACATTGCGGTCAATGCAATTTTAACAGCCTCTTGGAATTTTCTCTACTGCAAGGAACACGAGAAGAGAGTTTACAATCTCACCAGCAGCAGCGACTTCAAGGTGATGATGATTTTCATTCTTTTTTTAAAACAGAAAATTTCTCCTCCACTGACAATAAATATTTTCATAATTAACTATTATGATAATTAATAAAAGTATAATAACTAATTAATATGAATATAATATTAAATATAGTGAAAATAAAAATATTTAATCAACAGCCTTTCATTAATATTCTAAATAAATAATTATTTACATTATTATTAGTAAAAAGTATAAAAAAAATTTCCACTTTTACTTGAATCGGTAAAAACTCATCCACAGGTGACCTGGGCAGAAATCATAGAACGAGGACGACGAATCACGGAAAAAGTTCCCCTAAACGGCGTTGTCTGGTATCCTGGTGGCAGCATGAAAAAATCCCGTCTCATGCACAATATTTGTGTCCTCTTCTTTCACATGATTCCCGCCTACATAATCGATGCTCTCATATTTCTCGCCGGACACAAACCAATGTAAGTCGCCTGATAATTTTGATTTCATCTCTGAATAATTAAACTATAAACAAAATTAATTACAGAATGTGCAGAGTACATCGAAGAATTCAAAAGGGTTTTGAAGTCTTTGAATATTACGCCAATAATCAATGGGATTTTGTAAATACCAATATTACTCAAATTAGAGATAAATTAAATCCACGTGAAAAGATGTTGTATCAAATTCATGGCGACGACATGGACCTGGATGCATATTTTGAAGCTTGCATAAGATCCGCGAGAGTTTTTATTCTCAATGAACCACCGGAAACACTGCCTGCTGCTCGTAGACATTTGAAAGTGTAAGGAAATTAATTGCAATTTGTATTCAATAATTAAAACTAAAAATGTCAATTGGCTAAAATGAAAATTGACTAAAAAGTAATTTAACTAAGGACTTAATTGACTGAAAAGTTTTTAACTAAATATTAAATTAAGTAAGAAATTATTTGACTAAAGAGTAAATTGACTAAAAAATTATTTAACTAACGAGTTAATTCACTAAAAAGGTAATTAACTAAGAAATTATTTAACTAAAAACGCTAACGTCTTAGTTAATTAACTGAGAAACTATTTAACTAAACAGTTAATTAACTAAGAAATTATTAAACTAAAAAGTTAATTAACGAAAAAGTAAATCGACTAAAAAGTAATTTAACTGAGGACGTAATTGACTAAAAAGTTTTTTTAAACTAAATCGTAAATTAACTAACAAATTATTTAACTAAAAAGTTAATTGACTAAAAAATTATTTAACTAAAAAGTTAATGAACTAAGAAATTATTTAACTAAAAACGTTAATTAACGAAAAAGTAAATTGACTAAAAAATTATCTAATTAGAGTTAATTAACTAAGAAATTATTTAATTAAACAGTTAATTAACTAAGAAATTATTTAATTAAAAAGTTAATTAACTAAAAAATTATTTAACTAAAAAATTATTTAACTAAAAAGTTAATTGACTAAAAATTTATTTAATTAAAGAGTTAATTAACTTTCTTCAGAAAATTACAATTAATTAGCAACTTTATTAACAATTTTAATTAAGAATTCAAATTTTCAAATTTTAATTTTTCTGAAATTTCATTTATTCGCGGCTATTTTCAAAAAATTGTCCAAACCGGTCTGAACGATGAGAAATTCACCGCGAGATTTAAAATAAACCAATCACAATTGTCGATTGAGTTTAAATCTCGCGCTAAAATTCATTGCGGACAAAAATTTTTTTATTAATTATCTATTTATTTAAACTTTTTTTAATCGAAGTTGAAAAAAGTATAAATATTTAATTATTTCCTTTTTCTAATTAGTCTCTCATTGCGACAAAAATTTTTTCCATTAAACAATTATTCAATTAAACTTTTTCTAATCGAAGTTCAAAATAGTATAATACTTAATTATTTTTTTCTCCTTTGATAATAAATTCCTCCATTAAATGTTTGTTTCAATAATTTTTTTACGATTTAAGTTTAAAAAAATACGAAAACTTCATTACTTCCTTTTTCTTTGTCTCTGATTGAGGACAAAATGTTTATTTAATTTTTCTCCAATTGAAGTTTATAAAAATAGGAATATTTATTTATTCTTCAATTTCGTGAGATTTATAATTCTTTCTCTATTTGCAGAATGTACTGGGTGGACATATTAACGAAGATTCTCTTTTACGTCCTGATTATTTACATGTTTGCCTGCTGGAGCGACAGTTTTCGAGAATTATTAGCTCGAGGCTGGGAATTAGTCACTCGACAGCTAACTTCTTAATTTATAATTAATTTTTTTGTAGACCATAACTTATATTTTTCTACTCTTGACCAATTTTAACGGTCATTATAAAAATCGACTGCAAATATTTCATAAAAAAAATATTAAACACAAAATTTAATCCTATATATGAAAGAAAAAAAGTTTTTGTAAAATTCGCGAAAACGTAAGATCGTAAATGATGGATAAAAATTGCTTTAAATTCTAGAAGAAAAAATATTTACTGCGAAAAGGAAATAATTAGTTTGAGTAAAAAATATTTAAGCTGTAAAGAAGAAATATTTACAAATATTAACTGCAAAGTAAAAAATTACTTTAAAGAAAGTATATTTACTGCAATGAAAAAATTCACTTTATAAAAATTATATTTATGCCACAAAGAAAAAATTTACTTTATAAAAATTATATTTATACCACAAAGAAAAAATTTACTTTAAAAAAAATTATATTTACTGCAAAGAAAGAATATTTACTAAAAAGAAAAAATAATTTGCTTTAAAGAAAATATATTTACTGCAATAAGAAAGAAAAAAATTAGTTAATACGAAAATTGACACATACTGTACTTATTATTTTTTAAGGACAAAAAAAATGTAACACTCTTGAAAATATCTTCAATGTTCGAGAATTAAAATCTGTAATTGATAATAAAATTATATATTTGATTTATTATCAAAAGTTGAAAGTTTCTAAAATAAAATAAAAATTGTTTTATGTACTTGTGTTTTATATATTTTTTTTTTTTTATAGAAATGTGTACCACCTACCGGGAAACTTCTTGTGTGAGTGAGTTTGTGTTTTTTTTGAGAAGGAATAAAAAGAAAAGGAATTTGAGACATTGTTCACCGTTTCGTGGTTTTTATTTTTAAAAATTAGAAATAACACCACTTCAGACGGATTCTTGAACTGGTGGTTCGTATCCTTCCGGTCTATCAACTTTCGAGCCGGTCTCACCACCCTCGCCTCCTTTACTTCCACCTCCATCACCGTGCAATTCCAACAATTTGCTCAATTCGAAACGGGGCTTCTTTAATACCTTAACCTGGGGAAAAATAGAAAATTCAATTATTACGATCGAAATTTTTCATTCATTGGTACTTGGGTTTTTTTTTTAATTTAGACAAATAATTATTTATAGAATTTGTAAGTATGGAAATAATTATTTAGAAAAATTTAAATGTATGGAAATAATTATTTAGAAAAATTTATAAGTATGGAAATAATTATTAATAGAATTTATAAGTATAAAAATGATTTGTAAAAATAATTTCGCACCTTACGAATGTACACATCATGTAGTGGGTAAATTCCCTGACAAGCCTTCTCGATGTCCTTGGCAATAGCATCGGGTAAGAGTTTACTGACGACGCCCTTGAGGTCACTCTTCGAAATGTCCTCGTTGATGATTTCTACCATCTTCTTGCGAATGTTACGCACCTACAACGATAAAAATCGGTTCTTAATCAAATTCCTTTTCTTCCTAAAATATATTTTTAAATAGAAAACAATTCTTTTCGTTTTTCTCAAAAAAAAATTGTCGCGACTGCAAATAACACTGTAGCCATTTAATAACGACAGTGTGGTAAGAGAGTCCATTTACTCTACGCAAACTTAATTCCACTGCGCTATAAAAAATCGCAGTAGATCGAAGTCTGCGTAACTTTCAAATTCAATCCTGTTAATAAATAAAATTGAATTTAAAGAATTTTTTGTTACTTCTACAACCATTGGAGTAAAAATATTCAAGTCTTCAACCAGATCCAAAATATTTCATAGAAACTAGTTTCAAATTTACATAAATGAAAATATCAAAATTATTTTTTTTTTGAGTAGTTTTTTTTCAGGAAAAAAGCAATTTTTTTTCTTAAATATATGAAGAAGTTTTACCTGAGAATGTTGAGCGTAACACGTTTTCCTCGTGCTCTGTTGGTCTTTGTTCGTGAAACCGATGCAAAATACTCTCAAAAGGTATCCATCTGTGGTTTTGACATCAACGTGTGCCTCGATAAGTGTTTGCCATTTTTTCACCATTGACCGGAGTTTGTCAGTGGTGAGATCCATGCCGTGGAAGTTGGTCAAGACATTACGTCCTTGAACATCTTCGGCGATGAGTCTGAATTTTCTGAAAGACCTCTCGGCATCGTTGTCGCTTTGAAGATCGGCAAGTGAAACTTCAAATACTCTGAATTTCAGACCTTCGGAGGCGATCTCTGCAAAAGGACAAATTTACTTAGAACATTTCTCAATTGTTTCTTAAACCTTAAATTTTACACAACATAACTTTTACTATATTTACTATTTTCAAGTTTCCTATGCTTAAAATTTACTCAACATAAATTTTACTAGATTTAAAGTTTCCTAAGGTTAAATTTTACTGAACTTAAATTTTACCAGATTTAAAGTTTCCTAAGGTTAAATTTTACTGAACTAAAACTTTTACTTAAAATATTAAGTGAATTTTGAAAGGAAATGTCGCCGAACGAAAGTTTAACACTACCATAAAAAATTGGCAATGAAATGGTTTCGTCAAGCATTTTTCTCTTGCAACGTAAAACGCCACAGAAGTTTTGAGCCACAAAAGTGGAGCTGGAGTTGCGTTATATTTTATTAAAATACCAATTTTTCTCTCCTGATTTATGAATCGAAATAAAAGATATTTTCACAAATGGAATAACTAGAAAAATATGGTGATAAAAAAATAGAAAACTTACTTGTTCCTTGAGTCCTGTTGACCAAAGTTTTGCCGACCTGGCGGCTAGTAAACATCGATGGAGCCTTAACATCGTACCAATCTTTACGGGTGAATGGGTCGACACTAAAAAAAAATAAGTTCAAATAAAATACCCCAAGTGAAACTATTTAAAAAACATCAAGTCGACAGAACGAAAGAACGAGACTCAAACGTTACTTCCATGTATTTTCAGGTTAGGTTACACTTGAAAAAATACTCCAATAAAAAACAAAGAAATTAAGCAAAAATTATTAACAGTAAATAAACAATACTATAAACAAACACAGAATTTAATCCAAACTTTCAAATACTTCTGAATACATTGAAAAAACAAAATTTAAACGAAAAATGTAAACATACTACGAATTGCAGCAAAATAACAAATAACAAAAAAATTACGAAAATCACTGTAAAAATTCAAGCGAAATACTTTATTTTAAGCAGGAAAAAATACGTAAAATAAGGGAGATATGAAAGGCATGGAAGATTTCAAGTGTCACACGCGTTCGAAAATCCATTATAATCACGAACATCGTCGAACACAACACCGAATGGAAACATTTTTTACATCCAATAAAACACAAAATAGAATGCGCGATAAATATATTTTACTCACATCTTCTTTTTGACGCCCTTCTTGCCTCCTTTTGAAAGTCCCTTATTTTTACCCACCGCCATGTTTGCGGTTTACAACGGAAAGAAGTCCACGACGTGCACAGAAAGAAAAGGCGGAAGTGAAACGAAACTATCGCCACCTGGCAGCGACAATCCAAACTACGATAACCACCGCGCATGCTCGCGCTGTTTGCGCCTTTTTTAAACACAAAAACAGAATGAAGATAAACAATCCAAATTAATAAGTTCGATTCTTATTTTCAAGTAACAAGGGAGCTTAAATTGAAAATTAAGTTAACAATCAACTTAATTTTTTAATATTTATCACTTTCCTATCATTTGGCAGTTTGAATAAGCGCGCCTTTTTTCGAGCAATGAGATCGAGTATGCGCAGTTCACTTCAGAGTAGTTACATGTATTTACGTATTCGCAAGCAGCTGCAAGTATCGCAGCAAGTAACCACAAGTATCACAAGTATTTTACGGATACAATCATGTAAACACCAGGTAAACATCGTAAACACATGATAAGAGTGACAATCAGCACGACAGTAAACCGGATTATTACCAATAATCGTTTTTTTCCTAAAGATTTACATCTATTTTTTAATAAATTTTCTACAACAATTATTGAAAACGTGACTCCATTGTGAAGTTGCCTCGGAACGAAATCGATACAAACATATCGTGTGTGCATATCGATATAAAAGGTGTTCAAGTCATTAACGGACGAGGTTGAAAAAAAAGTTTATTAATCAAGAGAGATACAAAAACAAGGAGAATGGCTGTTCAAAATGATTAGAAAATCAGAGTGAAGGCAAAATCGCATGCGCGTGTGTGTGTGAGTGAAAAGCCAGGAAGATGAAAAGAGAGATAGAGGTAAGTGTTAGTCAATAAGAGAATGGAATGATTGAGAGAGACAGATGTATAGATCGAATGGCGGGGGTTACTGTAGATGACACCTGTAGCTCGAGCTGATCAGTTTCGCCGCGACTGTCATCGTTGATACATTATTGTTTTTGTATACAGATTGTTCATTACTTTATGTGACGTGCACGTGACAAATTATTGTATACTGAATCGTCATAAGTGCGACAGGTGGGTGTTTACTTATCGTGTTTTATTGTCATTACTTTTTACACGGCTATTACATTATTTACATTATCGTTGTCAACTTTTCCCTTATTCCCCCACCCCGTCGTCAATTTTGATTATAACATGGAAAGCTTTTTATCAGGAAAAAACAAACGGGTCACACAATATTATCCAGTGAATATGAATTAGCTTTTGGTTTATTGCTCTTTTTTCAAGTATCAGTTCGTCGAATATTATTAGCAAGTCTGGTAAAAGAATGTCAAATTGAAAATAGAACTTTCCTAGTGAAGGTTAATCCACCTACGCCATCTGTGTCAGTTTTTCGCGGACCGTTATTTTGAAAATTTTTAGCTCATCGTGTTATTGAATTACAGTGAATATGTAGTGCAGTTTTGAGAAATATTTTTCCAGAAATATTATCCCTGGTAATTAATTGCCCATTTCGTGCTTATTACATATTGAAAGTTGAAACATATTCGGGAGATGGAGTGTAGACGTGGAGCCGAACAGGTTTTATTCTTTAAGATGAAGCATGGATTCTTACGTTCTTACTGAAAATAGAAAGGTAACTACTGTTCACGATCGGACTTTTAAAAGAAGATATAATTTCTTGAAGTGATTAACGCGCAATTACATCTCTTAGAATTTTTGATAAGGATTTTCGTGTTTATGAATTCAGATGTAAACACAAAATCATAGGTTAAGTTTTGTTAAAAGTGATGTGTGTGTGTTTTTGTTTTTTTTTTGCAAAAAAACGTCACAGTGGGATTTTTTCAAAACAAATATGACAAGAGAGAGTTTTTTTTATCCTCGTTCGGACAAATCATAGAAATAGTATAGTTGAGTGTTACAAAATATTTCTTTACCTTTGCTTTGCATGAACGATTTTTTTTCGTTACATAGTTTAAAAACTTATAATCGATCGACCTAGAATGAGAAGTAATGATGAAATAATGATGCAATTATTATATACAGATAATTGCGGAATTCTTGAGGTTTTCAAGTTTGTTATTATTTTAATAACGTATTAATCTTTCCTTTGTTAAACTCCGTTTTCGTAACTTAACCTAAGATTATGATTGTCTATGAAATTTCCATTAGGATTAAAATAGTAATTAACTCCTGTTTATTATTTCCCTTCATAAGACACAACTTTTATACTCTTGATTTTTTTACTTAAAATTCTCTATATTTACAAAAATAATTTCTTAAACTAATGATTATTTTTTTGGAATCATTAAGGGAAAAATGAGGTTAATTAGATTTCGTTCTATTATTGTTTTCGTTGTGTTAAAAAAATACATAGTTGATATTTTTACTGTACTACAATTTTCTATTCGACTGATTTTTAATTGTTTATTGTAGTTTTTAATTGTTTTATTTAGTGCATTGTTTTTTTCTTTATTGAAACAAATGCTACATTTTTAGTGTTGTATTTTATTTCTTTTTTAAATTTTTCTTAATATTAAAATTATTCTTATTGATATAATTTAAAGAATTTCTGAATATAACTTCCTTGCTTAAACGGTTAATGGCGCTGTACACGAGTTGTCTTCTTGTTTTCATGTTACTTACATATATATCAACATCAGGATCGGATTATTGTTCAGTAGAGCCCAAGGCTGTAATTTGAGATAATGATTTCTAATAAATATGCTTATTCCATTCGAAAAGTAATAATGTAGTGTGAATAATATTCAATTTAAAGAATTGTCTCGATCAAAATTACTGTTGTTTCCCTTCTTTTTTCTTGTTTTTCTCAACTTTTTTAGGGGAAAATAATTTTAAATCGAGTAAAATAATTACAAAGTGAGCGAAATAATTGCAAAGTGAGTAAAATAATTTCAAAGTGAGTAAAATAATTTGAAATCGACTAAAATAATTTGAAATCGACTAAAATAATTACAAAGTGAATAAAATATTTCCAAATCGAGTAAAATAATTCGGAATTAAGTAAAATAGGTAAAAAGTGAGTAAAGTAAATTAAATAACATTATTTTTAAATCGAGTGAAATATTTTTTGTGTGTAAAATTTTCTCTCGCATATTATTTTCGTTTATTTTTGTTTTTTTTTTGCATTTGGAGATAATTTTATTTCACGGACATTGTCACGTGTATTCTTGCAAAGAGAGGGAATTGATTTTTCTTTTTTTTCTTTTTTTTTTTTTTGAAATGTTTATTAGATGTAGGTTTTCTCTGTCTCGCTCTCTTTCTCTGTTGTTGATTCGTTGAGGCCGTATCTTTAAAACAGTAAACGACTGCTCCTACCACCTTCGACCTGCTAATCGCTTAGAGACTTGGATACGTTAGCGAGGCGACAGAAAATTCTACTCACTGCTTTTTAGCACAGTATGTCGATCATCAAGGCAATACTCTTTCGATTTATAGATCGTGATAAATGCATCAATCTTCAATATATAATTCCTCTCAATATCCTGGTTTCATGCTAACGCTTTTACTATTTTATTAGTGACGTTAATATAATGACACACAAGTCCAGATATATTCGAATTATATTATTTTTAGAAGGTTAGATTTTTAGAATAAAAATCCGCAAAGTAGAAGTGTTAATTTAGTTCTATATTCTCTCTCTCTCTCTCTCTCATTCTTTCTCTCTTGAATTTTTTTCTTGTACAATTTTCGAATATTTTTAGTTATTTTCTTAATGTTCCGAACGACATTTATTTATTTCTTTTTCGAATTTAAATTTTATTTCAATAATTTTGCCTCGCGTGGTTTAAAGACACATTGTAATGATTCTAAATATTAAACGTGAGTTATAATTTATTTTATTGCTAGTAATTTTTTCTCAGTAATCTTAAAAAATATTGTTATTCGAATAATATATCATTTTTCTCAGTAATAATATTTAATTTGAACATTAATAATTTTTTTGTTTTGTTTAATTTTTTTATTTTTAGTTTATTTTTTTAGTTTGGAAATTTTAATTTTTATAATTATTTGATATGTTTTAATTAATGTTCGGATAGAATTTGAAGAGGCATTTTTTTCTATTCATTAGGAAGTAATGAATCTTTGACAATAGTGCATTATTGCCTTATCAAAGTGTATTGAATTATTATCACTCTCAATTATTATCGCTTGATTGCATTGATAACGGGATTTAATTTTAAACCTCGAAACATATTAAAAAGGCAGCTGAAAAAACATTGAAGAATATTGAAGGTTTTTTTTTTTTTTTTTTTTTGGTGAAATCGATTTTTAAGAAGGAAAAAAGAGACGATTTATTATTTTTTTTCTTGTCTAATTAGAAAATTTGTGAATTTTATAGTGTGCAAAATATTACAGTCAGTCCGATTTTTCGAATACTATTTTTCATTTTTCAATAATAAAAAAAAGCATTTAAATTTTCGAAATGTTTAATTTTTTAAATTTCAAATCGAAAATCACTATTTAAATAGTTATTGAATAATTGAAATTTTTTAGGGTTTAATTGAAAATAATGGAAACTTTAAAATTATTTTTAAATCTATTTCATTACAAAAATTTCAAAAATTCAAATTTTGAAGAATTTTAATTGTAAATATTGAATTTAAAAAATAATGAAATTAAATTTAAAAGGCTTTTAAATACTTGAAATTTTGTAAAACATTATTTTTTTATTTTACTTTATTTTTAAAATAAATAAAATAATTTCATAAGAAATTTTTTATTCTAAATCTTTTAAAATCAATTACTTCCAATATTCTTTTGTTTTACAATTTAAAATTGTATTTTTATTTTTCTTGTCAATATTGAACATTAAAAATTTTAGATCCTAATTCATTTTAAAATTCTTTTAACTAATTGATATTTTTAAAAAATATTATTTAAAATAATAATATTTTTAAAAGTATTTTCTTAAATTTTTTTGAAAATAAAGTACTAGAGAATTTTAATTGCAAATATTGAAAGTACTCGATAAATTCATTGAAGAAATTTAATTATTTTTATTATTATAAATAATAAATTCAATTATTGTCGAAAAAATCACAATATACAAATACTTTGAAAAAAAATAATTTTATGACTTCTACTATTATATTTTTTTAACAATCAATTATTTTTTGCAATATTTTTTGTTCTCAAAATTTAATTTGTATTTTATTTGTAAATATATTGAGTTTTTGAAAATTTGAAATTGATATTCAATTTAAAATTGCTTTTAAATGCTTACATTTTTTTTAATTTTATTGTAAATAATAAATGTTTTTGAACTGTTTCATTAAAATTTTTGAAAATCGCAGATTTTGAAAAATTTCTAATTGCAAATATAAAAAATACCCGAAAAATTCTTTGAAGAAATTCCATATTATTTACTATTATTATTAATAAATTCAATTATTATCAATAATTCAATTATTTTCGAAAAAAAATTACAATATAAAAATACTTTTAAAAAATGAAATTTATCATAACTTTTTTCTTATAATTTTTTAATAATCAATTATTATTTTTTTGCAATATTTTTTGGTGTTAAAATTTAATTTGTATATTCGTAAATATTGAATTTTCAAAATTTGAATTTGAAATTCAATTTAAAATGCTTTTAACAACTTAAATTTTTTTAAAACTTTATTGGAAATAACAGATGTTTTTAAACCGTTTCATTAAAATGTTTGAAAATCGCAAATTTTGAAGAATTTTAATTGTGAAATATTGAAAATACTGGAAAAATTCTTTAAAAAAATCCATTTTCTTTCAATTATTATTATTATTAGTAATTTTGGTTGTTTATTAATTATTAAATTATTTTCGAAAATTTACAGTATACTATTTTAAAAAGTAATAATTTAGTTGCAAAATATTCCTAGGCGATTTGACTAATAGTTTTTTTAAACTGAAAAAAAATTATTTGATTCAAATAATTAACTAATTTTGACTATTGTCATGAATTATTTACATGAATTAAATAATTTTTTCCCAATGAAAATATATATTTATTTATGAATATATATATTTTTAATATTAATAATATATATTCTAATTTTTAGAAGGGGAGAAAAATTTTGGAAGTTTGAATTTGAAAAAAAAACATGTTGCACCTTTTTTGGTGCACATGGAAATAAGAATTCATTGCTGCTGTTGGCTTTTGGAACTTTCGTCCTTCAATAACCCATTTGTTGTGATATCAAGAGAGGCAGGAGTTAAATTTCTTTATACAAAGCCAAAGACACGTAAATATTCACACCAGGAAGTTGAAAAAGCACTTTCGTTTGTCAAAAAAAAAGAAGAAGAAGAAAAAAATTCCTTGAGTGAAATCTGAAGGATGTTGCACGATTTATTTAGAATTTTGAGATGTAGATTCTGTTTGTGAAGACATTATATATATATGTATACAGTATAGAAAAAGTGGATATATAGCAAAGTGATCGTGCAAGTCAGTGTATAGAGAAAGGCAATGGAAGGGAAGGCGGAGTTGCGAGAGACGAGGAGGAAGAAACACAGATTGGACAGGTTGAGCTCTGCATCGTCTTGCATTCCAAGAGGCAGCGGATTCCGGAGCGTTTTCATCGGGGAAGTGGAACGCTTACGGTACCATTTTCCCCGCAACCAAAGAAGCTTCATTGCTTTTTAAGAGAGCGCGCACAAACCAAATGACATTGAATTGAAATGCTCTTCTCTTCTCTTCTCTTGTCTCGCTGTTTATATAGGGATAAGCAAATTGTTTAGATGGGCTGCTGCTACTGCTGCTTTACCGCTTATCGCCCTGTAATCGTGCGATTTAACTTACGTCCTTGAATCACGTAACGCTTTTACTCTTCTTGACTTTTCACTTCGTTACCCCCTTAAGTGTGTATATCCTATGGCATATAAAGAGAGACGCCCTGATTATTTCCCCCCTTTGCGCGATATCTGTTTATTCACATAATTCCTTCTCGACAAAACACAAATTATTATTATAATCTGCATAGCAAACGTGAAAGTCTATTGCTCTCCTCGTGGTGAGCAATTAAATCATTTTATTCTCTATAGACAATCTCTTTTCGAAAATTTATCATCTTTTCAAATTTGCATCAAGTTTTTTCCATTTTCTATTATCCATTTTCATTTTCAATCAAATTTGAACTAATTTTTGATAGTAAGATATTTTTGATAGTAAACTCCAATGTTTACTCTCTAAATTTGAATCAGTTAAAAAAATACTGTTTATCTAGCTGTGCTTAAATAAACTGTAAATATAAAGTAACTTTTACTACTTTTTAGTAAAAGATTTCTGGTTACTTTTACTACTTTCGTGGTGTAAATTTTGCTCTACGTTCCAAGTAATGTTACTAATATTTTACAAATATGTTCAATCATGTTTTAAAATAGTTAAATATTCTTCTTCTCTGAAATTCAATTATTTTCAAAAATCTGAATAATATTCATGTCAAGATTTAAATTTGCTATAAAAATAATGAAATTCTTCTCTTCAATTCAATTATTTTCAAAACATCCAATAAAATTCTTGGCAAAAATTTCAATTATCCTTAGAAATAATTAAATTCTTCTCAGAAATTCAATAATTTTTCAATAATTTCAATAAAATTCTTAGTAAAATTTCAATTATCTTTAGAAATAATTACATCCTCAGTAAAATTTCAATTATCTTTAGAAATAATTAAATCTTTAGTAAAATTTCAATTATCTTGAGAAATAATTAAATCCTTAGTAAAATTTCAATTATCTTTAAAAATAATTAAATTCTTCTCTAAAATTCAATTATATTCAAAAATTTTGAATAAAATTCTTGGCAAAATTTCAATTTTCATTAAAAATAATGAAATTCTTTTCTGAAATTCAATTATTTTCAAAAATCTGAATAAAATTCTTGGCAAAATTTCAATTTGCAATAAAGATAATTAAATTCTTCTCTAAAATTCAATTATTTTCAAAACATCCAATAAAATTCTCGACAAAAATTTCAATTATCCTTAGAAATAATTAAATTCTTCTCAGAAATTCAATAATTTTCCAATAATTTCAATAAAATTCTTAGTAAAATTTCAATTATCTTTAGAAATAATTACATCCTCAGTAAAATTTCAATTATCTTTAGAAATAATTACATCCTCAGTAAAATTTCAATTATCTTTAGAAATAATTAAATCTTTAGTAAAATTTCAATTATCTTGAGAAATAATTAAATCCTTAGTAAAATTTCAATTATCTTTAAAAATAATTAAATTCTTCTCTAAAATTCAATTATATTCAAAAATTTTGAATAAAATTCTTGGCAAAATTTCAATTTTCATTAAAAATAATTAAATTCTTCTCAGAAATTCAATAATTTTCCAATAATTTCAATAAAATTCTTAGTAAAATTTCAATTATCTTTAGAAATAATTACATCCTCAGTAAAATTTCAATTATCTTTAGAAATAATTACATCCTCAGTAAAATTTCAATTATCTTTAGAAATAATTAAATCTTTAGTAAAATTTCAATTATCTTGAGAAATAATTAAATCCTTAGTAAAATTTCAATTATCTTTAAAAATAATTAAATTCTTCTCTAAAATTCAATTATATTCAAAAATTTTGAATAAAATTCTTGGCAAAATTTCAATTTTCATTAAAAATAATGAAATTCTTTTCTGAAATTCAATTATTTTCAAAAATCTGAATAAAATTCTTGGCAAAATTTCAATTTGCAATAAAGATAATTAAATTCTTCTCTAAAATTCAATTATTTTCAAAACATCCAATAAAATTCTCGACAAAAATTTTAATTATCCTTAGAAATAATTAAATTCTTCTCAGAAATTCAATAATTTTCCAATAATTTCAATAAAATTCTTAGTAAAATTTCAATTATCTTTAGAAATAATTAAATTCTAAGAAAAATTTCAATTAACATTAGAAATAATTAAATCCTTAGTAAAATTTTAATTATCTTTAAAAATAATTAAATTCTTCTCTAAAATTCAATTATTTTCAAATATTTAAATCAAATTTTTGGTAAAATTACAATTTTCTTTAAAAATAATGAAATTCTTCTCTGAAGTTCAATTATTTTCTAAAATTTTAATAAAATTCTTAACAAAATTTAAATTGTCTTTAGAAATAATGAAATCCTTAATAAAATTTTAAGTATCTTTAGAAACAATTAAATCCTTAAGAAAATTTCAATTATCTTTAGAAATAGTTAAATTCCTCTCTGAAGTTTAATTATTATCCAAAACTTTTTACAAAATTTTAATTATTTTCAAAACTTTTCCACAATTCAATTATTTTGAATACTTACGTTATTTTAATATGTTTTTCCAAAACAATTCAATTTTGTTTGAAAAAAAATGTTAATACATAAGTTTACTCAAACTTTTAATTATTTTCATAAAATAATAACAAAAATTTACAGGAATGCAATTATTTTTAGAAATTTTCACTAAATTTCTTCGCAATCATATTCAATTATTTTTGATTCAATTTTAATCGAATTTTTCGAGAAATGTAACTATTCTTAAACATGTTATTAAAATTCACAAAAGAATTCAATTATTTCAATATAAATTGTTTTTTTTATTTAAAGAAAGAAATTCTAGTAAAATTATTTAATAAAAATTTGTTTGAAAACTAATTTTAGCTAAAATTTTACATATGAATTGAATTTGAATTTGTATATTTTTAGAAATAATTGAATTTCTAAAAGGTTCCAAATTAAAATCTTTGAAAAATTGAACTTTTCCTATTTTTAACTATAATAGTTCAGTGGAATTAATAATTTTTTTTGACAAAGTTTAATTTCAGATTTTATTTGAAATTATTTGTATTTTTTTATTTGATATATATGTAATTGTAGAATTTACGAATAATTGAAATGTTGCAAAATTTGAATTGTAATCAAATGAATTTGAAATTGCTCAAAGAATTTTTTCAAAAATTATAAAAAGTAATTGCCTCAAAGAAGAATTCTAGATAAAATTGAAGATAATAATAATACTAATTGAAATGAAATAATCAAAATAAAAAAAAAATGTCATTGATAATCAATTTTGTAATAATAAAAAAAACTTTTTTTTATTTTTTTGTATTTTGTAATTGTTTTTTTTCCATTTGTGCAAAATCTCATTGATGCTTGTTTATTTTCATCGGTCCTTGTTTTCACTTCAATGTATTTTCTTTCTTGGAATTTTTGAAAAATGAAAATCGGTTAGTGACGTCATTGGAAACGAAACAGTAGTTTAGTTGCAGGTAATTAGTATTTGTTGATCCTCCAGACCTTTGTGAATATACCTTCATTCAGAAATCGTTTTAAGGTTATTTTAACGGATTATATACAAGAAAATATACACGAATTGTGAAATTAAGCTTGTAAATAAAGTTATAAAAATGTTGGAATTTCCCAAAATTTGGAAAATTTTTTCTCTTCTTTTTTTTTTTGAAGAGAAGATGACAGATGTTCGTTTTTATAACTTTACAACAAGCATACAGAGTTTTGCTTCTTTTATGAAAAACACAATCATAAAAGTAAGAAAGACTTTGTTGAACAATGAGAGGAGAGCAAAAATAATACCTGCGAGACACTTTATTGTATTCGAAAACGTATTTAGTGTATTAAAGAGTAAATTTAGTTGTTTTACACCCAATTTTTGTCGATTCGTCCTCATGCTTTTCTTTTATGGGTTAGGTTAATATTTCTAACTAACCTGAGACAAGAAAATTATTTTTGAAGGCAAATTTTTGTTTTTGAATCTGAAAAACAATATTTCTGGTGGTGTCCCTAAAGTTAGCGTTGTCGAAAATTTTGTTTGACTCAATTTTAATCTTCATTGATTTGAAATTTAAAAATCGACCTAATTACTCTTTGATTACTTCGGTTAGTTTTTTAATTATTTTAATCAGTTGGATTATTTCTGTTACTTTTTTGTTTGGTTTGGTTATTGTTAGGATTATTTCAGTTATTTTTTGATTTCGGTTATTGTTTGATTATTTCGGGCAGTTTTTTTTATTAGTTTGATCAGTTTGGTTATTGTCTTGTTTATTTCGGTTATTTTCTTTATTTTTTGGTTAATGTTTGATTATTTCGGGCAGTTTTATTATTAGTTTGATCAGTTTGGTTATTGTCTTGTTTATTTCGGTTATTTTCTTTATTTTTTTGGTTAATGTTTGATTATTTCGGGCAGTTTTATTATTAGTTTGATCAGTTTGGTTATTGTCTTGTTTATTTCAGTTATTTTCTTTATTTTCTTGGTTACTGTTTCATTATTTTAGTTACTTTTTTGATCAATTGGGTTTTTGTTTTAATTAATTCGCGTATTTCTTTGATTACTATTTAATTATTTCACTTACTTTTTTGATAGGTTTGGCTATTGTTATGATTATTTCGGTTAGTTTATTGGTTTTGGTTAGTTTCTTTATTAGTTTGATCAGTTTGGTTATTGTGATTATTTCGGTCATTCTTTTGATTATTTGGGTTACTATTCGATTAGAACGGTTTCTGTTTGATTATAATTCGGTCACTGTTTGATAATTTCGGTCATTCTTTTGAATGATTATTCTTTTGGACAATATTGAATCTTCAATTTGCTTATTCATCAAAGCCTACCCACGTATTTATATTTATATAATAATAATGCATGTAAACGAAAATTTTCCGCCTAGTTTTCGCCAGACAATATAAACTGCGAGCACAGAACAGTATATAGTAGTTGCCCTGTAGAAACCGATTTCTATTGTGATAGCTGCTTTGAAACAATAGAGCGCCTAGACTCTGTTGAAGAGAGAGAGAGTGGTCATTTATTGTTACACTTGTCCAACCTTATCCAACATTAAACCCCCATTTGTTGTCATTTGTTTTGGTATACGCGACATATATACAGTGTCACTGCATTGGCCATTCTCTTTCTTTGATTTAGACTTTTCTAGAAAGCTGGAAGAACCCAGGAGTGAGAGTCTTTAATAGAAATCGACTTTAAAAACCATGATAAATTAAGAAAAGACAAGAACTTTGTCTTTTCTGTTCAAGCTTCTTTTTCGGTTCGATTTTTGTTTTACTATTCAGGACTTTTGGATTAGATGTTAAAAATAAGAAAACCCTTGGTTTCGGTTTTTTTTGGATTTGGGTTTCTTTTTTCATTTGCAATGGGATGTAATGTGGATTGGTGAATGCAAGTTTGAAAATGTCAGCAACTTGCCAAGCGGGTCGTTTGCCCTTGTGAGCATGTATTGAAACACTTTCGACTTTCGACTCTGACAGCGACTCCTAGCAAGAACTGTTAACCAATACAAGTATAGAAGGATCTCTCATAACTACACTCCGCCCACAATCTTTAAACACCTGTAATCTTTTTTTTTATTCAATTTTCCACCGTCTCTATTCCCCCTTTCGGTGTCTTTCAAACTTTCCGTTAGGCGACAAATTGCACGCAAAAAAAATTTAGTTCAAAAATGTATAACAACCGAAAATTGATTCCGATTTGATTTTGAACAAAAATTGTTTCAATTTCGGTTCAAAATCAAATTGGAAACAACAATTGGTTTGTTTGTTTTTGAATCAATTAGTTTGTTTTATTGTCTGAATCAATTAGTTTGTTTTATTGTTTGAATCAATTTGTCTCTTTTGTTTGAATCAATTTGTCTTTTTTATTGTTTGAATCAATTTGTCTGTTTTGTTGTTTGAATCAAATTTGTTTGTTTTCTTTTTTGAATCAATTTGTTTGTTTTCCTCTTTTGAGGGAAATGATTTGACAAAATCATCATTAGAGAATAATTAGGTGTAAAATGGTTCTAGTGTTTGAGAAATTTCCATTTGATAGATAGAAACAATTTTCTTTGTCTGGACTCTGTTACAGTAGGTGCGCGCCATTGTAAACTTCAATTGCCAATCATTTGCTCGGCTGGAGAGCACGTGGCACAAGGCGGTTTTGCAAGGCGCGTAAAACACTCACAATGATAAAACATGGTTAGGAACATTCGCTTTGCTTCCTGATTTCTCTTCGCACATATAAGTATAAATATATATATATATATATATATATATATATATATATAAACGCGAGGCGAATATTCACGCGCGCGTAGTCTTTTCTTTAAAATACATCTGCGGGGGAAAAATATATAACATTACTCTTCCCATTCTCTAGACTATATATTCAAAATTATAATCCATTCACTCGATATCAATTTATTCTCACTCTTTTGTTACGTTGTCGAATTATTATTCTACGCGTACTGAAACTTTAAATGTGTAATTTTATATAAAGGAGCAAAATTGTATTTCGATTGAATGAAAGGATTTGATTAAAATGTCAAATACGTCTCTTTTTCTCTTTTGCCGAAATGATTGTGATGTTTTGAATTCTAATATACGGAATGCGACAAAATATTTAGATGTTATTAGCGTTTTTTCAAGGATCTACTTTTGAAGGGTCTAGTTTTGATGGCTTTTTTGACTCGAATTGCGCAGTGGACGAATTTGGACCCTCTGCGCACTTGAGGGCGTTGCCTCATGTGCGCAGTGGACGAATTTGGATTCTCTGCGCACTTGAGGGCGTTGCCTCATGTGCGCAGTGGATGAATTTGGAACCTCTGCGGATTTGAGGGCGTCGCCTTATGTACGCAAAGACCGAAATGCAAAAACCCTAGTCAACTAAATTCAATTTTACTCCCATTCTACTTTTTTCAAAAAACAAAAGAAGCTAAAGAACAATTCGCCATCACTTGTTGTTCTTTTTGCCTCTTTTTTGTGCTCGTTACATGAATCCATCAATAAAATGAAGGTCTAATGAAATTTTTCTTTTCAGATTGGAGTGCCATCTTGCTTGTAGAGGAAGCTGAGGAAGATAAAAGTCTGTGTCATCGTCGTGGACTTAAAAGCCGCATAAGTGGTTTCGTGGAGTAGCGATTATAGTCGTCGTGCTTCAGTAATTCGTGTTCAACTCGCTATTCGCTTGGACTTGGATTTAATCCTCCCGACTGTCCAGCAGGTCGTGCCGGATCTATCATGTGAGAATCGAGTTCAACTGAAATACTCTAGAAAAAAAGGGAAGAAGAAGAAGAATAGTGTGCAGTGTAAAAAAGAAACAAATTTCGTCAAGATACAAAAAAGTGAATTTATTTCTCAAAAAAAAAGTGCGCGACTAAGTGTGTGGAAAAACGAGGTGTTAAAATACATAAGAAGGTATTAATAAATAAATATACGCAGTTCACATGGTGAATGGAAAGTCAGAGAATCACGCCAGTGATGCAGTGGTGTCGTGTTTGTGTTAAGTGCCCCGTGTCCATTGTTTGGATTACCTAAAGAGATGTCTTCCTCCGTGGGATACTATGACGACAGAAATCCGCTCCTCAAGGGCACTTTATCAAGGTAGAAATATATTTTTGTTTTTAAATATTCGGAAGACGTGAAATCGGACACCGACTGATTTTTTCAAGTGTCCTATTTGGTGTCCTCTGGAAACTATTTTATTGTGCGAAAGATTATATCTCGTGTGACAAGGTGTCGGGTAATTGATCATTTGATAAGACGATTCAATTACCGCTCTTGTTTTATTGAAATTGTTGCTAGACAGCATGAGCTTTTCTTTAGTTGGTTTTTGGGGCGACAATTCATTCGCAGTTGGGGAAAAAAGTGCGTAAACGCATGCGCAGTGGGGTTCTGCTACCGTTACGCATGCGTATAACGACTCTACGAACGTTGCGCGTGCGTAGAACGAGTCTACGAACGTTGCGCGTGCGCAGAACGATTCTACGAACGTTGCACATGCGCAGTACTTCTCCCTGAACATAGCGTCGATTCTAAGCGTCAAAAACTTTTATTTTGCTTATTTAGAGATCAAAAAGTCCATTTTTTCATTCTCATTGGCAGTAAAAAAACGTTCTTCGACAACTTTTACGGTTTCTTTCGCGCAAAAAAACGTTCTTTGACAACTTTTATCGTTTCTTTCGAGCAAAAAAAATTGGTTAACGATAGAATTAACATTTTTTTCGACCTTATTTGTCTTCTTTGCGAAAGTGAAAAAAAATCGCGCTCAATTTTTTATATATATATATATATATGTCGAAGGGGCATGAATTAATCATGTTGAAATAAAACTGATTTGGAATCGTTTATAAGAGATGGACGTACATATATATATATACACACAATTTTTTCTTTATTTCTCTTTCTCTTTCGCAAAGTTGAATATAAAGAAAACAAGTGAACTTTATATGATAAATTCTTTTTGAGATAGTTTCACAGATGTCTGATAATAAGTTCAAGGCTTTTTCACCATCGACGTGTATTTTAATTGAATTATAAACTCTGAATGTGTTTTATAGTCGCGTTATCACTCGGCACAGTCCATATGTTTAAATATTTATTCACCTGAAATTTTACCATCTAATGCAAATAAACAAGTTATTCTTGTATAGCAATTCTATTCTTCTTTAAAAAAAAAAAAAATTTTTGGGTATTAAGCTGGATGTTTTCGAAAAAAAGGTTCTTTTGTTGATGTATTTCTTTGGGAGATGGTTTTTTTTTTGGGCTTAGAGAGTTATTTGAAATTCAGAGAAATATCTTGTTTTTACTAGGTCGATGGTTGACCTCCGTTTGCAGACTCTTGCTTGGAGAAAATCACGGACGCTGTGCGGCAATTCGGTGAACGTATGTAACACGTGCGTCTGCTTTCCTGCACGTAGGTTTCTGCCTGCGATCGAACTTACCACTTTATAAAATATAGCGAGTTTTTAAAAACGGGGGTAGGGAATATAGGACAGGGTCGGCATTGTGTACAAAAATTACGCGTCACTTCACGTAATTATCGCGCGTTGTCACGTGTGCGAGTGTTGGAGGAAAACAATGTAAATTTTTAAATTGCAATGTATATGATAAATGCCTATTGGACGCTTCAGTAAAATCCTCTTTTTCAAAAGTTCCTCACTATGAATGCACCTTTAGGAACATTTAGTCTTTTAAAAATTAACTCTAGCAAACTTGTTCGGATTTTATCATCATTTCGCTTGCACTTGAAAACAATCAGTTTTTATTTGGTTATTAAAACATTACCAGATATTCTTAAAGTTATGCGCAGGTTAACTATTTTCGAAAGAGTAAAAGAATTGAAGTGTAATAATTTTTATCGTGTTTCTGATAAAGACAGAGTTTGGAGAATTTAAAAACCTTGACAATTCCTGAGGCTGAAGTCCACAACGTTTTTAAAAACGAAAACAAAAAAATTAATGGGACGGTATTTTTGTTTTTGATTGTAAATAATGTTATTTTTGATAATTGAATCCTTAGTAACAACTAATTTCTTAAAAATTAAGGCACATGAAAAGTAGAGATGATGTTTTATTTGGAAAAAACCCGTTTTGATTTTTCGTTTTTAAAAACGTTGCGGACTTCAACTTCGTGACAATTCGGTCTTTTTCTCTCTCTCTGTGGGGTTAACGAGCTTTCCTTTGGGGTCCATTTTGTTTTGTCAATTTCGCACGTGTGCAAGCTGATCTTTTGCCAGATCGGAGAGGGAAAAAAAACCGTATATAGTTGGCGCTTTCTCGTTCTCGTTAACGATAAACTTGCTTTTAAAAGTTCTGTCGAGGTTTATATGGGTACCATGTGTGTCTGTATATATAAAACCACCTGAGCGCCTTATACTTGTTCACCTTTGACCTATTTTATACACTTTATCTGACGTATACACTCCTAACACTCAAACATTTATCATTCGCGAAATGATTTTTAAGATCTCTTGTATAACCTCTTTTTTTCTTCCACGCATTTTTGCATTGTTTCTTTACATAAAGTATTTATCAGAGAGGTTGTTTTTTTATTTTTTGAGTAAAAATACAGAAAGAGAATCAATTGTTAATTCAAAATTGCTGATCTTCTTCATGACATCCAAAACGCAGTAATAAATTTTTTAAGTTTGGTCCAATTTTAGTTTGATTTTAGTTTGATCTAAGTTTGTAGTTCGATTTTAGATTGATTTAAGTTTGAATTAAGTTTGATTTTATTTTTATCTAAGTTCGATTCTATATATTTATTTGTTCGTCGTTTAGTTTTCTATTTAACGGTTTTTTTTTGTTATTCATTTAGTGAAGATTAGATGTTTTATGGCTGATAATGTTGTATTAAATTTAAAGTCTTGTGGACATTACGAACGTCGCTAATAACTTCCGGTTTTATTCAAAGTCGAGATCTTGCGCTGGAGACACGAGAGCTTTCATCAGGGTCGTATATCTCTGTAAATGTTTTTGTACTCCAATCGAGAGTCAGGAAGAATCCCATCGTCCTTGTCTGATAGCTTGTGTGTATATTTATATTTTCACGAAGGATATATTCGTTTCCAATTGATTCTTGCGTTTATTTCTCTTTAAACTTTTTTTTTTCTCTCTCGTTTTCATTTGTTTTATATGACTGTTTTCTTTTAATACGCATCGTATATAAATACAATTTACACTCTATATAGGAAAAAAGTAATTTTTTTTCACTCTCGCAGAGGAAAATTCTTCTTGATTCTAAAAAAAGTCGTTTCTATAAAAAGTCGTTTTTGCGAAATTTTGATAGTTATGTACAGTGAATAAATAAATTTTACTGCTGGAATTAAGAAAATTGTAAATTTGAGTAAAATTTAAAAATTATAAATTTCAGTAAAATTAAAAAATTATAAATTTAAGTAAAATTTGAAAAGTATGAATTCTAGTAAAATTCCAGATTGCGGGGAATTTTTCCGTTTGGATTTGTTTAAGAACTGCGGGGGAAATTGTTCGAAACATGCGGTTTTAATGGAGTTGGGTATAAAATTGATGAACAAGATGTTACACATTGAATTATAGGTGCTCTGTGGTCTATGCAGTGGACTTGTTTAGCACGATGCTGTCAAGCCTGCAGCTAAACACTTTCACCGACGGATTTCTAACGCCATACTTCGAATCTTCCAGACGTTTTCTGTGTTCATGTCCAAATCCCCGCCGTGTCTTATCATCAATAAGAAAATCCCCTTTTAATTTAAATTTTTCCCTTTTGACTTAAATCCTTCGAATTCTTCTGAATTCTTCTGAATTCTTCATTTCTTTCGAATTAATTCCCAAAAAATAGTCCAAAAAAATCAAAATTTCAAATTGAAAAAACTTGTTTCTTCACTTTTCGTTTCTTATTTCTCTCTCTCAAGTTTTATTAATTCACCAACAAAAAAAGTCTCACTGAAAATTTGACTATTGGAAAGCAAGAAGTATTTTTGTTTCTTGTGTCGAATAATTTTTACGATTGTAAAATAATTGACCTGAATTTTTTTCTCTTGTGATTTTAGAGAGAAAGAATAAAAGTGTGATTAGGTAATTTTGAAGAATATGGATCGGGGTTTTTTTCTCCTCGATTTTATATTGTATTTTATTGGTTGTGGTTGTGAAAATTTATAATTTAAAGAATGTCAGGAAGGATCCTTTCTCTTGATGACGTGACACGTTCTGCCATAAGTTTATGGATTCGAAAGATAGAATTCGTATAGTATGTCGTTCCTCGTTTTATATTTCGATAAGGTGGTTTGAGAAAGAATTTTTCTTGAGTTGTAACGACAGTCGACGATGTTTCAAGAGGAAGGTTGTTTATATATATATATATGTACGTGTGCAAGTGAAAGTCGGTGAAGACAATAACAATTCGTCTGTAACCTAATTATTTCTTTTCTAAAAATTGGGTATAGTTCAAAATCTTTCTTTTTATTTTTCCTTTGTTTTTTTCTATTTTTGGGTTTTTTTTACAAATCTTAACCCCCCAAAATACTTTTCATTCACCCGAACCGTTTTTCCATTGTTTTTTCTTCTTTTATTTTTTTTCGTCCCTAAAAGGATTCGATTTTTTTATTCCGTTAAAGTTTCTAAATTTGTCAAAATTCTCTGAAGTAATTTTTTGTTAATGTTTCTGAATTGGTCGAAATTTTGACAGCAATTTTTTGGGTGAATTTTACAAATTTATTGTTATTGTTGTGCAATAAGGAAATATTGTTTTTTCTTCTTCTTCTTCCATGTGTGTCATTATAATGCCGCTATTAAATCGAAAATATCTCGTTCTATTTGCCATTGTCGTCGTTGATATAAGTTAATTACTTTCGGAGAAAATAGTTGTTTTATACATATTTCTATTTGAATTGCAGTGGAGAGGAATTTTCTGATTATATATTTACTTCCGAAGATGCGTCATTTTTTAATAATATAAAAATTTTGCAATAAAATAAAAATCAATTTTTTCTAGTGATACAATTTAATTTCATTGATTTGTTATGGTCAATTAATTTCTCAATATTTAATAAACTAATTTTATCGATATTTTTAATTAATTTCTAATACATTTAATTCGCTTTTCAATAGTTAATTAATTAATTTCAATATTTAGTTAGTTAATTTCCTCTGATAGTTAATTAATTCCTATTCCTTAATGAATTTCCAAACATTTAATTAATTTCTCAATATTTAATTATATTTAATTTCACAATATTTTAATAAATTTTCAATATTTTTTCATTCAATTTTTTTTGTATTTAATTCGTTTATTGATTTAATCAATTTTTTAATACTTAATTCGTTAATTTATTAATATTAGATTAGATTTTCAATATTTCATTAACTTTTCACTATTTAATTAATTTTTCAATATTGAATTAATATGTCAATATTTATAATTAATTAATTTCTTCTAAGATTCGATTATTTTCTTCAATATTTTCAATTAATTTTCTGAATATATTTAATTAAAAATTGCAATTTTTGTATATTTAAACGACGTGTTGAAAAGCTCCTTTAAAATACCTTCACAGTGAATAATCGTATATAAAGAATTTTTGAATGAATGTTACTGACATATATAGACGTACGTTGTGTGTTGTTTGTCACTTGGAGGAAAATTCAATCACTGTCAGCAGACTTTTGAAAACAGATTGAAATAAAATCTAAATTAAAATCTCAAAGGGCGCACAGTTAATTAAATTGCAAATGAGAATGGATTTTAATATTTGCATTGAAATACGCACTCACACGTTTGCGTATGTCTCAAATTTTTCCTTAAATTTGAGTAAAAAAAAGAAGGTAAATTTTTTTATTTACAAAAAAAAATAATAATAATAAATCGGACAAAATTTAAACATTGAAGAAAATTAAATCTGACATAATTTGAATATTAAGGAAAATTAAATCTGGCAAAATTTAAACATTGAAAACAATTAAATCTGACAAAATTTAAAAATTAAGGAATTAATAAATCTGTCAAAATTTAAAAATTGAAAATTATATTTGACAAAATGTAAACATTGAAAAAAATTAAGTCTGACAGAATTTAAGAATTAAAAATTATATTTGACAAAATGTAAACATTGAAAAAAATTAAATCTGACAGAATTTAAGAATAATTAAGAAAAATTAAATTTGCCAAGATTTAAAAATTGGGAAAAAAAATTAAATTTTTAAATTTCTTAAATGTGACAATATTCTCTAAATTTTTTCTTGAAAAATCCGCGCGTCTAATTAAAACATTCCTCAACTGCAACACATAAGACTCGTGTGTGTATTCAGTGTAAGCTATATAATAAAACAGTTAATTGTCTACTTTCGTCTCGCTTTATGTACACACTCAATGATAAAAAAAAAAGTAGTGCCGAAATCATTACCGTGACAGAATATCCCACTTCCTGGAATTACATCGTATTATAAAAATAAGTAAATTAATTGAAGATTCAATTAGAAATTGTTCTCAATGTTAACAATGTTATTTTTCGATAGTTTGATTAAAAAAAAAAATATTTGATCGATCGCTGTTTCTATATATACAATTTGTAACTTTTGAGAAAGAGAAAATTTTTTTTCATTAATTTTGAATTGGCTATTAAATTAGCATTGCTAATGAAAAGTTTAAAAATTAATTGATTTTTTTATTATTCTAAAATTTTTAAATTAATTTCATTTAATTTTTTAAAAAATAACTTTAACTATTATTTTTTTTTCGTGACTATTAATTTTTGTTTTTACAATTAATAGCTTTGCTATTTAGTTTAATTTTTAATCATTTTTACTTTCACTATTTTTTATTTTTTTTAGTATTAATTTTTACTGGTACTGTTCTTTATTTTTTTAACTATTATTTTTTTTAACTATCATAAGTTATTTTTAAATATAAATTTAAGTTTTAAGTATAAATTTAATTGTTCAAAATAAATTTAATTGTTCAAAATGAATTTAATTGTTCAAAATGAATTTAATTGTTCAAAATGAATTTAATTTTTAAACATAAATTTAATTTTGAAATATAAGCTGAATTCTTAAAATTAAATTTATTTTTTAAATATAAATTTATTGCTTTACAGTAAAAATTGATCTTTTAACTCTATAAATTTAACTGTTTTCAGCGATAAATTTAATTTTCCACCTATTAATTTTAATTTTTTTTTGTAAACTTTTCATTAGAAATGCTAAATAAGGTGACTGCGGAAAGTTTCCTACAAGTGTTGATGGTTTTATAACACCTGTGGTGACCGCAATGTTACATAATTTTTTGCCTGTAACAAAATTGCTTTTGCGTCAATTATTATGTTACTGTTTTCTAAGTATATAATAAATTATTGGTTGACCATAAATCTTAGTGAATATTTTCGAAAAGTATTTTCCGTTTTAGCATTTTTTTTTTAAATTGAAATTTGATGTCTCTAAAAATATTTATGTTATACCTGTGTTAAGAGGGATTTTTATAATAATAATCTGGCTAACAATTTTTTTTTAAAAATTCATTTTCTAGAAACGATAATTTCACCATTTTAACCCATATCATCTCGAACAGCATTTAATTTCTTTCATAACTCATTTATTGTTGATTGACGTACATAACCAAAAGTGTAATTTTCCCTCGAATTATCAAAGTTGGGGAAATTAGCCTTCTAATAACCTGTATGTGAATTATTCATATTTTGGAAAATATCGGAGTAAAAATTCAGTATATTTAATTTTTCGTATAATTATATTTTTATTTTTTGTTTCTAGTTTTAATTAATAATTATAAATTTATAAATCTAAAAAATAAATAATTACCATTTTCAATTTACAGTAATTAATAATTATGAATTTATAGAGTAATTTTCAATTTTAATTTTTTTTATTTCTTTTTCTAATAATCAATTTATAATTTGAGTAAAAGTGCAATCATCAAATATTTATATTTTAGGTGATGTAGAAATTTAGAAAAAAAAGACGAAAAACTATTTTGCAATAATAAATAATGCAGAAGCATTTTCTTTGTTCTTGTTTAAAATGAGAGATATTCTTTTTTTCTCTCTTATACAATAGTATTTTAAATTTAAAGTAAAACGTTGGGCTATAAAAGTTTTGTTGTCTTTTAACCTGCCGTGGAATATAATATCGCGTGAGTAAATCAGGAAATGGGTGTTCTGAGGCATTTTGCATAGAATAATTTGATTGTTTTCACGAATTATACACACATTTGTCAGTTATAAATTAATAAACACGTGTTTTCTTTAACTGATATGGTCTCTCGCGACACAAACTCTTTCGAAATTCATTGAAAATTTTATGTAATAACGGATAGACGTTGAATTTTTGTTATGTGATTCGGTTCGATTTTTTAAGGAAGTCAAATTGTTATTTGTTATTATTTTTTTTATGTTTAATATTTTTTTTTGTTTGATTTTCTTAAAGTAACTGTTAAGTAATATTTGGAGAATTTTAAAGAAATTTGTAATTTCAATTATTGTAATTACAAAAAATTGTAATTACAATTATTGTAATTAGAAGAAATTCCAATTGCAATTATATTGTAATTACAAGAAATTACAATTGAAATTATTGTAATTACAAGAAATTACAATTGAAATCATTGTAATTACAAGAAATTACAATAATTGAATCAGAAATGCAATTATTTTCTAAATTAATCAAAATCTTCATAGAAATTCAATTACTTTAAAAAAAAATTTTAATTCTCGTCAAAATTTCAATTATCTTTAGAAATAATTAAATTCTTCTCCAAAATTTAAATATTGTCAAATCATTTAATATAAATTCTTGTCAAAATTTCATTTATTTTCAAAAATTCCCCTCAACTCAATGATTTTTTTAAAACTATTTGAAGTTTTTTTTAAAATTTATATTTAATTAAAGAATTGACTAATAAATGTCAACAAAGGAATTTGAAAATTCTCAAAGAAAATTTTCAAACATTATTTAAAATAATTCACATAAAGAAGAATTTCAGTTAAAATTGAAGATGATAATGATAATTGAATGGAAATAAAAATATTTTTGATATTTATTACTTAAATTCTGCAAAAATTTGTTTATATTAGAAATATTTTTCAAAAACTTAATTACTTTTTTGAAAGAATTTACCAAATTTCAATTTTTTTTAGAAGTTTTTATTTCAAATTTCAATTATTTTAAAAAGATTTGACCAAATTTAAATTATTTTTAGAATCTTCATAAAATTTCAATTACTTTTGAAAGATTTGACCAAATTTCATTTATTTTTAAAAGACTTCATAAAATTTCAATTACTGTTTGAAAGATTTTAGCAAATTTCAATTATATTTAAAAGACTTCACAAATTTTCAATTATTTTTTTAAAGCTATTAGCAAATTTCAATTTACAGAAGAATTTTAACTAAAAATATGAAAAATAAAATTTTATTTAATAAAAGTTACGAATAATTGCAGACAATCCATTATTTTATTTTTTTATTTTCCATTATTATTCTTCGTAGAATTTTAACATTGTTTAAGAATAGTGAAATTCTTCCCAGGAATTCAATTATTTTCACAAATAATCAAATTTATCGCAGATTTTTAATTATTATTAATACAATTTTAATCGATTTGATAGAAAAATGTAATTATTCTTTAAAATTTAATTAAAATTCCTGAAAAGAATTCAATTATTTAAAAATATATTGATAAAATTCTTTATAGGAATTGAATTTGAAGAAGCATACAATTATTTATTTTTCTATTTAAATAATTGAATTTCAGTAAAATTTTGTAATAAAAATTAAAAATGTTAAAATTTTAGATAGTAATTGAATACTAAAGGCAATATAGCCTGATTTTTTGGGAATAATTGAGTTTTGAAATTAATTTTGTTGCAAAAGTGTACTTGAATTTTTTAATATTATTTCAAGCTTTTATTTTCTAATATATGTATTTAGTTGGAGAATTCACGAATAATTCAAATTTCGTTAAATTGAATATTGTAAATAAATGGATTTGAAAATTGTCAAAGAACTTTTTCGAAATTATAGGTTAGGTTCGTGTTACAATTACCTTGAATAAAAGTTTATTCTTAATTATTTGAATTTAAATAATTGAAAATGTGTTGATAAAGTTCTTTGTGACAATTTAATAATTGAGAAAAATTCAACATTATTTAATAAATAGTTTATTTCTGTTTTTAAATAATTGAATTTTCTTCGAGTTTTCTAATAAAAATTGATTTGAAAATGAATTTTAGTTAAGGCATTAGATAATTGATTGTTAAAAGAAGTGTAGCGTGGATTTTTAGAAATAATTGAATTTTAAAAGGGTTTAAAATTAAAATTTATGAAAACTTAAATTTCTTCATACTTGTAACAAGTCTATAGACAAAATAAATATTTAAAAATAAATTTTAATTAGTAAAAATCTTTACTAATTCAAATTAGTGACTTCGAGTTTTTGCTTTTGAATTCGTTAATTTTGCTAATAATAAATTAGTAAATTTTGCTAATAATGAATTAGTAAATTTTACTAATAATAAATTTGCAAATTTTACTAGTAATAAATTAGTAAATTTTACTAGTAATAAATTAGTAAATTTTACTAGTAATAAATTAGTAAATTTTACTAGTAATAAATTAGTAAATTTTACTAGTAATAAATTAGTAAATTTTACTAGTAATAAATTAGTAAATTTTACTAGTAATAAATTAGTAAATTTTACTAGTAATAAATTAGTAAATTTTACTAGTAATAAATTAGTAAATTTTACTATTTATTAGTCAAATTTACTATAATTTAAAAGCAAAAGATCTGTCACTAATTGATGTTAGTAAAGATTGGTACTAATTAAAATTTAGAGAGTGGTTTCTAGCTCTCTGACTGGTTAGCGTCGACGCTAATTTCAGGAACGTGGCAAAATGTCAGTAACTGATTAAAAATAGTTGAAAATTTTCGACAAATTTTCGACTGAGTCAAATTTGAAGAGTTCTTTTAGGAAAAGTACAAATTTAGGATGGCAGAATTTAGGGAGACGATTTTATTTATTAGTTGTCGATAGTAGTCGACTATATGGGTTCTTGGTTCTTCTTCTTCTTTTTAAGTATCGCGATTATTTCGAGATGCAAAAAATGATAATGAATTTCATAGATATAGTTGTCGGGCGTGTACATGCCGCCGTTCTTTCGCAATTTCCGCGTAAAAGCGACTTCACAAAATGCAAAGAGAGAATCTCCTCATCGCTCTATACATTCCAGTGATACGCATAGTTGAGTGATTCTCACGGAACCCAAGCAAGCAAGCAAGCAAGCCATGGGGCTTGTTGTATAGTTCTCTCCTCGACGCCCGGTATGACGTCAAAAGATCGCGTAGAAAGAGTTCCGTTAGTCGGCGCCGCTGCCACCGTCGTCGCCGCCAACCAGTACCTGGGAGCTGTGGGAATCATCCGGTCTGCCATCGACCCTCTCTCTCCTCTCTCAATCTCGACTCGTATCCTCATCCTGATCCTGAGTCTTCTTCTCTTTCCGTCATCGCATCTTATTCCTTGGAGAATTTAATCCACCTGTATAATATCGGAAACACTGCGTCTGTATTTTTCCTGTTTTCAGCGCAAGCGTTTAGTTTCTTGCTTTTTCCATAAATTTTTTTCTTTTTTCTTTTTTTACATTGATTTTTTCTTTTTTCTTTCTTTCTTTTTTCCCTTTTTTTGTTTTCTTGTTTTCTTTTTTCCCTTTTTTTGTTTTCTTGTTTTCTTTTTTCTTGTATTCCTTTTTTTCTTGTTTTCAGTCCTCGGATATAACTTTTTCGCCTTTTTTCGTCTAATTCCAAATAATACTACTTTTATCGACTTTTATTAAAAAAAATTACGACTTTTTACCACGTTGAAGTCCATAACGTTTATCAATGAAAAAAATTATTCACTTAATAAATTAAAAAAAATAAAACAGCAATATTGCCATAAAAATATTTGGAGAAAATAAATTGATGTTTATATTATAATAATAATTGTTATATGAACAAATATTAAAATAAAAATAATTTTGGAATAAATTAAATAAATTTTTTTCGTTGATCAACGTTGTGGACTTCAACTTCGTACTTTTTCGACTTTTCTTACAAATTTTTTCGACAAAATACCATATTTTTTAGTATAAAATGCAAACTTATTTTGATTTTTACAGTGCCGGGCTTCGCACTCTTCTACTAAAAACTATTATTTGCTACTTTTTTGATACTAGGCTACTTTTTGGCTACTTTTTTTGAATCTAATTCTACTAAAAGCTACTTTTCTGAACAAATAGTCAAATTTAGATTTTTCGTTTTCACATTTCCATTTAAAAACAGTGTTAAAAATAAAAATCGTTCATGAAAAACGACCGCCAATAAGATAATAGGAAATAATTTTACCGACATTTACTCTATCAATATAGTGACTGATTGTAAATTGTGTTTAACCATTAAATTCCCGACTTTGTCTTAATTTTTACCGGTTTTATTTTCTCACCAAATTCAAATTTATTTCATTTCGAACATAAATCTACAATTTGGAAAATAATTGAATTATAGACAAAGAATTTTTTCAATTTTGCAAAAAAAAAAGAAATCTTGTCTGTTCGTAATTATAATTGAAAATTTGATTAATTCAATTTCATTAAAATTTATTGATACTAATTGAATTTCTGCAAAGAATTTTACTATTTATTTACTATATTTAATTGAATCCTTCAAAAGAATGTTATAACATATTTATGAAAATAATTAAATGTTTGGGTAAAATTTTATTAAAATTTTTGAAAATAATTGAATTGTATAGAGAACAATTTAATTGTTTTTAAAAATAATTGATAATTGAAATTTCGGAGAATTTCAAAAAAATTTTAAACATAATTGAATTTCTGCGCAGAATTTTATTACTTTTGAAAATAATCGAATTGTTTTTTTTTATTTTATGGAAATTTATGAAAATAATTAAATTCTTGTGAAGAATATTTTTCAAAAATATAATATTCAAAAGAATTCAGTAAATCGGAAAAATTTTGCTATTTATTTATAAAAATAGTTGAAATTTTTAGACAAAAATTTAATAAAATTTTTTTAAATAATTGCATTTTTCGACGAATTTGATTAAAATTGTATTAAACTTAATTCCATTTTTGCAATGAGTTTTATTATTTATGAAAGTAATTGAATTATTGCGAGGTTTGTATAAAAAAAAGTTACAAATAATTAATTTTTTGAAAAAATATTTAGATAAACTATTTTTAATAATTCAATTTCTATCAAATTTTCATTCTTTTAGAAAATAATTGAATATTCGTCTAGAATTTTGTCAAAAATTGTTTTTAAATAATTGAATACTTTTTGAAAATTTTATTAAAATAGTAGACATACAAATTATTGAGTTAAGAAAAATTTTTGAAGAATTTTAATTTTTAATTGAAAATTTTGAAATAATATTAAATTGAGGAAAATTTCAATGAATACAATCTTCAAGTGTAAATACGATAAAATTGAAAAATTATGAAAATTAGATTCTAAAATTAATATCGAAAATAGTTTCGTTTCTAAAGTTTTAAACGTTCAAATGAACGACAATATTTTTTAATTTTTTTACTTTGTATTTCTTTACAAAAAAATTATTTTTTAAATTAAACAAATTAATTTTTTAACTAAATATTATGTTTAATTTCAATTATTTTTCTTTTCTTCATAGTCATTTTCACCAACACCTAAGGAGAAAAAAATTTCATTTCATTTGAACGTTCGAAGCTTTAGCCGTATTTTAAAATTTTATTATTTTCAATAGTTCCGAAAAATCAAATAAATACACAAAATAATAAGATTAAACATTTTTTGGAATTATCTTTAACATTTTTGGAGAGAAAATAATCATAAACATTTTTAATTAAAATTCTTCAAAAAATAACTTTTTTAAAATTATATATATAAATTATACAATTTTTCAATTATTTGCGATAAATTACTTTATAATATTTATAAAAAACTAATTTTTAGAATTTTTTTTATTATAATTTTTTAAGATTCAATTATCTTTGAACGAAGTAAATTAAAATTTTTAAAAATTTATTATTTTAGAATTTATATTAAATTAATTTCAAATTATTCACAATTAAAATTCTTCAAAACTCTGATTATTTTTTTATATCTTTTAAAAACTCAGTTATCTTTAAAAGATTTTACTAAATTTAAATTATAAACAAATTTTACCAATTTCAAATTTTTTTGACATTCTCTTAAGTTTATGCAATTGTAAAACTTTAATTAAAAATTATTTAAAATTTATTATTTTTGTATTTAAAAAAATTGTTTAGAAATATTTTTAAGATGTTAATTTTACGAATTTCTTTATTATGGTTTTTTTTAAATATTCCACATTAGTAGGTTTAAAAAGAAAAATGAACAGTTTCAATTGTTATGAAAAATTGTATTTTTTGTATTTTTAAACAATTGTCTTGCATTTTCGAAGAAAATTAAAAAAATTCTTTAAAAATTAATATAGATAAGTAATTTAGAGATGAAGTTTAATTGAAAATTGTGGAAAATAACTGAATTGTTTTTAAGGGTATTAGTTTTAATTTTTTAAAATTATTAAACTTCAGAAGTTGAAATTTAAAAAAAATTATTTGCTTTAAAAAAAATAATAAGTATATTTATTATTTAAATATTTATTTAGTACAATTATACAAGTTTTGATTCATTAAATATAGAAATCAGTGAGGAATCAGGAAAATAGAGAATAACTTTTTTGTGACTAAATGAAATATTTAAATAAACGATTTTTTCGACTTTTGTTCAATTTTTAATTGACTAAAGCGACTTTTTGGTTTTCTTCATTATCCTCAAGTTTTGAACGTTCAAATGAAGGAAATATTTTTTATTGGAGATATTTCAATAAATTTCTAATCATAAAAAAATTTAAAAACTGAAATTTTACTTTTAGAAACTCAGTAATTAATTTTTTAGACAGTGCCACAAAATAATTGCAATAAAAACTTTATTTTTAGAAGAAATAAATAAATTTCGTTCATTTGAACGTTCAGAGCTTTAGGCTCTTTTTTCTTCTTTCTTGTTTTCCTTTTTCTTGTTTTCCTTTTTTTCTTCTTTTCTTGTTTCCTTTTTTCTTCTTTTCTTGTTTTCCTTTTTTCTTGTTTTCTTTTTTCCTAGTTTGTTCTCGTTACGCTGGTCGACATCTTCTTCGACGTGAAATTAGTCACCGAAACACGATCAACAGAAAGGAGAAAGAACCTACTTTCAAGTCTCTTTCATATTTAATGTGTGTTTTAGTAGTCACTCTCCTCTCCTCTCCTTCCAAAAGACGTTGAAGCATTTCCATAATTTATGCGACTTTAGCACTCTCTGCGCGAGCTGTTTATATTAATCTTCCATTTCGAACATTAATTTTTGAGCTAATGCTTAATATATTAATAGAGTAATCTTTATTTATTTCGAGTTGGATTTATTATAACCGAGAGATTGTGGAGTCATTTTTTAAAATGAGGTTACATATATATATATACAATTATAATTCTTTTCTACACTCGAAACTATGCATACTTGAGTTCTGATTCTCGTTTGAGAAGAAAAAATTTATAAGCAACTGTTTTTAGTTTTAAAAAAGTCCAATAAAATTCGGCTCTTTAAATTAGAGAGAATTTAAATCAGGATTGGCACAGATCGGGGAATTTGGGGAAAAAGTCGGGGGAAATTAAATTGGTTCGGAAAAGCAGTTTGAATTTTTATTAAAATTACTTAATTAATAATTAATTAATTAATTAATTAATTAATATTTATAAGTAATTAATCAATTCATAATTATTAATTATTAATTATTAATTCATAAATATTTATAAGTAATTAATTAATTCATAATTATTAATTATTAATTATTAATTAATAAATATTTATTAGTTATTAATTAATAATTATTAATAATTAATTAATAAATATTTATTAGTTATTAATTAATTAATAATTATTAATAATTAATTAATTAATAATTATTATTATTAATTAATTAATAATTATTAATAATTAATTAAGAAATAATTAATAATAATACTAATTTCTAAAGCATTTGCGATAGAAATATTAATTAAAAATTGAAGTAGATCGAAAATTGTTTATTGTTCAGATTGAGTTAATAAATCATTGACTTTTGTTAGCGACGAAAAATATTAACAAACAATGAATCTTTATAAATTAATAAAAACAATTTTTTTTACTAATTTTTCTGTGAAGACAATAAAGACATATTTCCCTCCCATCTCTCTCTCTCTCTCTCTCTTCCTCTTTGCGCTTCACTTATAATATTGATCTTGTTTTCTCTCATCTTGTTTTCCTGAAATCTTATCTTGTTTCACCTTCACCTCTATCTATGTTTGTATGTATATATATTTTCCATGCCATTTGCTTCTGTCATATTTCGCAAAATTGACTTTCCTCAATTCCATTTTACCTCAAACCATTTTTCCTTTATTCGACCTAAGTTTTGTTTTATTACTTTCATCATCCCTTGAATATCAGTCCCTGTTACTTTATGTATTGCTTTGCCTATATATATATTATGTACGTGACATCGTGGACCTTTCGATTTTATCAGTTTTTCTCTCAACTTTATTTTTTTATTATTAAATAAATATGGATTCCTGATCAGTTAGCGTCGACGCTGAGTCTCGATTTTTTTCGCCCGCGAAATCGAAAGAAATTGAAGAGTTTTTTTTTAAAGTTATCTAAATATTTTTTCCCATTTCGATCAAATTATATTTTTTACTAATGAAAATTAGTGATAGTTTGATCACTAAAAATCCGTAATAATATCGACTTTAACTTTTGGAACTTTTTTTAATTTCTGAACTTTTGACCGTTTTCAAGTTTGAAAAAAAACATTTTTTAGACGACTTTTCTACGGAAAGTTTAGAATTGAATTACAAAAAAAAAATTCTGTAGAAGCTAAATTTTAGTATAGCAGAAATTAGTGATATTTTTATCATGAAAAATATTGAAGAATAGACGCTAAATTCAGAGATGTTAAATAAAGGACAAAAAAAAAGATAGTCAAGTTCCATTGATCTTTCGGGTGACTTACTTCTCACGATTTCAAACCTAGTGAAATTCCCATGGGAATTGAAGAGTACAAATATACTTTTAATTGTTAGAATCTAAAATATGTACACACTGGCAAAACGTTTTTATTAATCCTCAACTTTTTTTGTGTGTCAGGAAATATTTTTTATTATTTTATTAAACTTTTTTTGTCAGTGAGTAAAGTAAAGTCAAAATATCAGGAAAGTAGATAATAGTTTTTTTAATAAATAAAAAAATAAATAATGTCAGTAAAAAAAGTTTATAAAAAAAAGATTGAACGTTCAAATGAACGAAATATTCTTGAATAAAAATATTTTCGTAGAGTACTGATAACAATAAAAATAAAAAACTGAAGTTTTGCATTTAGAAACTTTATAATACATTTATTCAATAATAACAGAAAAATAAGAAATAAAAATTTAATTGGAAGAAGAAATAAATAAATTCGATTCATTTGAACGTTCAAAACTTTAGGATCATAAAATGCTCGCGAGGAATTTCGTTAAAAATTTTGAAAATTCTAATGAAAATTAAATTCTTTTTTAAGAATGTCTTTTGAATTTTTTGTCGAATATTGGAGTTTCTTCAATAATTTTAATTGGAAATTTTGAAAAGAATTAAATTCTATGAAGAATTTCTTTCGAGTTTTTAAAATAATCGCATTTCTTAATAATTAAAATTAAATATTCAATTATTGAGTTTTATTAAAATATTTAAAATTTAAAAAAATAATTGAATTTTTTTTTGTAAAATGTTATAACGAATTAGGAATAAAATTGAATTCTTTGATTTTTAAAATAATTTAATTTTGCAAAAAAATACTATTTATAAATGTAATTGAATTTTGTAGAAGAATTTATTGAAATGGTAGAAAATAGTGAAATTTAAATTTTTTGTAACAAATAAAGGAAAAAATTAATGTTTTTGTTAAATTTTTGCAAAGATTTTACTGTTTAAAAAATAATTGAATTTTTTTGAATGATTTTTTTTATATTTTTAGAAAATATTTGAAATCTCTTGAAATATTTTATAACGAATTAAGAGAAAAAATTGAATTCTTTCGTGATTTTTTTTGTATTGTGAAAATAATTGAATTTTCGCAAAGATTTTACTATTTGGAAAATAATTAAATCGTTTCGAAGAATTTAGTGAAATTTTAGAAAATAAATGTTTTTGTTCATTAAATTTTTAATAATTAATTTTTTGCAAAAAATTTTACTGTTTATAAAAATAAATGAATTATAATGATAAATTTATTTAAATTTTAGAAAATAATTGAATTCTATTCAAATTTTTGTAACAAATAAAAATAAATGAATTCTTTCATGGAATTTTTCTTTAAAATAATTGGATTTTTTCGAAGAGTTTAATTGAATTTTCGAAAATAATTGAATTCTATTCAAATTTATTGTAACAAATGAAGAAAAAATTGAATTATTTCTTGAATTTTTTTTTAAATAATTGAATTGTTGCAAAATAATCTAAAATGATTCAAAAGCTTTGAATTTAAAAATAAAAAATTTTGTAATTTTGTAATTAATTTTTAATTACAATTATTTGGAAACTTTAATTATTTTTAAAAATTGGTACTTAATGAAAAAATTATTAATTTTGAAGCAATTTTTCGTTAATTTCTTTATTTTTTGAATAAAATTATTTTTGAAAAATTTAACTGTCTAAACAATTAAATTAAAAAATTTTTCTTTGTAATAAAATTTAGTTGGATTTTTCATAAATTATAGTTTATTTTTATTTTTTAAAAATATTTTAATAACTTTAAGAAAATTCATTAACAGGTTGCAATTACTATAGAAAATTGAATTCTCGCATTTAAATAATATTAAATTCTCGAACAACTTTTGAAAATTATTTAAAATTTAATTGATTTAGACTTTAGAGATAAAGTTTAGTTAAAAATTATGGAAAATAATTATGAATTCAGAAAGGGTTGTAAATTGTAATTGTATAATTTTTATAGAAATAATTAATTTTTATCAATTTTACTTATTTTTTTGGAAATTCTCAAATTTTGCAGTGAAGAGAATTTTGTCGGGGAAAATAATTTCAATTTAGTCAGGAAGTGTCAGAGAAATTGATAAACTAAAACTTTTTTGTTTCTAATTTTTTTCCTTTTGTTTTTCTTTTCGAGTTTTTTTCGCCTTTTTTATTTTTCTAAATCGTTTTCCTCTTCGTTTTTGATTTTCTACGTGATTTCCTTCTTTTTTTCACATCACACTGATTTTTTTTTTGAATTTTTTCTGTCCTGTCTATGACGCCCCCTTTAACTCTCGACAATTCCGATTTTTGCTGCGTCCTCTCTTCCTCTCTCAACTCTCTCGCTAAATTTATCCCAAGAATTCACACTGAAAATATCCATCTCTTCTGGCGAGGTGGCTGCTCCTCGATGTAAACGCGATGACAAAACCCACGCGGCATTAAATAGCAGCAGACACGGGAAAGGAACAATGTGGGGTGTTGTCTGTTAACAAAAGATTTTCAAGTTAAAATACGCGCTTAATGTACTTGATCCACATATTTCCCTCATATAAATTCAAGGACACTTTTAATTTCTTTTTCAATTTGCGTATCATTATAAATATTATTTATACATTTGCTGCGCGGTTATTCTTCCTTTCTGCTTATAATCACTATTGACAGGTAATTAACGCATTGAGTTTATTAAAATTAGTTTGAAAATTTATTATTAAAATTATTAAAATTGCCCGGATGTTGTAAGGAGTTCATTATTATTATTATTATTACAAAATTTGTTTACGGCGATAAACATTTGATTATACATGTTTTCTGAATCAGAATTAGAATAGCGGAATTTATTAACAATTATGTAGAGAAATTTAAAAAAAAATTCTCTCCTTCGAATTTAAATTATTTTCATCATAAATAATAAAATTCTTCTTCAAAATTCAATTGTTTTCAAAAATTTTAATAAAATCCAATTATTTTCAAAAGCAATAAAATTCTTTGCAGAAATTCAATTATATACAGAAATTTGAAAAAATTCTCTCGTTCGAATTTCAATTATTTTCATCATAAATAATAAAATTCTTCTTCAAAATTCAATTGTTTTCGAAAATTTTAATAAAATCCAATTTTTTTCAAAAGCAATAAAATTCTTTGCAGAAATTCAATTTAATAAGAAAATTAAAAAAAAATTCTCTCGTTCAAATTTCAATTATTTTCATCATAAATAATAAAATTCTTTTCCAAAATTCAATTATTTCCACAAATTTTAATAAAATTCAATTATTTTCAATGGTAATAAAATTCTTTGCAGAAATTCAATTATATACAGAAATTTCAAAAAAATTCTATCCTTCGAATTTCAATTATTTATTATTTATTATTAAATAATAAAATTCTTCTTCAAAATTCAATTGTTTTCGAAAATTTTAGTAAAATCCAATTTTATTCAAAAGCAATAAAATTCTTTGCTGAAATTCAATTATGAAAGCAAATTAAAAAAAAATTCTTTCGTTCGAATTTCAATTATTTTCTTCATAAATAATAAAATTTATTTCCAAAATTCAATTATTTTCAAAAATTTTAATAAAATTCAATTAATTTCAATGGTAATAAAATTCTTTGCAGAAATTCAATTATGTACTGAAATTTCAAAAAAATTCTCTCCTTCGACTTGCAATTATTTTTATCATAAATAATAAAATTCCTTTCCAAAATTCAATTATTTTCAAAAGTAAAAAAATTCTTCGCAAAAATTCAATTATGTACTAATATAAAAAAATTCTCTTGTTCGAACTTCAATTATTTTCATTATAAATATTAAAATTCTTCTTCAAAATTCAATTGTTTTCGAAAGTTTTAATAAAATTCTCGTCAAAAGTCAAATTATTTAAAATAAATATTCTTTAATTCCATGAATTTTAATATCAATTTTTAAATAAAATGTTCGCAAGGAATTTAATTATTTAAAAAAAAATTTTACCGAATTTTAAAGAAAAATTTAATTACTTTCGTAAATAATAAAACTTTTTTACAGAGATTAAATTATTTTTATAAATAATACAATTATTTTTAACAAAATTTACATCGAATTTCTCGAAAAATGTAATTATGTCTAAAAATTTTATTAAAATTTGTCTGAAGAATTCAATTATTTAAAACCTGGTTGATAAAATTATTTATGAGAATTCAATTTTAAGAAATGTTTAATCATTTAATAACTTTTTTTATTTTTAATTAAAATAATGGAATTCTCGTACAATTTTGTCATAAAAATTAATTTTCCAATGGAATAAATAAATATAGGAAAAACTCATAGCAGAATTTCAATTATTTTTATGAATATTAAAATTCTTCTTGGAAATTCAATTATTAACAAATTTCTATTTTAAATTCTTGTCAAAAGAATTGAATTATTTGAAAATTTGTTTATAAAATTCTTCATGAGAATTTATTTTTAAAAACCAATTTATTTAATAACTAACTTATTTATTTTTGTATTTAAATAATTGAATTCTCGCAACTTATCGCAGAATTTCAATTATTTTCATTATAAATATTAAAATTCTTCTCCAAATTTTAAATATTTTCAAAAATTTAAATCAAATTCCTGGCAAAGTGTCAATTATTTTCAAAAATTTCCTTTCAATTCAGTGATTTTTTTAATACAGTATTTTAACAGTAAAATAAATAAATTTTCCAAAGGAATTGAATTATTTAAAAAAATATTAAGTAAAATTCTATGCAAATATTTTATTATTTTCATGAATAATAAAAATTTTAAAGGAATTCCATTATTTACAAATTTTTTTATAAATCTCTTTACAATAATTCAATTATTTTCATAACTAATTAAATTTTTTCATGGATTCAAATTTCAATTATTTTTATATTTAATTAAATGTTTTCATGGATTCAATTATTTTCATAATTAAATTTTTTCATGCATTCAATTATTTTCATAAATATTAAAATTCATTTTAGCAATTCAATTATTTTCGTTAATAATAAAACTCATCAAAGATATTCTATTATTTTTCAAACAATTTTAATGGAAAAAAAATAAATTGCGCCAAAAAATTCAATTATTTAAAAATATGTTGATAAAGCTCTTAATGAAAATTGATAATTGAGAAACATTCAATTATTTAATAAATTATTTATTTTTGTTTTTAAATAATTGAATTTTCGTAGTTTTCTAAAAAAATTGATTTTAATTGAATTTTAGTTAAAACATTAGATAATTAAATGTTAAAAAAAATAGCTTCAATTTTTAGAAATAATTGAATTTTGAATGTGTTTAAAATTAAATTTTTGAATATTTAAATTTTTTCATACTTGTAACAAGTCTATGTACAAAATAAATATTTAAAAATAAATTTTAATTAGTAAAAATCTTTACTAATTTGAATTAGTGACTGACTTTTTACTTTTTAATTAGTAAATTTTATTAATAAATTAGTAAAAATTACTATTCATTAGTGCAATTTACCAATTGAGAAGCAGAAAGTCAGTCACTATAATTTAAATTGGTAAACACTTTTTCTGAATTTAAAAGAGAGTAGAATTAATTTTTCTGAAAAAATTTAATTGATATTTTTTGAATTAATTTCAATCTTCTGTTTTCTATTATATATTTAATTGAAGAATGTTTAATTTCAAAATAGTTTGAATCAAAAATTTTTCAAATCTTAAATCCTGTGAAAAAATTAAATTTGATCTCAATTGACGAAAATTTGTTTCTAGTATTTTCAAGGAGAAATAAATCTCCAAAGTGTAACATAATATAAAGTGTCGGGATTATAAAGTATAATATAATGAATCGCTTTTATATGGTTGACGACAATATTGTAAATTAAGATTTTTCGCTGCAAATCTTGTAAATTACAATAATTCTTAACTATCGACAAGCAAAGAAGTTAACCTTGAGGAAAAACTTCTTTCCACTAGTCAAGTTTGAAATTTATGGTTTATAGGATACCTTTAATCGTATATTATACGAATTATTGATCAGTGTTATTTATATTTCTATATAATATATTATTGAATTCTGTTTTACATTTCTGCAGTGATGCTTTTATATCCAGGTGATAAAAATATGATACATATCATCGTTATATAGTGATTGGTGACATACCAAATAAAGTACAGTTCATTTTTTTTTTTTTTTTTTTTTTTTGAAGTGTAATTTTAGCGAAAAAGCCACTTTGGAAAGCAATGATGTAACACATTTTCTGACATCCCTATAATGTGTCACAACAGTCGAGTTTTATTTTGCTCAAGACTTTTAATGGAATTGTCCGCAACCACTTCTACTTTTCAATTCAATTTCACACACAGATTATTCTCTCGACTCTCAAGTAGGAACATTTTTCAAGGTTTCCGCCGTGCTTTTTATTCTTCTGCACACAAAAAAATCTTTTTGGTGTATTTTAGAGCAGATTTTTTGTTTCGAGACATTTTCGATTCGCAATTTTGTTTTTGGTTTTTTTACTCGATTGTTTCCTTTCGATTTGCAATTTTTATGATTCTTTTGCGTTTTTCCGTTTAGCTGTCGTTTTACTGTTTCGAAATGAATTAATTTTGGTTTTTAAAAGAAATTTGTAATTTGTCAATTTTAATCAATGTTACGCGTTTAATTACAATTATTGTAATAATTAATTATTATATTATAATTGTAGTCAATATTTTACGAGGATTTAAATTTCAACGAGGTTTGACTGATTTCTGTATGGTGAAGTTTCACTGATTCCAATCTAGAGAGTTTCATTAGATTCTTTTCCGTTTAGGAAAGTTTAGGAAAGTTATTGGACTCGTATTATTAACGGTTTGAATTTTTTTTTCTAGAAATAAATATTATAAATATAAATGAATATAAATATGCATAAATATAATTAGAAATAAATGTGAAAAAATAAACATAAACAAATTAATATAAACAGAAATGAATATAAACAGAAATTAATATAAATATAAATAAATATAAATAAATATAAATAAATATAAATAAATATAAATATAAATAAATAAAAACAGAAATGAGTATAGATAAATATAAATAAATACAAACAGAAATGAATATAAACAGAATAAAATATAGACATAAGTAAATACAAAAATATGGAAATATTAATTAAAACCGAAACATAAAAATATTTTTTAGTTATTCGAATATTCAGAACAAGTTTTTTTTAATATACTTTGTCGTCTAACTGATAAGGTTCGCTGATTAAATCAGTAGACTTTTTTTTGTGCAAGAAGTCGTTCACCGTCTGGTAACGATTTTTTTTTTTCATTCTAACACTGAAATCAACATATAAACACTGTTGAGAAGGACGTTTTTTTATTTTTTTGGATCAATCTTCAATTTCTAAAGGAACCGTATAGTGTAGTTTATATTTATAACGCTCGTATATTAAAAATAAAAATAAAAAAAAAATTTATGAAATTTTCAAGCAGCCTTCAGACTTTAACCCACACACATTATCTTACAGCTGATAAAACATATTTTTCTTAAACATAATGTATATTGAAATTATTAAATGAATAATCTTTTTTTTTGGCTGCTTTTATGTATACGTATATATGCGATGATATTGATTTTAGTTGACGCGGGTTTGGGAAAATAAAATAGAATTTATAATTATCTAGATATATAAGGGAAAAATGGAAAATAAATGTGAGAAATGTTAAATTATAATAAAAAAAAATGTTGAATAAATGAAATAAATGTATAAAGAATAAAATGTTTCAGAAATAAATAAATGAAATTAATGTAAAAAATGCTAAATATAATAAATGTTTAATAAAAGTAACAAATTTTAAAACAAACATAATAAATCGAAGGGAAATATAAAGCCAACACAGAAACATTAACAAAAATACAAACATAAAAAAAAAACATAGAGGGAAAACGAACATAACAAACATTTAACAAAAATTCAAAACATAACAAATATAAAACAAATATACAAACATAAAAAAACAGAGAGAAAACGAACATAACAAACATTAAACAAAAATTCAAACATAACAAACATTAAACAAAGATTCAAACATAAAATAAAACAAACAAACATAGAGACAAAACGAATATAATCAAAGATTCAAACATAACAAATATACAAACATAAAAAAAACATACAGAGAAAACGAACATAACAAACATTAAACAAAGATTCAAACATAAAATAAAACAAACAAACATAGAGACAAAACGAATATAATCAAAGATTCAAACATAACAAATATACAAACATAAAAAAAACATACAGAGAAAACGAACATAACAAACATTAAACAAAGATTCAAACATAAAATAAAACAAACATAGAGACAAAACGAACATAATCAAAGATTCAAACATAACAAACATACAAACATAAAAAAACAGAGAATAGGAACATAACAAACATTAAACAAAGATTCAAACATAAAATAAAACAAACATAGAGACAAAACGAACATAATCAAAGATTCAAACATAACAAATGTGCAAACATAAAAAAACAGAGAATAGGAACATAACAAACATTAAACAAAGATTTAAACATAAAATAAAACAAACAAACAAACGTAGAGACAAAACAAGCATAATAAACATTAAACAAAGGTTCAAACATAACTTTGAAACAAATGTACAAAAATAAAAGATTTAAAACAAATATAAAAGCATTTAAAAAACGAAAAACAAATATATAAATATAAACAAATAGAAAATAATAAATGAATAAAAAGCTATTCTCGTACATAATATAAAAGTGTGGTAATGTTATTGCGCTCATTAAATTTTATCTCTAAATGGGGTTTTTTTTTTTTTTTTTTTTTTTATTTTTGAAAAACAAATGGTTCTATTCGCATTGAAACTGCTACATTGTGAAAATAAGTAGTTTGAAAAAAATGCAATGAAATTACAAGAAAAGCAATCTTCCGGTAACTCTCGTAATTGTAACTCTCAGTGAAAGTTCAAATGAACCATATGCCAATGCAGTTAAAATCACAACATGATTTTAATTAATTGCAACTGTAATTGAAAATGTTTTTTCATCTTTTCTACTCATTTATTACATACAATGTATAAAAATTGCAAAAATTTACCCATTTTGAATAAATAATGGAATAATTCATCATAAACATTCCTCTTATGTTTCTCTTCAAATTACTTAGAAAAAAAATGTTTTTCTAGTTTCTTTTTCGACAAATTTCTCCTTTCTTTAGGTCCTTTTTCTTCTTCTTAGGGATTTTTGCCAAAAAAAAAGAAAACGTTTCACATCTTAAGACTAAAATGATTGAAAAGTAGTCTATCATGCGATCTATACTTTTCAATCATTTTGGTCTTAATTTTTTTTGTATTTATCACCAAGGGTTAGGTCATTAGGGCTTAAATTCATACTTTCAAGGCTGAAATTCAATAAAAAATGTTTGTAAAGTAAACGGTTTTGAATCTTGAAAGATACTAAAGATACTCAAGCATCAAATTGATTCTATAACTTTGGATCAATTTTTGATTTGATCCGCATTTTTCAAAAATCAATTCGTTGCAATTTGATAATTTTTAGTTAGCAGTTGAAGTGCGTATTAAATTAAATTACAGAGAGCTAGTAGAGAGAGAGAGAGAGAGAGAATTTAAAAAATAAAAATAACAGATTAGAGATTGAAAGAAAAATTTTGAACGTGATGGCAATAGTTATTAATTCCCTTTTATTTAAATTTGTTCCGTTTAGGCTTTATTTAATGCACGTAATATACATATATGTAATTTAAAGACTCACATGCAGGCGGAATGCGAAAAGAGTGTAGCGCGGTAGCTATTGGCTTCAAGGCGACAAGTCTCCTGGCCAATGAACTGGCAAGTTGAAGATTCAATGTCCGTCCAACGTCCCTGGGACACAAACGTTAATCCACACGCTGCTACTCGTGGATTGAAGCGTGTGTCTTATTATTTTTTGAAAGCACTCATTTCATTGCAACAATTTTTCAATTTGCATGTACACGTTTGTATATCACAGGGAGCAAGATAATGTTAGACAGTATTCTTATATCGTTATTTAAACTTTTAAAAGCAATTTTTTGCTTAGTAAAAAATTTATTTATACCCATCCTTTATATTGGAAAAAATTTAATTTCATTCCAATAAACGTAAGGAAAATTATTTAATCACTAGCCGACTTCTTTGCTTTTGAGTTCAGTTAAAATTTTCACCCAGTAAATTTATCATTTTTTGTTTGAAACAAATTTTCAATTTCAAGAAGAAACAATTAGATTGCGTTCACTTGAACTTTAGAGAATTTACTGTTAACTCTCGAAAGTATCGAATTACAAAGAATTGACGACGCTCCGAAAATGTGGATCAAAAATCATAATTTGATCGAACTTTCAAAGGTGTTAATTCGATCCGACCGATTGGTATTAATATCCTCTAGAGAATTTTTGATTGAAAAATTCAAGAAAATAAAGTAATGATTCGAAATTAAAAATCTCTTTAATGGGCATAAAAGTGTTTAAACTATATTTCATTTTTAAATTAACTTTTAAAATGAAAATAATTAAGAGTCAGTTAAATTTATTTTAAAGATCATTTATACGTATGGGCAATAACGATGATGGGTATTGAAGAAAGAATGGTGGAGAAGTTTTTTTTTTCTTCTTCGTCGATTGGTTAAAAACCGGTGGCCTTAGATTTGCCAGGATCATTATAAAAGAGCGCGGTTTGCAGAAGTCCCTGGGAGTAAAATTTCATTCGCCATATAGTCAATTTAAATAAAAAATGTAAACAGCTTCTTCGAGACAGATGACCATGAATTTGTCTGGACCACAAATTAACGAAACCTAATTTTAGATATGCATTCTCGCGCGCGCAGATGAAAAGGTAAAAATTGCAATTTTGTGTGTTTCGTTAATTTGCCTTTATCGATACAATTTGAATTTATTTTATGTAATTTGACAATTTTTTTCGATGCTGCTTTAATTGCTTTTTATCGTTTTTTTTAATTACGCTTCTTTTTTGGAATAATTGTTTCTTTTTGGCGTTAAGTCTTTTCAGAATTCTTCTTTTTTGGGATATTTTCAACCTTGTTATTCCGTATCTTTATTCCTTTTCTTCTTCTACTTCTTCTACTTCTTCTGTTTTTTCTACTTTTTTTTGCTTCTTCTACTTCATCTGCTTCTATTTATTATTTCGTTTCTTCATTATCGAAAAATTAACCCATTTCTAGATTGAGAATGTTTGAAAGTTTGGGTTCAAAAATAGCATCAAAAATGGTATTCCCGAATTCAGCACAAGTGCCTACGTTTCGGTTTTAGTTGGTAAATAAAATTATTGACCTTGGACAATGTGTTCCGGTGTACCGAAAGTAAACGCAGTCCCTTTGACGTTATCATGTAACTCATACTGTTGTCAGATTCATTTGATGATTATGACCTTCTCTCTACCCCTTATATCACTTAGGTCACCTTTTTACTGTCCTCTTCCTCCAGCGCAATACCATTAAATTCCCATTAAGCAGTTAGAATTTTTATAATTACACTCCACCGACGAGTAATATCCAGTGTCATGGATATTTAACGTGCGCCAATATGTCTATATATGTTTACAATTATAAGAAATGATGCTAAACATTTGGCTCCTGTACTTTGGGGTCGATTTTGTAATTAATTTTTCATATCTAGGAGTATTAGCAGCTGATGACGAATCGATACACATTTGTGAGATTATATGTGTTTGCTACAGCACTGTACGAGATGTTTCTTTTCTTTTTTTTTGAATTTTAAGGTTTAAATCTTATATGAAGATTATGAAACATGATGGGCTATTTGACATCTGCTGCGGAAAATTTCGGACCCTTCGCGACGTGTCTTTAGTGTATTAATGGTTTTAGGAAGTATAATTTTTCTTCCTTGCAAATAAATGGTTTTGGTGACAATACTTGGTTGTGCTGACAATACTAGGTGGTACCAACAATACTTTTTGTTCCTTGTGAATAATTGTGCTGAATATAATCTTTCTTCTGAATAAATGTTTTCACTGACAATACTCTTTCTGTAAATCATTGTGCCTATGGGATATTCTGTAGGAATGTTTGTACCCGCAATGCACACTTTTTGTTGCATTAATTTTTAGCACCAAGGATACTTTTTCGTTCGTGTAAATAATTGTACTAAACATACTCTTTGTTTTGTGTGAATGATTGTACTAAACATACTCTTTGTTTTGTGTGAATGATTGTAGTAAACATACTCTTTAATTCGTGCAAATGATTGTATCAATTATGCTGTTCCTTTCGTACAAATGATTGTACCAATCGTACTGCTTCTTCCGTATAAATAATTGTACCAATCGTGCTGCTTCTTTCCTACAAATGATTGCGCCAAAAATACTCTTTCTTCTGTATAAATAATTGTACCAATCATGCTGCTTTTTTCGTACAAATGATTGGACCAAAAATACTCTTTCTTCCGTATAATAAATGATTTCACCAACAATAGTCCTTCCTCCTTAAAATTAAAAACAATAAATGTTAGTAGCAACCATGCTCCATCGTATGAATGTATGAATGTTTCTACCAATCATGCACCATCTTTCGTATAAATATTTGTACCAATCATGTTGTTTCTTCCGTATAAATCTTGCCTCCAATCGGCGCCAATCATGCTGCTTCTTCCTCATAAATTTTTGTACCAATCATACTTTTCCTTCCCTATAAATGTTTGTATACCAATCATGGTATACCCTATAAATTTTCTTCCCCAAGAAATTTTACCACCAACCCTACTTTTTTCCCCCTGAAAGTATGAAATCACGATAATTCAGATTCAAAACCTTTAAATGCATATTTTAGTAGAGTGTCGGAAAAAAATACGAATGTAATACGAGGGCAAGTACCTTTGACGGTATTTGAGTAATTCGATGTCTATTCTCGGCTTGTCTATACGTATATAGAAATGAAGAGCAGTCACTGCTCTCTCTCTCTCTCTCTCTCTCTCTCTCTTGGTAAAATGGAATTTGGTAAAAAGTAGAACCTAATGCGCTTGATGGAGGTTTGAAACGTGTCGTCGTCTTTGTTGCGGCGCATATACTCTCGAAGATGACCCCGAGAATACGTGGCATTCTGTCTCCTGGTGAGTATGTGGGTCGAGAAATGCCGCACTCGCTAAATATATCTACAATGCAATGCAAACGTGAATTGTGAACGCACGAGGACCGTGGCGTTTGTGTCAATGTGTTTATGCGTCTCTCTATGTGTTCCAGGTCCGTATATGTGTTTCTGTATGTGTTTCTGTCCGTTTATGTGTTCATGTGTCTCTATGTGTGTTTGGGTCTGTATATGTGCTCTATGTGTGCTTTAGTCCGTTCATGTGCCTCTATATGGGTTTGTGTCTGTATTTGTGTTTATGTGTCTCTATATGTTCTTGGGTCAGCACATGTGTCTCTATATGAGTTTATACGCCTTTATAAGTGTTTTCTTTTGTTTCATTGCCAACTTAAAATTTTTAAAAATTAATCGGGTTATTAGCACCCGATTAATTTTTAAAAATTTTAAGTTGACAATGAAACAAAAGAAAACACTTATAAAGGCGTATAAACTCATATAGAGACACATGTACTGACCCAAACACTTATAAAAGCGTATAAACTCATATAGAGACACATGTGCTGTTTGGGTCAGTACATGTGTCTCTATACGAGTTTATACGGCTTTATAAGCGCTTGGGTCAGTACATGTGTCTCTATACGAGTTTATATGGCTTTATATGCGCTTGGATCAGCACATGTGTCTCTAAACGTGTTTATATGTGTCTTCATAGGGGCTTGGGTGTTTATATGTGTTTATGTCCGAACCTATGCCTCTTTATGTGTTCATGTCCATATATGTGCCTCTATAAGTGTTTATCTTTGTTTTATTCCCTTATGTATCCATATAAGTGTTAAAATGCCTCTTTATGTGTACATGTGTCCGAATATGTGAATTCGCTCGTACATGTGCTATTTCTCTATACATGTATTATTTTTGTACCTGAATTATTTTTGTACCTGAATTATTTTCGCATATGTGCATTAATTTTGTACATGTGCTATTTCAGTGTTTATGTGTGATAGTTTGGCGTTTGTTTGTGTGTTGTTTGGTCGGGAGTATTTCTCGCTCCTTGGAAGTGAAGCCTTATGTATATTATACCTCTTCCTATTTGGATTCGCCTGCATATTTCGCCTGGAAGCAAATCGACAAATCGATTTGTCAATCTGTCACTGCTATCGAGTTCCTTAGTCGCTTTGGAACGAGGCCTTGTGTGTATTTACCGGACATTATTGTTGTAAGGTTGCCCTCTCGGGTTCGTCTTGAAAATCAAGACCCCTAGCCGTGAGCAACTCGAAAATAAATTGTTCCGTCTTCTTCTATTGAAACCGTAGACGCGAGGCTAAAGGCAATCTTTATCAAAAGAAGAAGAAGAACGTATTAAATTCCCTTTTTTCTATTCTCACTTTTCCTTTTTCTTCACTTCTCACTCTTTATCCCTAATTTTCTTTGATTAGACAGGTATTTTTTTGGTTGTTAGGAAACTTTTGGAAATTTGAACTAGAAAGTAAACTTTTTTTTACTGCTGTTTACTGATGTTTATTGTTTGCGGATGTTTAATTAGTTCACGGCAAATCGTTAGGTATTAAAATAACACCAAAAAGGATTAAAATAATCCAATTTAGTGTTATTTTAATCCATTTTGGTGTTATTTTAATACCTAACGATTTACCGTGTTCTTACTTAATTTTTTTGTTTTTTACTACTTCGTCTTGATATGTATGATTAGGAAAAATTAATTATATATTTTTTTTCTTTTGTTACAGGTGAGTTCACTTTGGAGTTTCTCTACATTTAATGGTTCTAAAGATCTACACGGAATTTGTGAGTAATTTAAAAAATACACTAAAAGTATTTCACCCCTGGAAACTGAGGGACCCGAAAAGCAAAATTTTTAGGTTATGTTTGTTGTAATCAAAGTGTTGCGCATAAAATGTGTTAACTCCTGAATACAAACTATTATAAATACTAAACATTATAAATGTTCCATAAAAATTGTTTCTTCTTTAGTTTTTCGAAAACATTAAAAATACTAAACATTAACAATATTCCATAAAAATTGTTTCTTCTTTAGTTTTTCCAAATAAGAAACAACTTTTCTTGAAGAAAATTGTTTTAAATTTTTTAAAAAATCTTTTAAAAAAAGTAACAAACGATTAACCTCCAAACTTTTGCTTTTCTTATAGGTTCCTTTATTCAAGAAATTTAATTTTAAGATAGTTGGGAATTTAAGCTTATAATACGGATAAAACATTTTTACTTCAATGCAAGAGGGGAAAAAAGGTTAATTATTATTAAAACTTTTATTATATCTCTAAAGATAAACGGCGCGTAAAAATTGCGGTTTCCCTTTCCTTCAACTTTTCGATAATTATCTCCACCAATGACGTAACAAGCTTGGCATAGTAGTTAAATTTTTAAATTTCGAATTCTGTATTTCGAAACTTATATTCTATTATAAATTTTAGTATATTTTTATTATATTTTTATTTTATTTATATTTTATTTTTATTTTATTTATATTTTATTTTTAGTACTATTCTATTTTATTGTATTTCAAAAATAAAGCTGAAATTGGCACCCAATTATCATCGCCCACTTGGTTTTGGAAAATAATTTTTAAACTCTTTAAATTTAGTCGATGCTGTTAACTAGTTACGAGTTTCAGTTTGGAAAGAAAAAGTTTATCTTTGAAAATTTGATTTCCAAAATTAGTGGATGCTGCGATAATTTTATGATTGCAAGTTCCAGCTTCAAAAAATATTTATAACTTAAAGGTTTAGTTTCAAAAATTAGGTGGATGCTGTTGTCTGACAGTTTCAGCTTTTTTAGAATACAAAAAGAAATTTTCCGACTTTGTTTCTGAAAAAATAGCTAAATAGTAGAAATTACCTTAAGAGTGAAATGTTTTCTTTTTGTAATTTTCCATTTATACTTCAGTACATGTTTTTCTTTTTTTTTTTTTTTAATAATTAGTGTTGTTTGTTTCTCTCCCTGAGTTGTTTATTGAAAAATATGAAGATCAGGAAAATTACCGCAGTAGCATCGGGTATATTGTGTCTTTTTTTGGTTTTTAAATAATAATCAGTGTAAAAAATAAGAAAATAAACGTTGACTCCAATTGAGTGAACGATTCTATCGACATGCAAAGTGAAAGGCAAGCAAGTCCACCAAGTTAGGTTGAAATAAAAATCGAGATAAACAAGAAGAAGAGTGGGGAAATAAGAGACTGGACTGAATATAATTATTGTATATATATATTATTTTTAACTCACGTCTGAAACTACAGATTTTTCTTTTTGCATTAAAAATTAAAATTAGTATTTTCTTAATTGCGGTAAATTTCCAATAATTAAAAAAATAGGATTGAGAAAAATACAGTATATAGATAAGAAAATAGAACTTATTATTTTTCCTTAAAAGGATGTTTTGTTTTTATTCAGAAAGTGGTTATTATTTTTTGTTTATAATTTTTTTTTGTTCTGTTTACAAAGAAAGTATCTTTGTATATTAATTTTTGGCCTTATTTAGAAAATTAATTTCTATTCCTAATATTTATTTGAAGGAAAGTTTGATTTTTGCTTCTAAATTTATTTCGTGTTTTTATCGGTCAAGTATTTAGGTTTTTGTTAATTTTGATTGTGGACTTTTTTCCTATTTGTTCGTATAAACAATTAAGTAATCTGTGGTATACCACATGCGCATTGTCACGTTTGTCGATTGTCTATTATTATTATCAACATTTCCCTTGTTAGACCACAAACGCTAACGATATATACTTCGTATTTTTATTCCTGCCGAACATATATATTAGATATGCTAATCACCTTCGTTTAAGGTCTAAATTATTTTTCCTCTATTTTTTATTGTACGACGAATTTTTGGTTTTAATTTTGTTGCAATTTGGTACTTTTAAGTTTAAGAGTGGTTTAATTTCAATTAAATTTTTTTCAAGTTAAGTTAATTTTGTCCGAATTGAAGTGAGAAGTGAATTGAAAGGAAAATTAGAAATTGTATCAGGTGTTTTAAGTTAAGTTGAATTGTTGTATAGGGGAAAGTGTGAAAATTGAGATTAGAATTGAATCTATTGAGACAATGTTGGAGAGTGTCTAATACACATAGTGGGAATGGAGCATGTTGCGCCGCGCCGAAGTGGATTCAATAAAAGAGTCAAGAGTTTATATAGATGTGTATGTATAGCTGAGGGAAAAATACATGTGTATAGACAGAAGAGAAGAGACGAGTTCTTATTATATCGCATGCGATCGTTCAAGGCGAGACCACGAAGTCAGAACCATTCCAACAGAGATTCAAGTAAAAATTGTGTTGCTGGGCTATACCATAGCAATATCTAATCCTCCCTTTGGTAGTGGTTCACCCTCTGCAGAAAATCAATAGAGCCGCAGTACTGGTCAATGAGAAGCCTGTACTGGGTGAGAGATGACGACATTTCTCTCTCTCTCTCTTACTTCCTCTCTTTCATCTTTTGCCACTTATGAAGGCCCTCTCTCTCCTTTTCTACCTCCTGCGAACATCCGACACATTCGCCCCTTTTTCTCTGCTTAATTACCACCTTCATCTCGGAAACATCAATTAGCTCCTTCAATGTTTATTATACTTACATGCGTCGGACTCACACATTAAACTTTTTTTCTATATTCTATAATAATTATTTATCTTCTATTTTTGTAGATAAGTTCCATTTTGGTTTAAAGAAAACCACTAATGTATTTTTTACTTTACAAACCGAATTTTTTGAATGATAATTTATTTACTGGGGAAATTAATATCAAGATTCTAAAAAATTGGAAAAAATATCGAAAAATAAAAATTGAAATCCATTTGTATTAATCTTTTAACTCTACAGATTCGATTGTAAATAATAGCATTGCGAATATTGACGTATATTGACGAATATCATGAGATTCGATATGAAGACGCAATTCTCCACCTGAGAACGCCAAGGTCACCGCTAGATGGCAGTTGAGATTTCTTGGAATTTTCTCACCATCTGGTGGTGACCTTGGCGTTCTCAAGTGGAGACATTCGTCTTATGTCTCAAAAGGCTTTTTTCATAATTAATAAAATTATTTATTCGTTTCTAAATTCAATTGGAGATTGTATCTAAATCTGAATTAGTTAATAATAACCAATGAATAAATAAAATAAATAATCAAAACTATTCGTAAAATCGTGGCTAAGGTTTTGATTTGGCAGTTAGTAGAAAATAAAAATAATAAAAAGTAATAATAGTAGTAAAATAATATAGTAAAAAATATCTAAAAGAAATTAATAATAATTAAATATTTATTTTTTGAAAAAAATTTTTTTCAATTTTGTAATTTGTAAATTATTGAATATTAAAATTCACAAAGAGTCAATGGTCGTTTATAGTGTAAAAAGCAGCATTAATTACTCGAAGTTGTATCGAAAATTCGAAAATAATGTAATTAGGAAAAGAATTTGATTAAATTTCTTGAAAATAAAAAATAATCGAGCGAAGTTTGACGTACAGTTAGCAATTTTCCTTTGTCACCAGCTATATTTTAAGTGAAAAATTAAAATATAAATGACTATTAGCAGAAATATAAGAATATAATGGTCGCAGTAATGTAGAGAGAAAATATTTTCGTCAATTATAATTTATAATGTACGTGGAGATAAAAATAAAAATATCTTCGCGAATAATCGAACGTTAATTTTCTTTATTTATAATATATATTCTTCTCCGGTGTTGTGAGATGAGTTATTATTATCATCGCATCAGTATACTTTCTATTAGTCTAAAAGATTTTCTATTTATAAAAAAAACGTTCAATTTGATTAGATGACTGGTTTATTCGCTCCAGTAAATATTTCGTTATTCTCTACGCTAATAACTTATTCTTTGAACCGAGAATATTCCTCTAAAATTTACTATACATGACCTGAAAATAACCTCTCGCGTCTACTGTTATTCTCAGAAAATGGAATTAAGATTCTTTGCATAATTGATAGTGTTTTATTTATTATCTGCTTTTAATTACGAACATTTATTTTACGTTGCTCTCTTAACGGCAAAAAAATTACAGTCTACGATCGTATTTATATCAAAAAATTGTTTTTCTGAAAAGCAATTTTCACTTCTATTCCATTTTAATCAGGCCACGGATGTTATGACTTTTTTTACTTTTTTCCCAACTGTTTTTTAAAAAATGCAACTTTTTTCGATTTATTTTCAAAAATGTGACTTTTTCGACTTTTCTTTCAAGTTTTGCGGTCAAAAACCGAACATTTTTGGTATAAAATGCAATTTACTTTGAATTTTATGGTGTAAAAAATATAACTGTAGACAAATCTTTCAAAAATTATTTTTCAATGATTTTTCTAATTAAATTTTTGAAATATACAATTAAAAATTTTTTCAATAATTAAAATTTACGTCGGTGAAGTTCGCAACGTTTATGATCAACGATTAAAAGAAAAAAATTATTTTCCTACCAAAAAGAATACAAATTTTTGGTCACAAATATTTTTTTTGTAAATCAGTATTCAAAAAATTAAACATATACTATTTTCTGTACAAAAATTTATTAAAATTTGATTAAAAAAATATGTTTCTTCATAAATCGTTGACTATAAACGTTGTGAACATCAGCAACGTTGAAATTTTTTAAAACTTACCTGAAAATAATTGATTTTTCAAGTATTTTATTAAAATTTTTAAAAATCAATTTTTAAGGAGTTTAAATTTTGAAAATAATTGAATTTTTAAAAATTTCAATGAAAAATATTCAAGTATTTTATAAATTAATGAAAATTAAAGAAAATTAGCTTCTAAAAATTAAAATATTTTTGAAAAGAAGTAATTCTTGTAAACTTTTGTCCTTGTAATTTTTTTAAAAATCCAATTATTTTTAATAATTTCAATTATACATATTTTCGAAAAATCAAGTACGTAGAAAAAATAATATTAAAATTTTTTAGAATTATTTTTAACGGTTTGGAGAAAACAATCATGTTCAACATTTTTTATTAAAATTCACCAAAAACGAAAAAATATGTAAAATTGAATTTTTGTATTTAAATAATTGAACGAAAAATTAAAAATAATTCATTTGGAAGTGAAGTTCAGTAAGAAATTTATGCCAAACCGGGAATTTTTTTAACAAAATTAAAAAAAGATTTATTCATGTTCGAAATCAAATTTAAATTTGATATGTTCTTAAAGTTTTGAACATTGAAATAAACGACAATATTTTTTTTCCTTTTTCTAATTTGTACTTTCGAGCAAAAAAATTAATTTTTTTGATTAAAATAAGATAATTCTATACTAAATATTGTTAAATTTCAATTATTTTTCTTTTTTTGGATAATAATTTTCAAAAACACTTGATGTGAAAAAATTCGTTCGTTCGATGGTTATTAATAGAGAAGTTTTTTTAAATTAAACACTGAAAAATAAAATTTATTTGATTTAAATAACCGATTATTTGACTATTATTGATTATTAACTATTATCAAATAAATATTTACTTGAATCAAATAATTTTTATTTAAATCAATTAAATAATATTTGCTTCAAATACTGAAATATTTGCTTAGATACTGGAATATTTGATTCAAATACAATTTATTTGATTCGAATAAAAATTATTTGATTCAAGTAAATATTTATTTGATAATAGTCAAATAATCGGTTATTTGAATCAAAATAAATTTTTTCTTCAGTGAATTGTAGATTTATTTGAAATAAACGGAGTAGTTAAAAATGTACAGGGCACGAAAAAAAACCTTTAACTGGAACAGCGATAACTTTCGCTAAAATAGCGAAAGTATTCGTTGAAATAGCGAAAGTATTCGTTGAAATAGCGAAAGTATTCGTTGCAATAACTAAAGAATTCGCTAATATAGTGCAATTTCTAGTTGTTCCAGGTGAAGATTTTTTATTCGTGTGAAATCTAGTGAGATTAATTTTTCAGTGTGCTTCATTTTGTTAAATTTTGTTAAATTTTAATAGACACGGTTTTCTAACAGTGAAGGAAGGAAAGGAGAAAATTCAAAGAAGGAAAGAAAGAAAATAGTCACATAATCGATTCTAAAAAGGTGATAATCGTTTGTTAAACGAATTCTCGTTAGGAATTGTTAAGCAAGATTTTTGTGATTCATTGCTCGTAAAAGTTATGCAAAGTGCGTGTATTTTCTAACGATTGATGATGTTTCTTTGTCTTGAGAGTGTTTCTCCTGACAGACAGTGCTTGCATCACCCACACATGTAAAAGGTGTGTATGTACATTTGTGACACCTGCGGACAAATGTCTGAATTACTCTTTCACTCTCCCTGTCTTTATCTTTTTTTCTCTTTTTCTTGTTTTCCTTTTTTCTTTTCTAATTTTTTCTCTTTTTCTTGTTTTCCTTTTTTTCTCTTTTTCTTGTTTTCCTTTTTTTCTCTTTTTCTTGTTTTCCTTTTTTTCTCTTTTTCTTGTTTTCCCAATTTCTATTTTTCCCTTTTTCTTTTTATTTCTTTTTCTTTTTTTATCTTCTTTTTCTTGTTTTCCTTTTTCCTTTTTTAATTTTTTCTCTTTTTCTTGTTTTCCCTTTTTATTTTTTTCTCTTTTTCTTGTTTTCCCTTTTTCTATTTTTCCCTTTTTCTTTTGATCTCTTTTTCTTGTTTTCCTTTTTTCTTTTTTAATTTATTCTTTTTCCTCTTTTTCTAGTTTTCCCTTTTTCTATTTTTCCCTTTTTATTTTTATCTCTTTTTCCTTTGATATCTTTTACTTTTTTTATCTTTTTCTTTTTTTATCTTCTTTTTATTGTTTTCCTTTTTTAATTTTTTCCCTTTTTCTTGTTTTCCCTTTTTCTTTTTATCTCTTTTTCTTGTTTTCCTTTTTCATTTCTAATTTTTTCTCTTTTTCTTTTTTTCTTGTTTTCCTTTTTTCTTTTTTTCTCTTTTTTTTTCCAATTTCTATTTTTCCCTTATTATTTTTATTTCTTTTTCTTTTTATCTCTTTTCCTTGTTTTCCTTTTTTCTTTTTTAATTCTTTCTCTTTTTCTTGTTTTCCCTTTTTCTATTTTTCCCTTTTTATTTCTTTTTCTTGTTTTCCTTTTATCTTTTCTAATTTTTTCTCTTTTTCTTGTTTTCCCATTTTCTTTTTTTCTCTTTTTATTGTTTATCTTTTTTCTTTTTTTCTCTTTTTCTTGTTTTCTCAATTCCTATTTTTCCCTTTTTCTTTTTCTTTCTTTTTTTATCTTCTTTTTATTGTTTTCCTTTTTCCTTTTTTAATTTTTTCTCTTTGTTTTCCCTTTTTCTTTTTATCTCTTTTTCTTGTTTTCCTTTTATCTTTTCTAATTTTTTCTCTTTTTCTTGTTTTCCCTTTTTTTCTCTTTTTCTTGTTTTCCCGATTTCTATTTTTCCCTTTTTCTTTCTTTTTTTATCTTCTTTTTATTGTTTTCCTTTTTCCTTTTTTAATTTTTTCTCTTTTTCTTGTTTTCCCTTTTTCTTTTTTTCTCTTTTTCTTGTTTTCCCTTTTTCTTTTTTAATTTTTTCTTTTTTTCTCTTTTTCTTGTTTTCCCTTTTTCTATTTTTCCCTTTTTCTTTTTATCTCTTTTTCTTTTGATCTCTTTTACTTTTTTTATCTTCTTTTTATTGTTTTCCTTTTTTAATTTTTTCTCTTTTTCTTGTTTTCCCTTTTTCATTTTATCTCTTTTTCTTGTTTTCCTTTTTTCTTATCTAATTTTTTCTCTTTTTCTTGTTTTCCCTTTTTCTTTTTTAATTTTTTCTTTTTTTCTCTTTTTCTTGTTTTCCTTTTTTTCTCTTTTTCTTGTTTTCCTAATTTCTATTTTTCCCTTTTTCTTTTTATTTCTTTTTCTTTTTTATCTTCTTTTTATTGTTTTCCTTTTTCCTTTTTTAATTTTTTCTCTTTTTCTTGTTTTCCCTTTTTCTATTTTTCCCTTTTTACTTCTTTTTCTTTTGATCTTTTTACTAAGTTTTTTATCTTTTTCTTGTTTTCCCTTTTTTTTTTAATTTTTTTTTCTCTTTTTCTTGTTTTCCCTTTTTACCTCTTTTTCTTTTGATCTCTTTTACTTTTTTCTCTTTTTCTTGTTTTCCCTTTTTCTATTTTTCCCTTTTTACCTCTTTTTCTTTTGATCTCTTTTACTTTTTTTATCTTTTTCTTTTTTTCTCTTTTTCTTGTTTTCCCTTTTCTTTTTTAATTTTTTTTCTCTTTTTCTTGTTTTCCCTTTTCTTTTTTAATTTTTTTTCTCTTTTTCTTGTTTTTCCTTTTTCTATTTTTCCCTTTTTCTTTTTATCTCTTTTTCTTTTGATCTCTTTTACTTTTTTTATCTTTTTCTTTTTTTTCTTTTTCTTGTTTTCCTTTTTTCATTTTTTCTTTTTTTTTCGTTTTCCCTTTTTCTTTTTTTCTCTTTTTCTTGTTTTCCCTCTTTCTTTTTATCTCTTTTTCTTTAAATCTCTTTTACTTTTTTTTTCTTTTTTCTCTTTTCTTTTTTTCTATTTTCTCTTTTTCCATTTTCTTTTTTTCTCCTTTTCTCTTTTTTCTCTCATTTTCAATGTTTCCGTTGATGCAAAAGGAGAATTTAAAGAAACTGGTCCCGAATTGGAAAAGCATAAATTTTCAGTTGTGATTTTGAAAGTTTTTTTTTTTTTCTTTTTTGCTATTGCACAATTTGTTGCAAACTCTCCTCCATAATGGTAGTATATAGTTGTAGTAAAAGGTGAATTGTTAAAACCAGGTGGGGTTTATAATATTGCCACTTGATCTTTCCCAAGTGCTCGTGCACTAAAAGGTGGGTGTAGTAGGTCTATGTTCTGCTTGTAATCCCCGTCCTACATGGGATGAGTTCTACGTCATCGTGCGTGGTCTTGCGCCTGCGTGACGTTGCAGAAGTCATGCGTCACAACTAGTGACGTTGAAACACCCGAAGCAATGTTAGGTTACATTGATGAAAACTTGTTGCTCGTCATACATTCAACGTAATGTAGGCAATTTTTTGCACCACTATACACATCCCCATTGTTTATAGTGTTAGTTGCTTTCGCAATTTTTTTTCCTTCATTCATAATCCTTTTTTTACTCACTCCGAACTTTTTTTAAACTCTTTTTCTTGTCAAAACTACTCTAATTCACTGGTTTTTTAATTTTCCGTGGGTTTTAATTACACTTTTTTTTCTTTTTTTTCCTTTTGATAAAAATTGATGTAAGTCTGAGACTAAAAATTGACGTTCGTACAAAAAAATCCACTTTTTGATTGTTGAAATATTTATACAAGATCAGAGAAATATGTTGGATGGTAAAATATTTGTCTTTCGTGGTAATTTAGTTTGTGGAAACTTTTTTTCAATGTCCACATTTACAGAATGTAGGAAAGTTAATTTATTATGTAAAAATTAAACTCAATTAACTGAAAATTAAAAATTATGGATTAACTGAAAGTTCAGGAAGCTAAAAATAATTAAAGTTGTTTCGAAAACAGTTTTTTGTGTTTTCAATAGAAAAGATTTGGTATAAGAATATCGTGAAACTACTTTCTTATCCATTATTTTCCTTCTTCCTTTTTTTGGTATCGAAAAAGAAATATTTTTTCAGAAAAAGCAGGAAAATTGTACGGATTCCAGATATTGGGAGTTATCAGAACTTGAAGTTACTTTCACTTTTGAACGAAAAAATTGTATGTTTAATTTTTGAGATAATTTTCTTATATGCATCGCTCGTAAATAACTCGTATGTCTACAATGTCACATTAAAGTACACGAAAAAGAAAGGTAAAAATTGAAATCTAGACGTACAGGAAATGTCCACGTGAAAATTCTTTGACATAGGCAGGCTGGATTTGCATTCATTTACTAAAATCTACTATTTGCTATTTTTTTTGGTTTTTTTTTACATTTGAGCCACTAAAACTAGATAGGAAAAAAAAGAAAACTTTAAAATTTCTATTCTTTTTAGAATTTTAACAACTTTACAAATTCGCTAATATACTAGAAATCAAAAAAACTATTCTCAAAAATAATAATCAAATTTTAATAAGATTTAGCATTTTTAAAAAAAATATATTTGAAATTTAATTCTTTTCAATATCTGTTTCTTTTATAAAATTTGTCAAAAAAATTAATGAATTAAATTAAAATCAATTTATTATTTAAATTAAACATAAATAAATAAAATTATTTAATTTAATTTTAATTATTAATTAATTTAATTTCAATTATTCAAAATAACAAATGATACAATTGTACCAAAATTCAATTAGTTTTTCTAAATAATCAAATTTACATAGAAATTCAATTCTTTTTAAACATTTGAATACAATTTTTCTGAATAATTTAATAATTTTCATAAATAATAAATTTCTTCCTGAGGAATTGAATTATTTTTGAAAATTTTTATAATATTATCAGCAACTATTCATTTTCCTAAATAATAAAATTCATCGCAGAATTTCAATTATTTTTAATACAATTTTTTTAAAATTACTAAAGAAATGTAATTTTTTGTTATAAAAAACCTAATTTTAATTCTACGAATAAATCGATTATTTAAAAAAGTATATTTTTTAAAATGCTTTGGAAGAATTCATTTATTACAAAATAATTAGAATTTTTCACAAAAATTCAACATGTGCCTTGAAAATTTTGTTATTTTTTAAAAAATTTGAAGAAAATTTTTCTGAAAGAAACCAATTATTTTAAATACAGTTTTAATTAAATTTTTTTGAACTAATTTAATTATACTTTTAGATTTTAAGAAAATTCTTCGCAAGAATTCCATTATTGAAGAAAAAGTTTTTATAATTCTTTACAATAATTCAACTATTTACATATTTATTTACAATATTTATATGTTCATAAATAATAATAATTATTCCCGAAAATTTAATTATTTTAAGTCACATTAATAAATTTTTTTTACAAAATTTAATTGTTTAGATAAATAAAGTTTTTCACACGAATTCAGTTATTTAAAATAAAATTTATAAAGAATTCAATTATTTTCAAAAATAAAAAATTTCTTTTACCGATATTCAATTTTTTCAAAGTATTTGAATAAAATTTTTTGCAATAATTCAATTATTTTGATAAATGATCGAATTCTCAGCAACTTTTGAATTTTTTTTACAAACAAAAAATAATCGTCACAGAAATTCAATTATTTTGAATAAATTTTACAGAAATTGTTCAAAAAATAAAAATATTTTTAAAAATTGAATTTCAATTCTTTGAGAAAAATCTATTATTTAAAAAAAAAAATTTCCATAAAATTCTGTGGAAGAAATCAATAATTTACAAAATTATTAGAATTTTTCACAAGAATTCAATTATTAATTTTAGATTTTAATAAAATTTTTCCGAATAAGTCAATTATCTGTATAAATAATTCTTTAAAAGAATTTAATTATTAATGATAAATATTAACAAAATTATTCCCGAAAATTCAATTATTTTTTGGTGTATTTAAAAATAGAATTCTTTGCAAAAATTCAATTTTTTTTATAAATAACAATATTTATCAAAAGAATTGAGATATTTTTATGAAAATTAAATTTCTTTTTGCAAATTCAATCATTTAAAAAAATTCTATTAAAAGCGTTCGCAAGAATTGAATTATTTTCATAAATAATAAAATACTTTGTTAAGAATTAAATTATTTTCAAACAAAATTTGATAAAATACCACACGCAAACATTTAATAAAAGCATAAAATTTATTTCTTCTAAAAATAAAATTTTTATTGCAATTATTTTGTGGCACTATCTAAAAAATTAATCACTGAGTTTCTAAAAGTAAAATTTCAGTTTTTAAATTTTTTATAATTAGAAATTTATTAAAATATCTATAATAAAAAATATTTCGTTCATTTGAACGTTCAAAACTTGATGATAATCATTTAATTATTGTAAAAAAAATTTTAATAGAATTTTTTTTGTAAAATTTAATTATTTTGAAGAAATTTTTTTTCGCAATTCAGTGGTTTATCAGTGATCAATTTAAATAATCATTTAAATAATTTTTTATTATCAGGATAAGAAAACAATAAATTATTTTGGTGAAAATTTGGGAAAAAGTCCCAAAACTAAAAAATATGGAATGTACACTGAAAAAAAAAATTTATTTGATTCAAATAACCGATTATTTGACTATTATCAAATAAATATTTACTTGAATCAAATAATTTTTATTTGAATCAAATAAATAATATTTGCTTCAAATACTGAAATATTTGATTCAAATACTGAAATATTTGATTCAAATACAATTTATTTGATTCAAATAAAAATATTGTATTTGAATCAAATATTTCAGTATTTGAAGCAAATACTATTTAATTGATTCAAATAAAAATTATTTGATTCAAATAAAAATTATTTGATTCAAATAAAAATTATTTGATTCAAGTAAATATTTATTTTATTCAAGTAAATACTTATTTTATTCAAGTAAATATTTATTTTATTCAAGTAATAATCGGTTATTTGAATCAAATAAATTTTTTTTAGTGTAGTTTTTGTTCATGTGAAAACTAATTTTTTGTTTAATTAATGTTCGAGTGCAATAAGTCAGCATCTAGGTAAAAAGTTCACTTGAAATTCACGTTTCTGCAGTGTAAATGATATCGAAAACAGAAAAAAAACTAGAGGATTAGAATTTCCATCCAATATTCGACCTAAATTCATTAAAATGATTGTTTTTTCTTCTATTTTCTATTTTCATTTTTCTTTTCTTTTTCCTTTTTTTTTTTTATTAATTCGGCACCGTTACTATTATAGAAACCAGTCTTTTCTGGGAGTCAGCCAGGTTGTCTTATAGCAACTTTATCCCACACACTGCCGGGTGACTTCCGAGTATAATTTGATCAAAGAGGGGGTGGGGAAGGGGAATCAACATTACTGAAGTTTATGTTAATGATTATGGTATGTAAACGATAGGGTTATTATCGTTAAAGTTTCTATCCTTGCGCGCAGTATATCGTAAAGTGTTTTCCTTTAAGGCGACAATTAAATTACAGAACTGTGCGAACATATAACTGTTTTTAATTTGATTTAATTCCATAATTGAAAATCTATATAAGATAAAGTTTAGAGTCGAGATTTAGGTATGAGGAGAAAATTTTTATCATTGCCCCGCTTTTTAAGAAATGCTCCCGATAATATAATTAGTTTCTATTGCTTGATTTTTAATTTGATTTCAATACAAGTTGAAGTAAATGTTTATCGACGAGGAAAATTTATTTAATGCAATAAAATATTATTTTTGATCTAATAATTAATTGTACAAACAATAATAATAATAATTTTTATATGAAGACAAAGTAAAAAGAATCAAAATGTTGATTTTCAGGACTTTTGATTTGGTTTTTGTGTCTCTCAATTTGCCATCATGAAAAATTTAGAGAAGAAATGTTGTTTTCTTTACGAGGCTGAAGTCCGCAACGTTTTTAAATACGTAAAATCAAAACAGAATTTTTAAAAATTAAATTTATGGTCTAATTTTTGTTGTGCCTTAATTTTTAAGAAATTAATTGTCACTAAGGATACAATTATTAAAAAATAACATGATGTAGAATCAAAAATAAAAATACCGTACCATTATTGTTTGTTTTCGTTTTTAAAAACGTTGTGGAGTTCAGCTTCATTTTTCTTTTTGCAGACAAGCAATTAGTTTGCTACAATATTCTTTTTGTTTTTTCTTGTCTTCTTTTCTTCTCTGTTCTGTTTCGAATAGCCTATCGATAATAGTGGAATTTCATTTTAATAATCTGCATGTAAAAATATTCATTTAAGCAGGTCACAATGCTTAGATAACGTATAGTAGTTGTGTCTGAAAACTTACGCAAAGTGTTGGTTCGTTCGTTCTCTCTTTTTCTCGATCAAGAGATGAAATAAAAGGAAAAATAAAATAAAATAAAGAGAGAATCCAAATGAATCTAGGCTATATGATCTTAAAGATTGAAGAGAAAATTATGGGTTTCTCGTTGCAACAATCAACTATGAAATACTTTCGGAGGGTGTGTTCTCCTCTCAATGTTAAAATAAACTCTCAACTCTTTTTTCAAAAGGAGATTTAAATGAAGGCAAAAAAAAGAAGGAAAAACTTCTTGTTATATACATTGATTGGTCCATTCTATAATAATACTTAATTATTCGATCGTGAAAGTTGTTCATCGCGGTAAATATTTTTGTAAACTCTTTTTCTAAAATATAATGTTTTACATGAATATTTATATCTATTATTTTTTTTCATTTATTGTTTTCTGACTTTAGTTCGTTTATTTGTTTCAGAATTTATTTCCTTTAATTTGTAGTTCGTTTATTTGTTTCAGAATTTATTTCCTTTAATTTTTCTGAATTTATTTCGTTTATTTTTTCCCGAATTTATTTCGTTCATTTATTCCCGAATTTATTTCGTTCATTTATTCCCGAATTTATTTCGTTTATTTTTTCTCAGTCTATTTCGTTTTTTCTCTAAATTTTAATTAGTTAACTTTTCTACTGATTCATATTTAGAGTTTAAAAAAATCGGTCCCGCACATTTTTTCCAAATTTTGCAGATAAAATTCCATATTTTTAGTATAAAATGCAAACATATTTTGATTTTTATAATGTAAAAAGTATAACTGAAGAGAAATCTTTCAAAAAATTATTTTTCAAATTATTTTTCTAATTAAATTTTCGAAATATAGAATAAAAACAATTTTGAATAATTGAACTTTTGTAAACCTAAAAATTAGTTGAATTTTACAAAATTTACATTTTTTAAAGTATTTTTATTAGAATTTTTGAAAATTAACTTTTTGAAGAATCTTAATTGAAAATTTTTGAAGTTGTATTAAATTCAGGAAGATTTTGGTGAATAAAATCGTCAAGTGTAAATTCAATAAAATGTAAATTTAATGAAAATTAGATTCTAAAATTAATATCAAAAATAGTTTTGGAAATAGTAATGTCAATATTATCGAAAATTCAAATACATAGAGAAAATAATAAGATTAAAATATTTTTTTAAAATTATTTTCAACAATTTTGGAGAAAATAATCATATTCAAACATTTTTAATTAAAATTCGTCAAAAAATAATTTTCCTTTAAATTTTATATAAATCATACAAATTTTCAATTATTTTCGAAAAATTACTTTACAATATTTTTAAGAAAAGTAATTTTTAGAATTGTTTTATCATAATTTTTTAAGACTCAATTACCTTTGAACGAAGTAAAATAAAATTTTTTTAAAATTTATTATTCTAAAAGTTTTGAGAAATTATTTATAATTAAAATTCTAAAAAACTCTGATTATTTTTATATATCTTTTATAAAAACTCAGTTATTTTTCAAAGATTTTATCATTAAATTTCAATAATTTTAATATTTTTCAAAGAATTTAAAACTAAATTTAAATCATTAAAAGATTTTACCAAATTTTAATTTTTTGCACACTTTTTTTTAAATGTATGTAATTGCAAAAGTATTGTATTTTAAAAAATTGTTTAGAAGTACAATAGTTTTACAATTACATACATTTAAAAAAAAATTTCCGAAAAATTGAAATTTGGTAAAATCTTTTAATAATTTAAATTTAGATTAAAAATATTTGAAAAACATTAAAATAAGTGAAGTTTAATTGCAAAAGTATTGTATTTTAAAAAATTTTTTAGAAATACAATACTTTTGCAATTACATACATTTAAAAAAAAGTGTACAAAAAATTAAAATTTGGTAAAATCTTTTAATTATTTAAATTTAGTTTTAAAATCTTTGAAAAATATTAAAATTATTGAAATTTAATGATAAAATCTTTGAAAAATAACTGAGTTTGTATAAAAGATATATAAAAATAATCAGAATTTTGAAGAATTTTAATTATAAATAATTTCTCAAAAATTATAAAATAATAAATTTTGGAAAAATTTATTTTACTCTGTTCAAAGATAATTGAATCTTAAAAAAAAACTATGTTAAAACAATTCTAAAAATTAGTTTTTTTTAAAATATAATATAATATTTTTTGTATTTAAACAATTATTTTGAATTTTTTAAGAAAATTGTATTTTTGTAGGTATTTAAACATCTACTTTAAATTTTTGAAGAAAATTGAAAAAATTCTTCAAAAATTAATATATAAAAATTAATATGAGTAATTTAGAGGTGAGGTTTAATTAAAAATTGTTGTAAGTAACTGAATTTTTTGAAGGATTTTAGTTTTAATTTTTAAGAATTATTAAATTTGAAAATTGGAAATATAAAAATTTTATATTTTGTAAAAAAAGAAATAATAGTATTTAAATATTTATAGTTAGTAAATTTATTCAAGTTTTGATTAATTGAATTAAAAAATCAGTGACGAATCAGGAAAATAGAGAATAAAATTTTTGTGACTAAATTAAATTCTTAAATAAACGACTTTTTCGACTTTTTAAAATTTTTTTAATCGACTAAAGCGACTTCTTTTTTTGTTCGTTAAAGTCGATCCGAGGCCTGTGCATATATGCGAAATTCGGTTTCTCTGGAGTTTTTTAAATGCCAGTCCATAAAGGATCATGAACGTAATATTTTGTTCTCTCTCGACCCAAGAAATTTGAACGATAAGACTTTTATCTCAAGTGCAGATTGTGCTTTTTTTCCCTTGAAACTTTCAGAAGACAAAAAAGGATCAAATTTTATATAGTTTGTCGAGGAAAAAAACTGAAGATAATTACTTCGAATTTTTTCAAGACTTTATAGAAGATAATTTTATTTATAAGTGAGAAAAAACTTAAATTTAATTTCAGCTAAATATTCCTCGAGTTTTAATGATTTTAATTTCTAATTTATTTCTAATTTTTATTTCTAATACTGAAAAAAAATATCAAGAAATTGTATTATTTTTAATAGTTTTTTGTGACCTTTTTCGTCTAGAATGAGCTTTTCCAAAAGTGGTATTAGACCGTCGCATATAATACAATATAGTCCATTGGCAATTTGAGGAGCATCGAGGATTTCCTGTATGTGTGTGTGTGGTGTATAGAGAGGGAATGTAAGAAAGATAGAAAAAGTCAGATAAGACGAAAACCAGAATAGGAAGTTGTTATCGTTATCACTTGTGATGTTATTTTCGTTTTCGAACGAGCAATGAATTGCAAACAATTGCTATCTTCATATATTGGTAATTTGAGAATCTACGAGTGGACATTATTTATAAAAGTTTCAAAAATGAAAATCGTTTATTCCACTATTTTGATTGACTTAATTCATAATAATGTGATTTGAGTTTAGGTTCTTTTAAATAATTTCATTTTTATTTCTCTGCAGTCAAATTCTTTTATTGTTTGTAAGAAAAAGGTGTTTCCGCACTTTGTTGGAATTTTAATTTATAGACAAATTTTATTCCTTACATTATTTTCTAATTTTCATTTTAAAAAAACTACTATTTTCTAGTAGGAAATTACTAATTTTGTGTAGTACTTCGTTCTACTAATTTGAAAAGTAAAAAAGTATCAGATACGAATTAGTAGTTTTTTACTAGCAATTAGTATTTTTTTACTAATAATAAGTAGTTCTTTAATAATAATTAGCAGTTCTTTTTACTAATTATTGGTGGTTTTTTTACTAACTGTTAGTATTTTTTTTTACTAATGTTTTATATTTTTTCCAAAAAGATAATTAATCCGCACTATTTTATTAGTAGACAACTACTAATACAAATTTAGTGAATATAGTTAGTAAAATTTATTCTACTAAAAAATTCGTAAAATTTATTTTACTAAAAAATTCGTAAAATTCTCTGTACTATTATTAAAATTCTACTAATCAATTAGTTAATTTTTTTAACAAATACTATAATTTCTTTATCTATTTCTAAAATTATACTAAACAATTTGTAAATTTCTACTAACAAATTAGTTGAATTTTACTAACAATTTGGAAAAAGGCTACAAATATTAGGAAAATTTTGCAAAAAAATTTGTAAGTTTCTGATAATAATTAGTAAAATTCTAATAACAATTTGTTAAATTTAACTAATAATTTGGAAAATTCTACCCACAATTTGAAAAATTCTACTAATTAGTAAAATTTTACGAATTTATAAAGTTGTACTAATAATTAGTAAAATTCTACTAATAATTTACAAAATTCCACAAACACTATGTAAAAGTGTATTAATTAATAAAATGCTAATAACATTTTGTAAAATACTAATAACATTTGGTAAAATACTAATAACATTTTGTAAAATTCTAATAACAATTTGTGAAATTCTACTAATTAGTAAAAGTCTAAAAACAGTGTGTAAAATTTTACTTATTATTAATAGAATTAGTATTAGAAAATAAATTCTATTAATAATAATAATAATTAGTAAAATTTTACTAACAATTTGTAAAATTCTCATAATTTGTTAAATTCTCCTAATAATTTGTAAAATTTCACGAACAATTCGTCAAATTCTACTAATTAGTAAAATTTTAAAAACAATTTGTAAACTTTTACCTATTAGTAAGAGAAAATATGTTCTACTAATAATTAGAAAAATTCAACTAACAATCAGCAAAATTCTTCTAACAATTTTGTAAAATTCAACCAATAATTAGTAAAATTTCACTAAATGTTATTAAAATTATTCCTAAATCATTTAGTTGACGTCTTTTCCTTATTTTATTAGTAATTTTCTACTAATTTAGATTTAGAGACTGTTCATTAATTGTCATTTTCAAATTTAGAAAATTTGGCTAATTTAATTTTTGAAAAAAGAAATATTTCGTGTTTGTTGATAGTATTAAATTATATTTCCCTAAAATTTTTAAAGTATTTAAATGAACCAAAAAGTGTTAATATTTACAGAAATTATTATATTCTCTAAATTTGAATTAGTAAAAAATGTCTATAACTGATTTTTTGCTTTTGAATTTTTAATTTTTACTAATAAATTAGTTAAAAGTAGTCTAGATTATTAAAATTTAGTACAAAAACAAAAAAATCAGTCACTAATTTAGTTTATTATTTTTACTAATTCAAATTTAGAGAGTAAAATGAAAAATAAGGTAAATAAAAAATATTTTCTTTGTCAAAAATTATTTTTTATAATAATAATTTTGTCGAAAATTATTTCTTGTAATAATAATTTTGTCGAAAATTATTTCTTGTAATAATAATTTTGTCAAAAATTATTTTTTTAATAACAGTCTCAACAAAAATTATTTTTTTTAATAATAATTTTGTCAAAAATGGTTCTTTTCAATAATAATTTTTTAAAACTCTTATTTTTTTAATAAACCCAAAGTTGTCGCTCAAAACTTAAAAAAATTTTAATTTTTGTGGTAATTTATAATTACCACAAGTACGGAATTTATAATTATTTGGGAGAGGGGGATAATTATATTTTTTAATATTGATCTTAACAGTAATTAACTATTATTTTTTTAATGTTAATTTTTGCAATTCTTTTTTTTTAATTTATTAAATAAATTATGCTAATATTTTTTGTGATAATAATGTAATATTTTTTTTAAGTCTAAAATAAAATCACGAAGTGCAATGATGGGCAAAAATTATTATATTTTATAAATTAATTATTATAAAACACTAAAATTACAAGGTTTAAATAGTTAAAAATTGGTTGAACAGGATTTTTCTAACAATTTGTAAAATTATATTAATTTGTTAAGTTCTACTGATAATTTGTAAAGTTTCACGAACAATTCGTAAAATTCTACTAATTAGTAAAATTAGTAAAACACTATTTTTAATCAAGTTTAATTAATTTTAAATTGTTTTACAATAATAAATTTTTCACTATTGTCCGTTTGTAAATTTTAGAGTCGTTCAAAAAATTTGGCTTAACTTTTTTTTAATATTTAAATATTTTAAATATTTTAAATGTTTTTAATATTTTAATACTTAAATATTTTAAATATTTTTAATATTTAAATACAAAAATATTTTAAGTATTTTTAATATTTAAATACTAAAATATTTTAAGTATTTTTAATATTTTAATACTTAAATATTTTTAATATTTTTAATACTTAAATACAAAAATATTTTAAGTATTTTTACTATTTAAATACTAAAATATTTTAAGTATTTTTACTATTTAAATACTAAAATATTTTAAGTATTTTTAATATTTAAATACTTAAATATTTAAAATTTTTTAATATTTAAATACTTAAATATTTAAAATTTTTTAATATTTAAATACTTAAATATTTTAAACATTATTAATATTTTAAAGAGTAAATTGATGGAAAAATTAACATTAAATTTCTAACAGTAAAATACTGTTAAGAGCATTATAAGCAATAATTAGATTTGTGCCACTTTTTTTACTGCGAATTGTCACTGGTGAATTTCTCAGATTAGTTGGAGAAACAATAAATAAATGGTATTTTTTCTAGTCGAGAGTGGTTAATAATTACAATTTAGTGTGAGAAAGAGAGAGAGAGTGTGTATTCTAAAATCAATTATTTGGAGCGACGTCCATTGCAATAGAATAGAATTTCAACGAAAATAGTTGAAATGTATTGTCGGTAAGCAGATTGATTGCGAAGACGAAGAGAGAGAAATTATTTCCCTAGTAGTTTACCCCCAAGACCCAAGAGATGTCAGCACTCGCGCCACGCGAGTTTTAGCCAATGAAATATGATCCCCTCTCCTCGTGCACCAATGGCGCTTCAATGTTCAGCACACGGACGGTGATGATCGCAATATGGCTTCCGTCACCGCCAGCTAGTGAGAGTTCTCATCGTGAGCGTTCAACAATAGACAAAAAAATTAATGGATTATTGACGTGTATCAAGTTTAATGTGCAAATCAATATAACAGTGTGTGTGCAATTAATTGACAATTTCCCCATTCGCAGTGTAATCGTTCGAGTAATAATAAAAGCCGAGGAATCTTAAATGACGAGAATGTGAGTGAGCGCAGATAGTTGCTCCTAAAACAAGTGTGACAAAGACAGAGCAACTATAGAGGAGAAAGAGGCTGCTGCAAGTCATTTGTTTCTTGTGCGTGTGTTTGTTTGTTTGTTCCATCGATGTGTGCGTGCGTGTGCTAATTAAAAATTGTGATTTCAAGTGATTTTGGTAAATTGTTTTTTTCAAATGTAATTGACTGTCAATTTGGGGGATTCTGAACTAGTGGCAAAGGAAAAATAGAATTCGTTTTGGTTCGTCAGTTTCCTCGGTCCTGTGAGCTCAGTGTTGCCCTCTCACCGCCAGTAGAGACCTAGAGAGGTAGCCAGTAAAGTTGTGTTGAAAACTGTATAACACGTATACAGTCAAGTGTATTGGTAATCATGTTCATGTACACGGCCATCTGCCTCCTCGTTGTACACGGCTGTGTTCACCTGTGTGCTTCGCCCGCGCAGTGTTTGTATGAGAGAGACTAAACTATATACATATTTCTTTTGCAAATGTGTATAGAGCAACGCGCGTTTAAGTGAGCGAGCGACGTTGCCACAATTCTCTCTCTCCGACGAAAAGCAAGGAGCGGGATTACGAACGAGAAACGTCCTTTCGAGTTTCGTGTTAAAGAATATCGTCGCGCCCCGATTATTTTTTTTTGGGATTTTTTCATCAAAAAGGTGCTATTATCAGCGCAACAGGGAAATTGATGCCATGAGACTACTTTTGAGAGGACACGACACGTGAGGGGTTTTAAGAAACAATCATGGGGAGACCACGGTAAGTCTCTTTCTCTCTCTCTCTCTCTCTCTCTCTCTCTCTTTCTTTCTTTTTCCTTTTCTCCCACTTTTGTTACTTTGTCTTCATCTTCGGTTTCAGTGTGAACCTTTTTCTACATGTGTTGCCCATACACTTGAAACTTTGTTTATGTATTTATTTCCATAAAACTATAAGTGATTTTTACTGTTTTCATCTGTTTATAGCTTTTTCTTTCTAAATGAGAATTAGAACAAAATTGTAAAAAGGGTGGAAACTTTAGAATGTTTTTATTTTTTCTTTAATTTTTCCTCTAATGGTTTCTAGTTCTTTCTGTATCCTCCCTGGGCGGGCAGAACACCATGTTCCCAAAAATGCTTCTTGTTTGCAAATGCACTGAAAAAATTTCCTTGTAAATTCGACTACTTTTTAACTACTCTGCTTAGTAGAATAATAAGTCCCGAAAGATATTTTAAAAATTTGTATTAACCATCAAGAAGTAGTTTAAAAATAAATAGTCCGCTTATTACAACAGTAAGTTCTGAAAGATATTTAAAAAACTTGCATTAACCATCAAAAAGTTGTTTAAAAATAACTACACCGTTTAGTACAACAATAAGTCCCGAAAGATATTTTAAATACTTGTATTAACCACCGAGAAGTAGTTTAAAAAAATCAACAACATAGTTGGTGCGATAGGATTTTGTAGTTTGGGTAAACCACATTTCTTGGGTAACTGAATTCTAAACATTTAACTACACAAGAAATAGTAAACATTACTGTGCAAGTAGTGTTAGATTCAGCCAAAAAGTAATTATTTGAACTTTTTTTTCACATTACTACCCAAAGTTAAATTTTTAGAAATAATTTTTTTCAGTGTAATGTTATAGAACATTAATATTAAAGTGAAAGAATTTATAGAACCTTGTTTGTTAAATTGCAAAAAGTGTTTTACAAGTGAAAGAAATTTATAGAACTTTGTTTGTTAAGTTGCAAAAAGTGTTTTACACATCAGACGAGATTTAAGTTCAAAACATTCTTTCCTCCCCCCGAAAAATGTACTGCCACTGTGGACAAAGATATCACTGAAAAAAATTTGATTAAAATCTTCAACTATCATTACCTAGTCGTAAAGTTGTTAAATTAATTACTTTTTAGTTTTGCGAACAATTTTTATGTTGTTGGTTTTGCTACTTTTAACATAATAAATAATAGTTCAGATGAACTAAATATTAAGAAAAAAGTAGTTAAATTTCAAGAACAACTACAAAATCTGCTTACAGCATAACTACATTTTTCGCAGAGTAGTTAAACAGTAGCCAAACCTACTAGAAATTTTTATGAGTGTAGTTCTCACATCTTAAGTACTCAGAAAAACAAAGTCTAATGAAACCGTTTACATCTTAAAACAAAAACGATTGAAAAAAAGGCCCATTTTTAAGTTGAAAATTAAATTAAGTCAATTTCATGACCTCAAAGGCACTCTCCAGATTGAGACTTAGTTAAAAATGTTCCTTTCTTAAACAGTTTGATTCAGAAAGAGACTGAAAATAGGATTTATTTTTTTACAGTTTATTATTAGGATGAAAATATTTCAAATAAGTAAAAAAATGACAATGTAAAAAGAAGTGTGGTATATACTGGAATGCACTTTAAGTATACACATAAATGATGTCCCAAATCAGGATACATTTTGAAAAACATTTTTCCTGTGCGTTTTGGTCACGAAAATGTAGTTCTGTAATGCAGTTCGTAGTTCTGTAATGCAGTTCACTATTTTATGGACGAAGTGCAACAAAAATTTTAATGCTAAATTCATTAAAACACACTTCTTTTTACAGTGAGCTCTACCATCTTATGACTTTCAAAACATCTTAAATTAAGACATTTTTGCATTGGAAACAAAGAACGCAACGTTGAAGTCCGCAACGTTTATCAACGAAAAAAATTGTAAATTAATTAATTAATTGCAAATTAATTAAGGATAACACAATAATATTGCCACAAAAAGTATTTCAAATAAACCGTCTGATGATTATAATCCGATAATAATTGTCATACAATTAAATATTCAATTAAAAATAGTATTGGAATAGATTAAACAAATGTTTTTTATTGATCAACGTTGTGGACTTGAATTTCGCAAGTTTCTTTTTTTAAGATACTTTGGTAGTCACACTTTTAACTTTTATTTAGTTTTTTTTTTAAGTTTTTGTTTCGAAAAAGTTACCAAAAGCATCTTAAAATGCTTTTGATTCAAAGATGAAAAATAGGTTGTTTTGAAACGGTTTAGAAAGTGACTACAATGTATTTTAAGACGCTTGTTTTTGCAGTTTGTTTATTTTGATCGCATAAGTAATCGTAAAAGCAGAAATTAGTTCGTAAATTGTATTTTTTGAAATACATTTTTGATACATTTTTATACATTTTTGATACATTTTTTATACATTTTTTATACATTTTTGTTACATTTTTGATACATTTTTGTTACATTTTTGTTACATTTTTGATACATTTTTGTTACACTTTTGATACATTTTTGTTACATTGTTGACAAAATTAGCCTAAAAGAAGTACGTGCGGGTTCAAAGAAGACTGCGCGCACATTTAAAGATTGATTGTCGCATTCAATTAATTTAATGGGTGCCACTGGCGAATTCAACGAATTGTGAAGCAGATTCGAGAATCATGTCAATTATACATTTAATGGAGTAATGCAAATTATGTGCTATTAACACTCTGTTATGGATTTAATACAATAATTACGGAGATAACTATATTTATACTGAGATGTACATTTTAATGTTGATATACATTTTAGTGAATACATACTTTAGTGTGCATAAATTTTGTACGTACATTTGTATATAAATTTTTTTTACACATTTGTATGCACATTTGGTTATACTTGTGGGTACAATTTGTTTAAATTTGTGTATTCATTTGTTTAAATTTGTGTATTCATTTGTTTAAATTTGTGTATTCATTTGTTTATAAATTTTTGTACGAATTCGTGTATACATTTGGGTATAAATGTGTGTATAAATTTGTGTAAAAATTTATGTATTCATTTGTGTCTACAATTGTGTACAAATTTGTGAATACTTTTCTGTATACTTTTCTGTATACTATTGTGCATAAATTTGTATATATATACCATATTTGTGTATACAATTGTGTATAAATTTGTGTATTCATTCGTGTATAAATTTGTGTATTCATTCGTGTATAAATTTATGTACAAATTCGTGTATACATTTGGGTATAAATTTATGTATAGTTTTTGTGTATACATTTGGGTAAACATTTGTGTATACATTTGGGTAAACATTTGTGTATACATTCGGGTATACATTTGTATATAAATTTGTGCAAACATTTGTGTAAACATTTGTGTATGAATTTGTGTATACATTTGGGTATACATTTATGTATACATTTGTGTATACATTTTAATGTACATACATTTTAATGTACATACATTTTAATGTACATACATTTTAATGTACATACATTTTAATGTATGTACAAATAGAACATTCATGGCAACACATTAACGTCAAAATTGTCAGTGATGCCAATATTACACGAGCAAGAAGAAGGAAGGGAAAGGGAAGGGAGTTTGTGAGAGAAAGATACTGCACTTGGGGAATGAAACCTATACACATATGGAAATATTTGTGTGTGATTATAGACTGTAAAGTCGGAGAGTGAAACGGATACAAATACAGTGAACGAGTCAAAGCAAGTGTCAGCTGTGTGTTAAAAGGGGGATGCTTGCAGCAATAGTGTAGGTGTGTTTGTGTGCGAGAGGGCTCTTGGCTCCCCTTTTTCCCTTCACCTATAAACGCCCATGTCATACCCGCACATGCATACCGACGACGACGACGACTACGACAACGACGTGCCTCTCTTGTCCTTCTTGTGGCTCTTTTCTATATACATATTCTCTTCTCTATATACATATTCTCTTCTCTATATACATATTCTCTTTTCTATATACATATTCTCTTTTCTATATACATATTCTCTTCTCTAAATACATATTCTCTTCTCTCTATATGTGTGTGTACCTTGGTCGTTCGCGAGACGTTTCGAACTCGCGCTCGATTCACACTAATCACCAAGTGGCGTCCTCGCCATCCGTGTTTTATTCGTCTTTCGTGCGCATTCGAGACAAGCTTTTGCACAGTTTCGAGTCGATGCGACTCTCCAACACTTCCAGATATACTTCTGGATTTATCATGTGATTCGCGTGGGCGGATAAATTGTATGGCTAAAAAGCCTTGGCTAAAAACGATTAAAAGAGACGAAAATTGCTGGATGATCGGAAAGTGTTTGCAAAAGTAAAATTGGGGCTAAGTAAAATCGAACTGGTATTTTTACTATAATGGTTTTATTTAGCCACAATTTCTGTAGACTTCGTGATTTAATTTTAAGACCCTTTTTGGTGTCTGCTTTGTTCGAGACTTCTTTGGTATCTGTAGTATCCTTGGTACCTTTCTTATCTTTGGCACCTTTCGTATCTTTGGTACCTTTCGTATATTTGGCACCTTTCGTATATTTGGTACCTTTCGTATCTTTGGTACCTTTCGTATCTTTGATATTTTTGGTACCTTTCGTATTTTTGGTACCTTTCGTATCTTTCGCACAATTTGGCAAAAATTCTTTTATATTTGGTTTTTCTTCATGAAGATTTATACTTAGCTTCGACTTTGTTTATATAGAGTAAATTTAATTTAGAGATAAAAGTTGAAAAATTGTTTCGCAGAGAGAAAGAGAAAAATTTGAAATGGAGAATGAAACTCTGAAGGAAGAGTGGAAATTGGGGTGAAAAAGGTGTATACACTTTTGGGGGGAAAAAAGAGAACCTTTTGCCATATTTGAATCAAGATACTTTAGTTGATGGATCCACGTCGCTTGTATCATTATTCAAGAAAGATTTCTCCTGAATGTGTCACACAACTTAACGAAGATGAACGACTTAAAGAATAAGATGCGCAAATTAATAAAGATCAACTTTTCTCCACTGAAACAACAAATTGTCAACGAATAAATGTATCGTTGTTTGTTTTCACATTTGAACTTTTGATTGAATGTTTTCAAACATTCAATCCAAAACACGATTGTTTCAAAAAGTATTTGAACTCAACTCTTCTGAAAAACGGAGAACTTTTTTTTTTTGAATCTGAGCTATTGTCCTAGATGAACTTGAGAAAGTCAGGTTCAATGGGAATAAATGTATCGATGTTTGTTTTCACATTTGAACTTTTGATTGAAACACGATTGTTTCAAAAAGTATTTGAACTCAACTCTTCTGAAAAACGGAGAACTTTTTTTTTTTGAATCTGAGCTATTGTCCTAGATGAACTTGATAAAGTCAGGTTCAATGGGAATAAATGTATCGATGTTTGTTTTCACATTTGAACTTTTGATTGAAACACGATTGTTTCAAAAAGTATTTGAACTCAACTCTTCTGAAAAACGGAGAACTTTTTTTTTTTGAATCTGAGCTATTGTCCTAGATGAACTTGATAAAATCAGGTTCAATAGGCAAACAGAAATAAGATGATTAAAAAATGAGTACAGTGCGAGGGTGATTTTATTGCAAGTAATAATTTGCGGCTTTTGTGGTTTTTCCCTTTAACGATGAAAATAGAGACAGTTTACCTATTTTATCGGGAGTTTTTCTCCTCTCTCTCTTTTTTTTCTATAGATATTTTAGATACCCTACTAGTCCCCTCTTTCACACGTGTTTTTTGTCCTTATGCACGAGAGTCACGTTCCGGATAAAACGCTCCCTTCAACCCCCTGGGGCAATGCTCTCTCGCTATATGCGCACGCTTCCACAGAAATAAATTGAAGACATTTACATTTATGAAATAAAGATCGCAAATTTATTTATTGCGCTGGGTTATCTTTTTTTTCGCCTTTATATAAAAGTAAAAATATTGTTTCTTCTTTTTTTTTTGTGGTAAATTGACACATATTTTTGGCGCATTATAATAGGGGGCATCATTCAGTTGTTCCATTTTAATCGGATGTATTTTAATCCAAGCTTTAAGCTATCGCGAACCCTATAAGCTAAGCCAAAGCACACTGGACTCTGGGATTTGTAATCTTCACTGACCTGGAAATACGAGGCCAGAAGCGTATTATATTCACTTTTTTTTTTTGCTTTCTTTAATCATGAAATTATGAATCAGTTTTAATTCGTTTTGTAAATGTGATGGGTTGATTAGAATTTTAAAAAGTCCTTTTTTTTGGTGTAGATTTACTCACTCGTTAAGTCTATTTAATTTGTCTTATTCTTGAGACATTTTTCCGTAAAGTTTGGTGAATTTCTCGATTTCATCAGTGACTACAATTATCGTGTGGACAATGGATTTCTACCTGGTGGCTTCCAACCAACTGCTTCTTCTCTCTGACCTTCCGCACATTGAGGGAGAAAAAATACTTTCGAAAATATTCCATTGTAATGAAGGTCGTGTTGTTAAAGCGTTAAAAATCCGATTTTATACATTTGAATAATGTTTTTCATGATAAAATGTTTATTTTTGTTTTTTTTTTTTGTAAAGTTAGCAGTCGGTGTAATTTGTAAATAGCGAAAGTTGTTTTTATCACGTAGGAGGGAATGGTAATAGAGTTGAGTTTTAATTCGGTAAAGAAGAAGAAGAAGAAGAAGGTACAAACTTTTTAGCATCTCGCATAAAAATGGGCTATGACTCATCAGTGGCTTAATCTGGATTTGTTTCGTGGCAAGTTCATTGTACTTTGGCTTCTACGGTTGTAGACATATATATGTGTTATGTATTTTAACTCTTTCTATTTAATTCTTCATTTTCGTGAGAAAATCAAAGTAACTTTGAAATCTGAATTCTCGGGAAATTTTTAACTTTAGAAGAAGAAAAAAAAAGTGATAAAAACATTTTCCTCCGTAGCGAGTGACATTTCGTAGAATTTTTCAATGTCAACACATAAAATAGCTTCTCTTATTTGCAATGTTGGAGAGAAGGACGTAAATCAATAAAAAAAAACACAGTACGTTTGAAATTTATAGGAGGAAGAGAGATATACACCCACTTGTGAATAAGTTTTCTTTAAATGATCTGAACTGCATAGAAGTTTTCTGAGAGTTAACATTTAATTTATGACTTTTTATTCTTTTGTTTTAATTATTTTTATTTGTTTATTCCGTCCTTGGGTATTATAAATTTTTTGATTTTTTCCACTATTTTCTAAAATTATTGCGACTCTTTTCGACTTGTAAAAATTTCGCCCTTTTTCCAAAATACCAAATTGTTTATTCAGTTCTTGAATATTGTAACTTTTTCCAATTTTTTTTTACTAATTTCCAAAATTGCAACATTTTTCGACTTATTTTAAAAAAAATGCGACTTTTTCGACTTTCTTTTTCAAGAAACCACATTTTTTGCTATACATTTGTAAATTATTTCAATAATATTGAATTCGCAAAAAAGTTTAATGAAAAATCTTCAAGTGTAAATTTATGAAAACGAAAATTATTGATTGCAATTATTATTACAACTTTTGAAAATCAAGTTTTGAAGAAATCGAATTGCAAAATTTTCTGAAAATAATTGAATTCTCAAAAAAAGTTTAATGATAAATCTTGCAGTGAAAATTTATGAGAAAATTAATGAAAACTACTTATAGTTTCTAAAAAGTATTAAAGTTTTCTTCTTTAAAAAAAGTAAGTCTTGGAATTTTTTGCATCATAAAATTTAAAATTCAATTATTTGCATTATTTTCAAAACTATAATTCTGAAAATTCAAATTCAAGTACAAAAAATAATACACATTAAAATTTCGCATAATTATTTTTGTAAGATTTTGGAAAAACAATAATTATTGGGAAAATTTTAAATTAAAAAGTCTTCAAAACAATAAATTAGTTCGTTGTTTTTTTAATAGTAAAAAAATTCTTGTAAGAAATTCAATTATTTTCGAAAAATTAGAATATTTTAATTGCAAATTTTAAAAATAATTAAATTATGATGAATTTTAATAAAAAATTTTTAAACGTAAATTTAAATATGAAAATAAATGAAAATTAGCTTCTAATTTTTAAAATTTAGTATTTTCAGTAATTTTGATTGCATATTTTGGAAAAATTCAAATGCGTACGAAAAATAATAACATTTTAGAATTATTTTAAAAATTTTAGAGAATTATATCATATTTCAAATATTTTATTAAAATTCATAAAGAAAATTAATTAGTTTTTTACTTTTTTTGAATAATATGCAAAAACTCTTTTAAGAAATTCAATTGTTTTCGAAAAATTATATTTAAACATTTTTTGATAGTCAATTTTGGTTGATTTCAATTTGAAATGGTTGAATTTCAATTATATGATCCTTCAATTTTTAACTATCAGTCTTAATTTTCATCTAATTGAAATTGAAAATTGAATAATACTTGAAAAAATGAAGCGAATATTGAACACACTGATAGTTAAATGCTCCTATGTTAAATGACAGTGTATTGATTATCGGGTATTATAGGGTGAAAGCTAATTAGGTGCACGTGTGCGGTTTTGGTGACGGGGAAAGAAAAAAAAAGCACCAGGAATGATTGAGTATAAGCACTTTCTTCTCTTTTTTTTTATCATGAGAATACAATGAATCTTCTATTGTGAAATAGTCTCTCGTCGCATATAAGGAAAAATTTGCCTCTGCTAGTTGTTTTAAACATTTGCGTTTGTTTCATTTACCAAATTGTAATTAATTGACGTATTCGCCAGGCATAATTACCACAGGCGTGTTTGTTGAGCGTAATTACTATACACATGTTTACTAAACGTCATTTTACACAGTAGGCATCATAAAGTCTCATTCACAGTTGTTCGTGTCGTAAACAGACCTCGGGTAACATGATTATGTTTCGTCAATTTTCAAAGGAGCAGGTGATTTTTTTTCTTATTTTTATTTCGACTTCTCTTTCATATACCGCAAAATAATTTTGTTTGGTTTCTATTAAGAAGTGACCCCTTTTTTTTATAAAACAACAAAAACTTTGACCATAAATATTTTTTTTGGTATAAAAAATTTGATCTTGTTTTTCCTTTTGCAGGCTTCGCACTCTTCTACTAAAAGCTACTATTTGCTACTTTTTTATACTAGGCTACTTTTTGGCTACTTTTTTGAATCGAATTCTACTAAAAGCTACTTTTCTGAACAAATGGTCAAATTTAGATTTTTAGTTTTCATATTTTCATTTAAAAACAGTGTTAAAAATAAAAATCGTTCATGAAAAACGACCGCCAATAAGATAATAGGAAATAATTTTACCGACATTTACTCTATCAATATAGTGACTGATTATAAATTGTGTTTAACCTTTAAATTTCCGGCTTTGTCCTAATTTTTACCGGTTTTATTTTCTCACCAAATTCAAATTTATTTCATTTCGAACATAAATCTACAATTTGGAAAATAATTGAATTATAAACAAAGAATTCTTTCAATTTTTCAAAAAAAAAATCTTGTCTGTTCGTAATTATAATTGAAAATTTGATTAATTCAATATCATTAAAATTTATTGATACTAATTGAATTTCTGCAAAAAATTTTACTATTTATTTACTATTTAATTGAATCCTTCAAAAGAATGTTATTACATATTTATGAAAATAATTAAATGTTTGGGTAAAATTTTATTAAAATTTTTGAAAATAATTGAATTGTATAGAGAACAATTTAATTGTTTATAAAAAATAATTGATAATTGAAATTTCGGAGAATTTCAAAAAAATTTTAAACATAATTGAATTTCTGCGCAGAATTTTATTACTTTTGAAAATAATCGAATTGTTCTTTTTTTAATTTTATGGAAATTTAGGAAAATAATTAAATTCTTGTGAAGAATATTTTTCAAAAATATAATATTCAAAAGAATGTAGTAAATCGGAAAAATTTTGCTATTTATTTATAAAAATAGTTGAATTCTTTAGACAAAATTTAATAAAATTTTTTTAAATAATTGCATTTTTCGACGAATTTGATTAAAATTGTATTAAACTTAATTCCATTTTTGCAATGAGTTTTATTATTTATGAAAGTAATTGAATTATTGCGAGGTTTGTATAAAAAAAAGTTACAAATAATTAATTTTTTGAAAAAATATTCAGATAAACTATTTTTAATAATTCAATTCCTATCAAATTTTCATTCTTTTAGAAAATAATTGAATATTCGTCTAGAATTTTGTCAAAATTGTTGTTAAATAATTGAATACTTTTTGGAAATTTTATTAAAATAGTAGACATACAAATTATTGAGTTAAGAAAATTTTTTGAAAATAATTGAATTCTTGTGGTGAATATAAATGAATTTTTCTTATTTATAGAAATAATTGAACTTTTACAATGAATTTTAATAAAATTCCTAAAAGTAATTTAATTTTTATCGAAGTTTTACTATATATTTAAGAAAATAATTGAATGTAATGCGAATAAATTTTTAAAAATAAAATTATAATTATACGGTGACTATAACTTCGCTTGATCATTTAGAAAAATTTAAATAAAATTCACGAAGCTAAAGTTCACAACGTTTTTAAAAACGAAAAATCAAAAAAGAGGTTTTTAAAATTAAATTTATGGTCTAATTTTTGTTGTGCCTTAATTTTTAAGGAATTAATTGTCACTAAGGATACAATTATTAAAAAAGAACATGATTTAGAATCAAAAATGAAAATACCGTACCATTATTTTTTTGTTTTCGTTTTTAAAAACGTTGTGGACTTCAGCCTCATTAAAATTCTTTAAATGAAGTAAATTATCTTTAATAGAATGAAAAGAAATTTCAATTATATAAAAAATTTTTAATTATTTGTTTATAAAAATTCAACTATCTTGAAATAAGAGAATTAAAAAATCTTATTTTAAAAAAGAACTGCGAAAATTCAATTTTATTAAAAAATTTGAAGTGTTTTTTTTTAAATTAACTAATATATTTTAATTATTAATCTTTCTACTAAGAAACGTGAATACATTATAAAATGTGACGCTTTATAAAATTTAATTATTTATCAATTATTAAATAAAAGTACTTTGAAAAATCGATTTTTTTAAAAAATTTTAGTGAAATTCTTTTAATTATTTTTTTTGTCACCGAAGCTACTATTTCCTACTTTTTTTTGCCACTGAGGCTACTTTTTCCTACTTTTTTAAAACTCATAATGGAGTGCGAAGCCTGCTTTTGACTTGTATTGATAATTTTTTTTGGTGCAATTGTCTCATCAATTATCTAATTTTTAAAAATACGGCAAATAGAAGAAAAATAGAGAAGTGCATTAAAAAAAAGCAGTTGTTTTTCGTGTATGGTTTTGGTTGTGGTTGATTTTTTTTGCTTTTTTAGCCTTCGGAATGGCTGAGATTTAACTAAAGCTGCGTAAGAACGTAATTCCGATATATGTTCGTTGCAAAAAAAAATTGAAATACTAACAAGGTCGTCGTTTATAAATGAAAGATTAAAAAAAGAGCGCGAGTTTGAAAACAATTATTGAAAGTGAGCAAAGTCTGGCGACGTTATTTGAAAATGAAAGGTGGAGGGGGGAGAGGGTCTATTAAGCGATGTTGCCAGTTGGCACGCGTTTACAAGAGGTTACTTCGCGCGAACGCGTGCCATTCGTGTTTCCACTCGACTTGTAACGCAATGTAACGTGCTTATGTGCTTGCTTGCTTGCTTACTATACTTGTTTATTACCCACTTGGTAACTGACACTCAAATCTTTAACCCCCTTCAAATTTGCGCTTCTTTCTGTTGAAATTCCATCTTTTTTTTCTTTTTTTATTTTCCGTCTTGTACGCTTTTCTTTTTTTGCAATTCCCATAACTTCTTACGCATTTACGCTTTCTTTTTTCACAATTTTTAAAATTTATTTTTTTACTATTTTTCATTATTTTATTTATTTTTTATTATTTTTCACTATTTTATTTATTTTTTATTATTTTTTATTATTTTTCACTATTTTATTTATTTTTTATTATTTTTCACTATTTTATTTATTTTTTTTTTATTATTTTTCACTATTTTATTTATTCTTTTTATGTTTTCAAACTCACATTTTGCATTTGGATGCGTGTCGTATACATTGTGTATATAATGTTAAATATTCGGTAATTGTAGTATTGTGTTTTTATTTGTAACTGTAAATTTTGTAATATTTTTTTTTTGTTATCAAGAAGGAAATCTTTTAGAAATTGCGCACACGTGAGATAATAGGGAAATGTGGTGATATCATAACAGGATGTAATAAATAATACTCGTATAGGCTACTGTAAATTGTTAATGGTACATGATTCTGAAATTGTATTCTAATCTTATCAGATCACCTGGCAATGTTATTATTCGTAAACGTATATATTGAATTTAATTATTTTTAAACTTTTTTCTCGATATTTTTAATACGCTGATAACAGTATTAACTCTAAAAGTCTAAAGTATGAGATTTCAAAAAATTGATTCAGAAAATTTTGAAAAATTATATACTGAATAATAAATTAACCTACATTTTTTGTTGTACAGTGATTTTGGTATCAAGGAATTGATAATAAAATATTGACCCGGTTATTTGGATTGGGTGAAAAATTGACCTAAATGTTTTGTAGCAATTTTGGTATTGATTTTTTTTTAATTTTTGTATGATTTTGAGACTTTAAAATTTGAATAGGAAAAGTTGTTAAGTTGTTTCTATTTGGTTGGCTTTTAAGACTTGAATACTGGAGTTTTGGATGGATTTTTTTCTTTTTATTTCTTTTGAAACTTGTTTATTAATATTGTTCTGTTAGCCAGTTGGAATATTGTATGTGCAGGTGATGTTGCAGGTGTATTAATGTAAAATACGGTTTTTAACTTACGCACAAGGCAGTTGCTGTATAAATCATGTTAGAGTCAATCAGCGAGCGGTTGTATTTGAATTTCAAACGAGAGGCAAAAAGTTTAAATTAAATTGAAAATTAGAAAGTATTTTTGCGTTGCGAATTCTGATAAGAGGATTAACTTTCTCCTGAAAAATTTTGTTAAATACATTTATATATCGAGGCAGGAAATTTATTTAGTTTTATATAAATCACTTATTGCTGTTTATACACTCGCGTATAAAAAGTGGGATTTTTTGTTATGTTCTCTCGACTTCTTTGTAATGTTTAAGTTTGTTAAATTTTTTCTTCTTCAATTTTACTTTTTCATTCTCTTCTTCTTCTTCTTCTTCTTCTTCTTTATTCTTTTTCATCTTCTTTTTTCTTCTTCTGCTTCTTTTTTCTTTTTCATCTTCTTTTTTTCTGTTTCTCCTTTTTCTACTCTCTAAATTTTTATTATTTATTGAAATTAGTGAATATTTTTTTTACTTTAGGTTTTCTGAATTAAATTAAAATTTGGAGAGTGATTCTAATTATTATTAGAGAATAGAAATTTTTAACAGCGAATATAGGTGATAACTTTTGGACCTCTGGTCGTTTTTAATAAAATTTATAGAGTCTGGATGTTGTGAACTCTTTTGATATTTACATATATTTTTCCGTCTGATCCAAAAATAAGTCCAACGTAATTGGTTAGTGCCGAAATAGAACTAGAGTTGTGGACGACTTTTTGTTTAATTCAGATTTAAAGAGTACGTTAGTGGTGTCTTTTTTTAACTGTTTCATTATTATAAACAGTAAAATTAAATTACGATTAATTATCGAAACCAACAAATTTTTTTCTATTTCGGACAATGTTTTCTTTTTAAGTAACTTAATTTTTGAAGAACTATCGTAAAATTACTAAATACTTTGAAAGTGTTTAGTGAATAATTTTACTTGAATATTTTAAAATTAGTTGAATTTTTAAAAAGAGTTGCGTTAGAATTTTGAAAAATGCTGGAACTTTGAAAGGTTTTATTAAGAAAATTTATTATGATTAAATTTTTAATTCATTTAATTAGAAAGTTTTAAGAACTTAGATTTTTGAAAAATTTTAATTCTCCCTCAATTAGATTTTTTCATATGTATTTAATTAATTTTACAGAAATTCAATTAATTGACAATTTTTTTTCAAAATTTCTTCGCAATAATTCAATTACTCTCATTTTCTAGATTTACGTAAATAATAAAATTTTTTTACAGTAATTCAAGTATTTTCAAAAGTAATAAAATTCTTCTCCGGAATTTAATTATTTTCGATAATTTAAAAAAAAAATCTCGTCAAAATTTCAATTATTTTTATAAAAATAATAAAATTCAATCACACGGAAAAAACTCTATGTTTGTGGTATCCATAAATATGGTTGCCACAACCACAAAAAATTGTAAAATACGGGACAACTACATTTGTGGTTGTCACAACAACATTGAACTTTATAAACCATTGCTGTTGTCGGAATCAAAGCGTGTTGTTGGGACAACAACACAGTCTTGCTGTCAACATAGTTTCGTAAGGTTGATCCAACCACAGAGTGTAGTTGTCAGTATCGTTCTGAGTGGTTGAGGCAACTAAATAGTGTTGTTGTCAGAAACGTGATAATGGTAGATGAAACTACATAGTGTTGTTGTTAGAATCATTTTATATGGTTGAGGCAACTCATAATGTTGTTGTTAGAGTCGGTCTATATTTTTATGCTAACTATATAGTATTGCTATCAAAACCTTTATAATTTTTTAGTCAACCAGACAAAGTAGTTTTATCTAATGACAATGAATTTGACTTAACAACACTAATACTGTTGTATATACTTAGGTTTTAATAGTCAACAAACATTGTTAAGACCATTAAATTTTAATATAATTTATGTATTAATTTAAAATAAAATGTTTTAAAATATAATATAATCAATACTAAATCAAAATTAAAATAAATTGCACTTTTTAACATCATATAAATATTTAACTTTTGTATATAACAATTGCATAAAATCAACCATTGGCAACTTGATAAAGGATGACAGGAAATGGAGTAACTAAATCTTTATAAGGAATGCATTCTAATGTTGATGTTCAGGCTTGTTCGTTCTCGTAATGTAAATTTTATTTCTGAAATTCCATGAAGCTATTTTATTTCATGTTACTTATGTTTGAATTGATTTACATTTTACACTTTTCACTTAAAAAACAGAAATAAAATAAAAACTTTCAAAACTTAGCATTTAACATTCAAACGGTTTGACGCCTTCAACATGACTAATATGTCACTTTAGGGCTCTGATTCTTCGAAGCGTCTGATGCTGTTTTGGGGAAAACCCAATAGGGCTGTAAGAAATATTTTCAGACCTGGTGATAAAATAAAATTTCATCTTTTTGTTCTATTTTTTCTGCAAACTCAGTTTCACTAAAAAGTAACAAAAAATTATTAGATTTGACTAATTAAACAATTTAAATTTGCTAAGTTTGGATTTTTAGTTAAAAATTAACTAATCTTTAGTTAAATAATGTTCTTTTTGTATCAATACTTTGTGAAAAATAGTTATTTATCAGACTAGCAAACATATTTACATTTAAAAAACATATTAATTTTTAAAATTTAAAATTAAATGGAATATATATGTATAATAATATAATTTATATATACATATATCTAATGTACATTCCAGACTCCAGGGGGTCTGACCCCCATGATTTAGAAAGGACCTTGGACCCGCTACTGACATTACTGCAAGTAAGGGTATGTTGTTGCCACAACAACATACAAACGCTGCAGTGACCATAGTTGTTGTTTTGGCAACTATATCACTTCAACTAGAACCATGTTGTAGCCACAACAACATCATATCAATGCTGCTGTAACCATAGCTATGGCTAGGGTACACATGCTGTAGTTATTGCAACTACATGACTCCAACTAGAACCATGTTGTTCTCACAACAACATCATTTTGTTAAGAAAACAAAAAAAATGTTTGAGACAACAGCATTTATGGTTATTACAACACTATCTCTTGCAACATTTTAATTATAGTTGCCACAACCATATCAGTTTTTTCCGTGCACTTTGGAAAAATTTCAATAAATTTCTTGGCAAAATTTCTATATTATTTTCAAAAATTTTCCTCAATTTTGTGATGTTGAGTAATTATTTTCGTAACTATATTAAAGATTTCACCGGAATTCATTCATTTGCAAATTCTTTGTAGTTCGTAATAATAATTTAATTGTTTATAAATTCTTTATAAATTTCTTCGCAATAATAATCTAACTATTTTCATGAATAATTAAATTTTTTACAGGTATTCAATTATTATTTCAATAATAATAAATTTTTTTTATTTTTGAATAAATTCAATTAAAAATTCAATTAATTTCAAGAAATATTTCTAATTTTACAGATTTTGAATAGCTAGTATTTTTAATAAGTTTTCCTAAAATAAAATTTAGTTATTTAGAAAAACATTTTCATAAAACTTTACCTAAACATGTAATTGTTTTCATAGATAAATAAATTCTGTTTTGCAATTGAATTATTTTTATAAATAATAATAAAACTCATCGTAGATTTTCAATTATTTTTAATGCAATATTATTGAATTTGTCGAGAAATGTTAAACATTTTTTTTTTTATAAAATCCGTTGAAAAAATTTGATTATTTATGAACTTGTTGATAAAATACATGTTTATTTTATATTTTCATTCATTTTATAACATGGATTTTAATATAAACAATTTATTTTCATTGCCTCGAAAAATGTAATTATTCGTAAATGTTTTTATTAAAATTCGTCGAAGGAATTCAGTTATTTAAAAATTTGTTTGATAAACTTATTTCTTCATGTTGTAAATAAATTATTAATTTTTTTTAAGTATCTCTCTTAAATTGAATTAGTAGAATACTATAAGTACACTGAAAAAAAAATTTATTTGTTTCAAGTAAATATTTATTTGATAATAGTCAAATAATCGGTTATTTGAATCAAATAAATTTTTTTTTCAGTGTATTATTATTTATTATATTTTAGTAGAATTCTACTAAGCAATTAGTAAACTCTGCTGACAATAAGTAAATTTTCACTATTTTTTTTAGTAAAATTAGCACTAAATCATTTAGTTGAAGAGTTTTCGTCATTTCATTAGTAACTTTCTACTATAATTCCAATTTACAGGGCTCAAACTAGGTCCGTAAATCCCGTAAAAGTCCGTAACTTTGTTTGAAGTCCGTAAAAGTCCGTTTTTTTGAAAAAAGGTCCGTAAAGTCCATAATTCATCAAATTCTTCGCAAAAATTCAATTATATTCAAAATTTTTTAAAAATTCTCGTCAAAATTTCAAGTATCTTTAGAAATAATTAAATTCTTCTTCGAAATATCAATTATTTTCAAAAATTTTAATAAAATACTTGGAAAAATTCCAATTATTTTCAAAATTTTTCCTCAATTCAATGATTTTTAATAGGTTTCTATACTATTCTAATAAAATTTTCCAAAAGAATTCAATTATTTACAAATTTTTTTAAAAAAATTTCTTCGCAATATTCAATTATTTTCATAAATAATAAAATTTTTACAGGTATTTAATTTTTTTGGCAAATAATAAAATGCTTATTAGGAATTCAATTATTTTGATGAATAATAAAGCTAATTGCAGAATTTCAATTATTTTTAATACAATTTTAATCGAATTCCTCGAAAAATGTAATTATTCTTAAAAAATTTTATTAAAATTTATCAAAGACATTTAATTATTTTAATAACCTTTGCTACAATTTATTTATTAGAATTTAAATATTATTTTTAATAAATTGTTGATTAAATTTCTTTGAAGAATAAAATTATTGCATTCAAAATTTTTAATGCAATTCTTTGCGTAAATTATCAATTATCTTTATAAATAATAAAATTCTTCTCTAAAATTGAATTATTTTCAAAAAATTTAATAAATTTCTTGGCAAAATTTCAATTATTTTCAAAAGTTGTCCCTAATTTAATTATTTTTAATATCTATTTTAATAAAATTTTGCAAAAGAATTCAAATTATTTGAAAATTGGTTGATACAATTCTTTAAAAGAACTCAATTTTAAAAAACATATGTAATTATTCAATAAATTGTTTTTTTTGTATTTAAATAATGAAATTCTCGCAGAATTTTCTCATAAAAATTGATTTAAAAGTGATTTTGAGTTAAAATTTTAGATTATAATTGAATATTAAAAGTATTAGAGCGTAACATTTTAGAAATAATTAAATTTTGAAAAGGTTTCAGATTCAAATTTTTGAAAATTTGAATTTTTCATATTTTTAACTAAGTAACAATTCTGTGGAATTATTTTTTTTGAGAAATTTTAATTGGGAATTTTTTTTTATATTATTTGAAGTTTTTATTTTCTAATACATATTTAATTGAAGAATTTACAAATAATTGATAAATCGAATATTGTAAAGAAATAGATTTGAAAATTGTCAAAGAACTTTTTCGAAAATTATTAACCTTCAGAGGGCCGGAAAATTAAAATAAAATTTACTAGTTTTTTATTAAGTAAAATTAAATAAAAAATCAATTCGATGAAAATAAAAGTAAAAATAAATGGTGGCCACTATAGTGGCCACCCCGGCCCTCTCAAGGTTAAAAATAATCAATTTTAAGAAGAATTTTAGTTAAAAATTCTTGAAAATAATAATTGAATTGATTGATTTTATCACTCTATCTTTAATTATTATAAAACATGAAGGCTCGGAGTTATCGATATCTTAATGTTTTTTTTTAGTTTTGAAAAAATCTAATTTATAGTTTTAATTAAAATGTTCTCTTATATATTTTTGTCAGTAATTGGGCCGTAAATGGTCCGTAATTTTTCATTTTTGGTCCGTAAAGTCTGTATTTTTAAATACTTTCACTGGTTCGAGCCCTGAATTTAGAGAATGTTAAAAGTATTTTTTTTCGTTTTTTTTTTTGTAAATCTAATCGTCATTTTGAAACTGAATCAAAATATTCTCTCGGGTGTGTGGGAAAATAGTCGAAATTTCGTCTTGAATAATAATTATGGGGGAAAAGAAAATTATACGTTTGTGGCAACTCTTGTATTATGTGATGCCTTTAAGTGAAAATTGAAATCAAGTTCTGTTTACTTTTCCTGCACTTGTCTGAGGAACAATTTACAAATCTGCGCGACTAGTGTAATATCTTTTTGATTGTATATTGAAAGTTGGGGGAAAAATTGCGGGAAATCGTTTCAGTGGAAATAACGCAATGTAATTCAATGAAAGGATATCCAAATAGGATTGCTTATTAGAGCGAGGAGAAACAGGTCTTATAGTCCAGAGGTTCTTGAATGTTTACAGAAGAAACTAAGACATCTTTTGTATCAGTCTTTTTCTCTTTCTTTCTCTCTTTTTCTATTTTTCTCTTTTCTCTCTCTCTTTCTTTTCTCCCTCTCTCTCTCTTTCTTTCTTTCTTTCTCTCTCTTTTTTTCTCTCCCTTTTTTTTCTCTCCCTTTTTCTATCTCAATATCGTCTTTAGTATATATATATATATCGAATCTCTCGATTTGCGACGAGGAATAGGATCTTGCCGACGTTAGAGAAAACTTGTAACGTCGACAAGAGCACGTGCACAATTGGAAGAAGCAAATATTCGCAATGCAAACTTGTTTTTATTTTTGTCGTGATGCACACACAGGAATGCAACTTTTTTTTTGTCTCTATTTTTGTTTTTTGTCATCGTTTTTACCCCCCACTCTCTCTCTCTCTCTCTCTCTCTCTCTCTCGCTTTTTTTCAATTCTTTCTCCTCTATGGACCAACCGTCTTCTTTTCTCAATAACACGTCGATAAAGGCTGCGACTGACAACCCACTTTGATAACGGTGCTGCTGCCCGAACCAACTCAATAGTCGCTGTCGTCGCGCCGTTTCAATTTCTGCGAAAAGCTTTGTGCTATGTTGGGGTCTTGCGAATATATACATTCGACAGATCGAGAACACATTCCCCGAGTCGAGTCGTGTCTACGTTTCTCGTTTTCGAGATAATATACAAATTTAAAGGGGTTTCAAAGAATAGAGACAGATATATTTATATATGCTTCTTGCTTTTTCGATGAGTCGATGTTTGTAATTAATTTTTGGAAAAGCAGATTATTGGAACGTGAAAGTCATTTGATTTCATGATTATGTTTTATGATTACGGGAAATATAGTTGATTATTATCGTTCATTCTTATTAGCAGAATTTATTACGAGGCTATGAAGTCCGCAATGTATTTAAAAACGACACATCAAGAAAGAAGTTTTTTGAAAATTAAATTCATATCCAATTTTTATTAGGCTTAATTTTTAAGGAACTAAATGTCACTAAGGATACAATTATTCGAAAATAAAATGACGTAGAATCAAAAATAGAAATACCCTACCATTATTTTTTTGTTTTTAAAAAATTTATTTTTAAATAAATTCATATAATTTATTTAGAGATTAGGCATTTTATTCAACACTAAAAGCTCTTGTTTAGAAAATCGCCAGTCTTTTTGTGAGACTATCAAATTGATACCACAATGGATCAAATTGATCAAATTGATACCAAACTAATTGTAAAACTAATTGTAATTCGTTTGAATTACAACCAAACTTGGATCTCTAGGACCAAAAAAATTTCCATCATTTTACGATTTGATCCATATTTTTGGTTGCAATATTTGTTGCTTTTAAGTTATATAAGAGTAAAAATAAAAGAACAAAAATGATTTATTTAGGTAATATATGTTAAATAAAAGTTTTCGTAATATTTTTGTGAAACATTTTATTTTTTTTCTATTTATAGAATCTGGGCAAATCTTTTAAGCGCTTGCATGTCTTTTTTGGTACGATTCGGATTCTTCTTTTAGATACGTCGGAAATCTTTTAGAATACTCTTTTAAAATGCTCGAGAATATCCAAAGGAGAATCTATTATGCAGACTTTTCCAAATACCTCTAAAATTTATATATACAATTTTATCTAACCGTATTATCTTTCGATTTAAAAATAGATTTTTCAATCTCCCGTGTACTTTTTTCTCTATTAAGTATAGTTACCTAATTTTAAAATTAATATTAAAAAAAAAGAAAATTTATAGGAGTAATAAAGAGATTATTGTTAATTAAATACGTTTTTTTATCCACACAGACAAATATTTAAATGGAAATTTTTTTCGTTTGTTTCAGGTATGTTTCTGTTAATTTAATGGCTTTTATTATTCCTGAACAATGATGTGGTAAGAAAAAGTACTTTTGTTTTAAAAAAATTTTTTTTTAGCATAAAGGGGACCATTTTTGGGGGGTTTAAAACCTGATTTTGAAAAGGTTAGAGGACTTGAAATAATTATATCAAAAAATAAAAACAAAAAGGTTTAAATTCAATAAAAAAAATGGTTGTAAACTTTTTTCCGAAAAAAGTTTGGCTTTAGTGATAAATGATTGAGAATTGAATTTATTTTTTACAATGAAAGTGAAATCAAATTTTTTAAACCTTCAATTATTTTTTAAAATAATTAAATTCTTTTTTGAAATTAAATTATTTTCAAAAATAATAGAAAAAATTCTTGGAAAATTTTCAATTATTTCTATAAATTTACCTCAATTCAATGATTTTTAATTTATCTATTATTTTTTACAAAATTTTCCAACAGAATTTACTTATTTGAAAAAAAAAATTAATAAAATACTACGAAAGCCTTTAATAATTTTTGTAAAATAATAAAAGTTGTACAGGATTTCAACTATTTAGACATTTTTTTAATAAATTTCTATTCTATGATTCAATTATTTTCATGAATTATAAAATTTTTACAAGAATTCAAATTGCAATGAAATTATTATTTAAATAATGAAATAAGTTGGAGAAGTTAAATTATTTTCATAAAAAATAAAATTGATTGCAGAATTTCAATAATTTTTGAATGCAAAATCGAATTCCTCAAAAATAGTAATTAATCATTAATCATTAATTATTGTTTTAAATAGTTTTCCAAAATTCATTTATTTTTTAAAAAATTTTATCAAATTTCAATTATTTTTTAAATCTTGATCTAAATTTCAATTATTTTTAAATGACTTGATCAAATTTTAATTATTTTTAAAAGTTTCTATCAAATTGTAATTCTTTTTTGAATATTTTACCAAATTTCAATTATTTTTAAAAGATTTAATAAAAATTTGAATTATTTTTTTTTTAAATTTCACTGAACTTTAACTGTTTTTAATAATTTTTCAGATTTGAAATTATAGCAGAAGTTTAGTAAAGAAACAAAAAAAATTAACTTTTGAAAATTTTGCAAATTATGGCAGAAATTCAATTATTTTTTTAAAAGACTTTACCAAATTTTAAATTATTTTTAAAATGTTTAATAGAATTTAAATTATTTTTTTTTAATTTTCCTGAATTTCAATTATTTTTAATAAATTTTATCAAATTTAAATTTATTGAAGAAATTTTTGCAGAAATTCAATTATTTTCAAAGGTAATGTGTTTTTTATTTTCTCGAAAAATATGTAATTATTCTTAGAAATTTTATTAAAATTCGTCGAAAGAATTCAATTATTTAAAAATTTATTTATAATAATCTTTATGGAAATTGGATTTTAAGAAAGATTCAATTATTTAATAGATTATTTATTTTTGTATTCAAAATTGAATTCTCATGGAATTTTGATAATAAAAATTGGTTTAAAAATTAATTTTAGTTAAAATTTTCGATAATAATTGAATATTAAAAGCAGCATAGTGTGAATTTTTAGAAATAATTGAATTTTGAAAAGGTTTTAATTTTTTGATTAAATTTTTTAAAAATCTGAATTTTTCATATTATTTTAAGTTTTTATTTCCTAATAAAATATATTTGATTGAAGAATTTACGAATAATTGATATTTAGTTAATAATTGAGTAATGTAAAGAAATGAATTTAAAAATTGTCAAAGAACTTTTTCGAAAATTATTAGACATAAAATAATTGATTTAAAGAAGAATTTTAGTTAAACATTCAGAAAAATAATAATTGAATTAATAATAATGGATAATTATCACTTGGTCGTCTGTAATTATTATAAAAAATTTAATTTTTAGTTTTAAGTAAAATCTTTTATTTTGCTATTAGGATTGGTTATATTTTTTTATCCACACGGAAAAAAAAGTACAACTGAAATGGAGAAATTTTTCGCTATAACAGCCAAACATTTCGTCAAAAACGAGCGAGCGATATTGGCATTATCGTTAGAATGGCGATATTGAATTTTACTTGAAAACAACCTATGACAGAACCAATTTTAATTGCGTAAAAAGTAAAATTAAATGCTCATTTTAATTTTTTTCAATCGTATGTTTCAAATTACAAAAATTTTAAAGTATATTATTGAAATTAATACTATGTTTTAAAACTGAAAACTCAAAAGTTGATGTTTATGCTGTCAGAAATTCCAATATGGCTGACGAATTGCACTCAACCAAAGCTCACTATCACTGAATTGGCTAAACTTTTGTCTAATGTAGTTAAGTTTAATTCACAACGTTGTTATGTTGTTCTTTATTTTAATTATATTCCCAATATTGCTCGTTCGCGTCCTGAAATTTTTTTCCGTGCACACACTGAGAAAATTTTTTTTTTTTAATTCAAAAATAAGTAGTGAACCACAAAAATATTTTTGAATTAAATATATTTAATAATATTGAAGTGAACATAATTTTTTTAATCAAATATATTACACTGAAAAAAAATTTATTTGATTCAAATAACCGATTATTTGACTATTATCAAATAAATATTTACTTGAAAGAAATAATTTTTATTTGAATCAAATAAATTGTATTTGAATAAAATAAATCAGTATTTGAAGCAAATAATATTTAATTGATTCATAGACAAATTATTTGATTCAAGTAAATATTTATTTGATAATAGTCAAATAATCGGTTATTTGAATCAAATAAATTTTTTTCCAGTGTATTGAATAAAAATTATGTTTGATTGAAAGATAGATTTTGGTTGACTGTATAACAAAGATAATTATGTTTGATTCAAATTTATAAAACAATATTATTATTATTATTATTATTATTATTATTATTATTATTATTATTTTTATTATTATTATTATTATTATTATTATTATTTTTATTATTATTTTTATTATTATTATTATTGAGAGAGAGTTATTATTATTATTATTATAATTATTTATTATTATATTAATTATTATTATTATTATTATTAAGAATATTATTTTTGAGAGTTAAAGAATATTTTTGATCATTGTTTCAATTTTTCAAAGGATATGAAATTGAAAATAAAAAAAAACGGTAAATTTTCTTGTCGGATTTTGATATTCTTAGAAAATGTCTGGTTTTGAAAATTTCACTTCCCATAGTAAATGAGACTTTATTATTACCGAGTGAATCATCAATTATGTCTAGGATCTTGCGCATGTGTGTGCTTAAACTTAAAGTGAATTCGGAAGTTCAAACCCGATACTTATAGCTATATCGCATTACGACCTCGGTGTAGCTACTGCAAAGATTACAATAGCGCATAATGCAAGGTACACATGTTACTCGACTCATGTGTAGGAGGAAAAAGACCTAGAACTCAGAAAAGGCCATTATGAAGAGAAGTTTATCCACTGTTGATAAGGTCGCACAATCGACGTTCTTATAGTTAACATATGTAAAATTCAAAAAGAGTATCCAACAAATATTATTGTCTGCCGTTAGTGACTTAATTTCGAGACAAATATTTGTCCATATCGAGTAGAAATTAAAAGTATTTTTTAAATTTTATTTCCTAAATCGATCGAGAAAGTAGGAATTTCATAAATAACACTTTTGGTGTAATTTTATTTTTTCTTAGTTTTTATGTTCACGGGTTTTCTTCAAAGTATCAAATTGATACTAAAGTGGATCATATTGATGCCAAAAATTTGGATCAATTTATTATTAGATCCAAATTTTTGGTATCAATTCGTTGCATTTTGATACTTTTATGCACTGAATAAAAAATTTATTTGATTTAAATAACCGATTATTTGTCTATAATCAAATAAATATTTACCTGAATCAAATAATTTTTATTTGAATCAATTAATTAGTATTTGCTTCAAATACTGAAATATTTGATTCAAATACTGAAATATTTGATTCAAATACAATTTATTTGATTCAAATAAAAATTATTTGATTCAAGTAAATATTTATTTGATTATAGACAAATAATCGGTTATTTGAATCAAATAAATTTTTTTTTCAGTGTGTTAACAGTATTATGACTGAATTTTTATTACTCCAGGAAAAATTTTTCATCTCTATTCTCTAAAACTGAATACAGTAAAACCTGTCGAAATGGAACTCGATTTTTTTTTTATTTCATTAGAGTAAATAAAATTTAAAATGTTTTATAATTTGCAATATTGTTACAATTTTCTGGAACTATGTGAAAATAATTCTTGTCGGACATTTCGGAATAAACGAAATTTTGGAAAAAAGAGTTGCAGTTCGACTGTACAGTGTAAATTCAATTCAAATTTAAAATCTGTTAGGAGTCTTCTTAAAAAATAATTACACTTTTAAAAAAAAAATTTAGCCATGTCCAGAACATTTAAATAATTAAAGAATTGATGGAAAAGAAAATATTTTTGTCTCTAAAATTTTCTACTACTTTAGTTTACCAAAAAAGCAAAAAAGTCAGTAACTAATTCGAATCGATAAATATTTTTATTAATTTCGAAAATATAAAAAAATGAAAAGTTTTATTTTTGTTGCACCGGCTATTAAATTATTAAATAATAATTCGAATTGAATTTACAAGTGAAATAAAAATCGAACAGAAAGAAATAAATTTCGTAGTTAATATTTTCAATTCTTTGAACATTATTAAAATTTAATTTAATATTTAATATTGAAGTAAATGAAATTATTATTTTTAATAAAAAGTGTAATTTAACCATTTTTTATAGTAGCTTATTTTCAATGTATTGTTGGTTGTGGACAAGTTGAGAAAACTTTGATTAATTTGTTTTTCTTTATTAGGCCTAATGCTTGCGACAATATTTAATAAGATGGACAATTTGTTTCAATATATGTATATAGTGCTTTTTCTCGTGTTGTAAATGGATTTTAAACAGCAGTTATATCTTGATAAAGTCGATTGGAATAATAATACCATTGTGACCAAGAACGTCGATCGTTGCGCCACCTAATGATGGGTAAACTTCATGTTGTATTGATATCGCTCTATATTCTTGTCTCTTTGCTTTCTATGATTATACTGTTTTATTTATCATCGTTGTACACACTCATCGTCTTTTTCCTCTTGAAATATATAAAACTTTTCCTGCTTTTCTTCGTTTTTCCTGTTTCTTTCTGATTTTTACTTGCTCTTCTTTTTTCAATATTTTTCTTTTTTTTCTCTCCTTTTTTTCTTCATTTTCTTTTTGCCTTCTTTCTTTCCTTATTTTTTCTTCTTTTTTTATTAATTTTCTTTTTTTGACTTCTTTTTCTCCTTTTTTTATTCATTTTCTTTTTGTCTTCTTTCTTTCCTTATTTTTTTCCTTCTTTTATTCATTTTCTTTTTTTGCCTTCTTTATTTCCTTATTTTTTCTTCTTTTTTTATTAATTTTATTTTTTTGACTTCTTTTTCTCCTTTTTTTATTCATTTTCTTTTTGTCTTCTTTCTTTCCTTATTTTTTTCCTTCTTTTATTCATTTTCTTTTTTTGCCTTCTTTATTTCCTTATTTTTTCTTCTTTTTTTATTCATTTTCTTTTTGCCTTCTTTTTTTCCATTTTTTTCTCCTTTTTTATTCATTTTCTTTTTGCCTTTTCATCCTTTTCTTTCTCTCCTTTTTTCTTTATTTTCTTTTGGCCTTCTTTTTCCATTTCTTCTTCTCATTTTTTTCTTTGTTTTCTATTTGCCTTATCTCTTTCTATCCTTATTTTTTCTCCTATTTTTAATTATTTTCTTTTTGCTTTCTTTTTCCTTTTCTGCTTCTCCTTTTTTTCTTCATTTTCTTTTTGCCTTCTTTTTCCTTTTCTTCTTCTCCTTTTTCTATTTTTACCTTCTTTTTATTTTTTTTTTACTTTTTTATTTTTTTCTTCAATTTTCTATTTTCCTTTTTCGTGCTTCTTCTTTTTCTTCGTTTTTTATTTTATCCTCCTTTTTCTGTTTTTTCCTACTTTGCCTTTTTTCTCCTTTTTCTATTTTTACCTTCTTTTTATTTTATTTTTTCCTTCAAGTTTTCTTTTTTCCTTTATCTTGCTTCTTCTTTTTTCTTCGTTTTCCTTTTTTTCTTCTCTTTCTGTTTTTTTCTATTTTTCCTTTTTTCTCCTTTTTCTTTTTTCTTCCTTTTCCACATTTTTCTTTTTCTCCTTTTACTGCTTTTATTTTTTCCCTTCTTTTCTTTTTCTTTTTTCCTTCTTTTTATTTTTATCTTCTTATTTCTTTTCTCCTTCTTTTTATTTTTATCTTCTTTTTTCTTTTCTCCTTTTTTGTTGTTTTCCATCATTTTTCTTTTCCTTTCTTTTTCTTATTTTGTTCTTTTCCCTTCTTCTACTTCTTTTTCTTGTTATTTTTCATTTCTTTTTTCCTTCTTTTTCTCGTTATTTTTAATTTCTTTTTTCCTTCTTTTTCTCGTTATTTTTAATTTCTTTTTTCCTTCTTTTTCTCGTTATTTTTAATTTCTTTTTTCCTTCTTTTTTTCGTTATTTTTAATTTCTTTTCTCCTTCTTTTTCTTGTTTTTAATTTCTTTTTTCCTTCTTTTTCTCGTTATTTTTAATTTCTTTTTCCCTTCTTTTTCTCGTTATTTTTAATTTCTTTTTTCCTTCTTTTTCTAGTTATTTTTAATTTCTTTTCTCCTTCTTTTTCTTGTTTTTCATTTCTTTTTTCCTTCTTTGTTTTGTATTTCTTCTTGTTCCTTTTTTCCTCTTTTTTCCTTCTTTTCTCTTTCCTTTCTCGTTTTTCTTCATTTTTCTTGTTTTCCTTCATTTTTTCCCCCTTCATTTTCTTCTTTTTTTTTCTTTTCTTCTATTTTCTCCCCCTTTTCTCCTCATTTTCGCCCCTCTTTTCCTCTTGTGCCCTCCCTCGTGCCGTACTGCTTTTTTCGTATGAATAAATTAACATTTTTCATGTTCGCGAGTTCAGTGCCGCATTCCTTCAGGAGTAGGGGAAAAAAAGAGTGAGAAGGGGGGGGGGGGGTGGAAGGGGTAGAGTAACAGTTAATTGTGTCAAAGGTCATTTCTCATTCCAATCTACAACTTAATTAATTTTTAGTACTCTATGTAACGCAGAGCTTCCCCCCCTTTTTTTTTTCTTTTTTACTTTAACTTTAATTGTCTTTTTTTACATTTTTTTTCTTTCTTTTGAAATAGAAATTACAAAAATCGAAATTTTTAAATGTTTAAAAATTTTTTTTCTGTTTCGAAATAATAATGATAATAATAATAATAATAATAAACAATAATATATAATAATATATAATAATAATATATAATAATAATAATAATAATAATAATAATAATAATAATAATAATAATAATGTTAATAATATTAATAATAATGCAGAATAAGTTGACAAGTATTGGTCACTATTAATTGAATATGATGCAAGTGGGTCACGTTGGCCACGTGCAGGGCATTAAGAGTCAATTAGTAGTTGTGACCGCAAGTCAAAGCTAAACGTTTGTATGAAACATTTATAAAGATTTTTTTTGTAGAAATTTTATTTGTTAAAAAAAATTCGCCTTTATTTTTTAAATATTATTTATTATTTTTTGTATTATTTTACGGTTGTTATTATTATTATTATTATTATTATTATTATTATTATTTACATTTTTATTCATACTATTTGTTTAATTATTATTATTATTATTATTTCTATTATTATTTCTATTATTATTTCTGTTATTATTTCTGTTATTATTAATACTATTTTTTAATTATTACAATAGTTTATATTATTATTTATTCTAATTTTCAAATTTTATTATTTTGGTATTCCTTGTTTCAATTTTATTTTCTTGATTTTTTCTATTCTATTCTTATTTTATTTCTTTCATTTTTATCTTTTTTTCTATTGTATTTTTCAGGTTTTTAAATAATTCTTTAATTTGCTTTATTCATTCACTTTGCTTTCTATTTTCATATAAAATATTGAATTACTATTTTTAAATATACACGTTTATTCTACAAAATTGAAGAATCAATAAATTTAACTTCTTTTTTTAATGAATTTTTCTATAATTGTTATTAAATTGCAAACAAGTGAATATTTGCGTTTAGTTTGAAAATTTGTGTTTTTTGTTCGATATTTGTTTAAACGTCGAAATTCTTTTATATTCGTTCATTTTTTTCTTCATATTTGCCATGAAACGATATTTATTTGTTTTTAATTACATTTTTCATTCGTCAAAACTTTTGTTTTCTATTTTAAATAAAATGAAAGTGTAACTTACATATAAAATCGACGGAGAATTAAAATAAATTTTTAATTTTTAATTAATTCAATTTAATAAATTTTTTAATTTTATTCATTGAATAATGAACTTCGATTTTTATAAATAAATAAATAAATAAATACTAGTAATAATAATAATAACAGATAATAATAATTTGTAGATAATTTGAAAAACAATAGTAGTAATAATAATGATAATAGTAGTAATAATAATGATAATAATAATAATAATAATAATAATAATAATAATAATATTGATAATAATAATATTGATAATAATAATGACACGAAAAAAACTTTAGAACAGCGATAACTTTCGCTAAAATAGCGAAAGTATTCGTTGAAATAGCGAATGTATCCGCTGCAGTAACTAAAAATTTCGCTAATATAGTGAAATTTGTAGTTGTTCCAGGTGAAGATTTTTTTTGTGAATAATAATAATAATGATGATAATAATAATAACACTGAAAAAAATTATTTGATTCAAATAACCGATTATTTGTCTATAATCAAATAAATATTTACTTGAATCAAATAATTTTTATTTGAATCAATTAATTAGTATTTGCTTCAAATACTGAAATATTTGATTCAAATGCAATTTATTTGCTTCAAATACTGAAATATTTGATTCAAATACAATTTATTTGATTCAAATAAAAATTATTTGATTCAAGTAAATATTTATTTGATTATAGACAAATAATCGGTTATTTGAATCAAATAAATATTTTTCCAGTGTAATAATAATAATAATAATAATAATAATAATAATAATAATAATGATAATGATAATGATAAATATAATGATAATAATAATTATAATAATAATAATGGTATGAAAATTGAGCGTTAAAGAGGAGTAAACATGAAATTATTCAACAAACAGAAGAAAATGATTGCGGGACGTATTTTTTTTTATTTTTGTTTTTAGTTAAAAGGGTAGAGCATGGGTCAAATGTACAGGTGGGTAAAACGAGGGCTGAACAAAACGAGTGGGTGATCTTCTTCCAGTTCCACGTGTAGGTTGAAGGTTAAAGCGACCCAGAAGCCGCGACCTTTGGGCTTCGAGTCAATTTAGCACTACAAGACGAGCAATTCGTTCGCTATCAATAATTACAGAGGGTTCTCATTGTTCAATGATTAAATCCAATCGCGAGATCTAATTAAATAATTTTTTTTTCTTTCTTTCTTTCCTCTTCATATTCGCTCTTGTATATTGATAGATATGAGTAATAGTCTCTCTCTCTCTCTATAATTTTTCTTCGTCTCTCTCAGTTTCCTTAATTTTTTTTTTCATCCATAATTTATCGCATCTTTTGATTCGTCGTTTTTTTCTTCTTCGAATTAAGTTTTTTCTTGTAATATTTGATTAGCGATTATCTTCATTAATTGAAGGTCAAGCTTTCTTGTACGGTTTTGTGTCTTAATGTTGAATTCATATTTTTTAGGGCAAAAATGCCTTGAACCTTTTTTGAGGCTTGAAGTATCGAAATTGATGCCAAAAGTGTGGAGTGATTTTTGACTCGATACAGATTTCTGGTTACAATTCGTTGCAATTAGGTGACATATTTAGTTAACCGTAAAGTTTGCTTCTCCTTACTTTTTGGCACATCTTACAATTATCGAAAATGGTTTTTAAATTTTCCGTTTCTGTTTTCTTAATTTTTAGGCCTTTAGGTTTTTTTTTGTTTTTTAGGTAGTTAGATAGTTTGGTAGTAAAGTGTTTGGGTATTTAGGTTTTTAGGCCTTTAGGTTTTTTTGGTTTTTAGGTAGTTAGGTATTTAGGTTTTTAGATTTTTAGATTTTTAGATTTTTAGATTTTTAGATTTTTAGATTTTTAGATTTTTAGATTTTTATGCTTTTTATGCTTTTTTAAATCCTTTTTTCCCCCAACTCGTCTCTTTTTCTGCGCCTCGATTTTATTGTCCTCTCACTTCGGCAAGAACCGAAACTGTGTTTGCTTTGTACGTTGTATTTTTTCAAATTGCAGCCACGGATATGTTTTAATATAAAATGCAATTGATATCCATGCAACGGTTTAATTGCTTCTGTATTCCGTTAGAATGCCGCATTATACATCGACATATAAATTCCACTCGACAATATCACTTTGGATAAGTCCTCAGAATGAAAACTGACTTCCCTTTCCTTTCAGTACAATGAATGTATCCTGTAATTACAAAATATCGCAGTCCATGGATTATTAGAGTTTATGAAGTCTGGATATTTTGTAATCTCTTCTATTTCAAGAAATGGAACTATATTTGCGTATATATTATGTTTATAATCGAGGCAAAGAGAGTTAAATTACTTTCAACCTTGTTCTTCCAAGGTATTTTTTTTCTTTCTCTCGCTTTTCTTTTTTTTTTTTCTAATATCACAACATTGGAAATATAAATTAAAAATTAAAAAATATCGATTGAAAAATTAAATAGCAGGAAAATTGTTACAAAAAAAATGTAAAAATAAAGATAGCGGTGTTTTTGAATAAGATTCTGATTAATAGTAAATGTTTTAAAAAGTTTTCTTTATTTAAACATTTGATAACCGGGAAAAGTTGGGGAATTTGAAAAGAGCGAAAGCACAACTCTGAAGAAAAAGGAAAAAAAAGTGTGTTAAATAAAATGTAATGATAAAAGATAATCGAAATAAAAAGTCGTGTATATGAATTCCTTTTCTTCTTTAGCGATACATTGCTTCTTCGACCTTTTGCCAGAACAATAAAATTTATGGCACCCGCATTCCACTCTACTGTGTGTACACACAAAAAAATATTATGACCTCGCCATCGATTTGATAGGCGGATAGCAGTTGTTTGTTTCTCCTTTTTTTTGTTGTTTTTTTCGTTTATTTGCCTCGAATGAATGCCGGTAATTTGGTACTGTAAAAATATAATTGCAAATTAACATAAATGATAAATTAGTGCTGTATTGCAAAAATTCAATTATGAGGGTTAAATGATTGAAAACTATATTATTATTTGACTGTAAAAAATATTCGTTTACTTCTGGATCATTATTCACTGAAACCGTAAACTTGACTGAATTTTTTACCAAATTGTCTTGCTAATGGTTCGAAAAGATTCAAAACTTAAAATAAAGTCCAATTTCAGAAAAGTATGAGAGAAAAATAGGATAAAAAACTTTATAATAATCGTAAGTTTCCTTTCCGTTAGCAAATTATATGTATTCATTTGCTTTTTTTGAAAATTCATTTTTGTAGGTTATTGTCATTTTTTTAATGTCAAAAAGAAACCAAAAAAAAACTCGTTTTATTCACTTCACAAAATTGACAAAAATTCCACTCCATATTTTTTGTTTTCCTGACTTATTTCTCCTAATTTTCATCAAAAATATTTATTTTTTTCTTATCCTGCTAATAAATTGAATTAATGCTGCGAATTTTATTATTCATGAAAGAATTTAAAATAATTTAATTCTTGCGAAGAATTTTAAAAAAATATTTGAAAATAATTGAATTTTCAATGAAAAATGTTATTATTTATAAAAATAATTGAATTTTTCAGAAGAATTTTATTATTTACAAAAATAAATGATTTCTTTAGGCAAATTTTGTTATTTATGAAAATAATTCAATTTTCTTGAAATATTTTATTATTTATTAAAATAATTAAATTCTTACGAAGAATGAGAAAATAAAATTTTGAAAATAATTCAAATTTTCTGAAGAATTTTATAAATTTTAAGAAAAATTAACTTATTTTTGAAGAATTTCATAATTTATGAAAATAGTTCAATTTTTTTGAAATATTTTTCTATTTTTATAAAAATAATTGAATTCTTGCGAAGAATTTTTTTTTAAATTTGGAAAATAATTGAATTCTTGGGAAGAATTTTTAAAAAAATTTGGATTTAAATAATTGAATTTTTCGGAAAAATTTTATAAATTTTGAGAAAAATTGAATTTTTTGAAGAATTACATTTTTTCTAAGGGTTTTGTAGTTTATGAAAATAATTGAATTCTTTCGAGAAATTTTATTAATAATTGTTGAAAAAATAATTTAATTACTTTCGAAGAATGTTATATTATTTATAAAAATAATTTAATTCTTTCAAAGAATTTTATTAATTAGGTAAATGATTAAATTCTTGCGGCGATTTTTATTAAAATTGATGAAAATAATTGAATTTTTTTCTAGAATTTTATCATAAATTTTTTTGAATAATTGAATTCTGTTTGGTTATTTTATAAAAATAGTAGATATTGAAAATCATTGAAATGTGAAAAATTTTAAAAGATAATTAAATTTTACAAAGAATTCTATTAAAAAATTTGTCAATAATTGAATGTCGGTGGGAAATTTCATTAAATTTTTTTTTGAAAATAACTGGATTTTCCAAAAAACAAACCTTTTATTATTTATGAAAATAATTGAATTCTTTCGAACGATTTATTAGAATTTTTTAAAATAATGGAATTTCCAAGAAGAAATTCATTACTTTTAAAAGAGCCTAAAGTTCTGAACGTTCAAATGAACGAAATTTATTTATTTCTTCTAAAAATAAAGTTTTTATTGCAATTATTTTGTGGAACTATCTAAAAAATTGGTTACTGAGTTTTTAAAAGTAAAATTTCAGTTTTTAAATTTTTTTTTATGATCCACAACGTTTATCAACGAAAATAATTTTTTTAATGCAATAAAATATTATTTTTAATTTAATATTTTATTGCACAACAACTATTATTAAAACATAATCTTTAATCTTTTTGTTTAAATATTTTTGAGTCAATATTCATGCAATATTTTTAATTAATTTACTTAGTGAACAATTTTTTTTTCGTTGATCAACGTTGTGGACTTCAACTTGGTTAAAATATCTCCGATAAAAAATATTTCGTTCATTTGAACGTTCAAAACTTGAGAATAATACTTTTAATTATAATTGAATTATTGTGATGAACATTGTTATTTATGAATTTAATTGAATTTTGAAAAGAATTTTATTGAAATACCTTAAAATAATTGAATTTTGGGGAGTAATTTTTTTATTATTTAAAAAAAAAATTTTTTATTAAAATTATATTTAAAACAATTAATTTCTTTCGAATAATTTTATTAAATTTTTGAAAATAATTGAATTATTGCGAAAAAGTTTATTAAAATGTTTAAAAAGAATTGAATTTCTGTTGAAAAAATCATTTAGACACAATTTGAAGATTAGAGGGAAGAATTTCCCAGGGTTATTGCCTCGGCTATTGTCGTTGAAAAAGAGGAAAGGACTTGATCCAAGGGGTGAATTGAAAGGATCTCCAGTAGTTTTAGGTTTAATCGTACGCTCTACTCTCAGTAAATAGAACACGACACTTGAAAGACAAAAAAAAAAAAAAATGTTTCCAAAGGCAAGTTGTCATTATATTCTTGACATTACGTCATCTATTGCATGATAATAGATTCATTGTAATAGCACAATTTATAAATTGCCCGTGGAATAAAATTGAATCTGGAGTTTTACCGAGAATAATCGCGGCGTCAGCAGTTTCGAAACTTTGCTGAATATTACCGCAAATGTGTTATCAATTTTATTTTCTTCACTATAGTTTTCTTCCTTTATAACGAGATTTCTTTTTTTATTACCAGAAATTGTCCTAGTTTGGTAAATTTTTTAAAGTTATTTTTTAAAGTTATTTTTTAAAGTTATTTTTTAAACTTATTTTTTAAACTTATTTTTTAAACAATCAATTGTTTTGGAAGAATCAATTCCTTTTTTTTGAATAATCAGTTCAATCTTTAAAAAATGAATTCGGTTTTTAATAAAGTTTTTCTTAGAATCAGTGTTGAGACATTTCTTTTTTTTTTGGTTTCGAAAAGGAAGATTATTATTTAAATGTTTTTCAACTTTCGAGTAGTGCGGGGAATGAATTATTTTGTGTGTATTTATACATATATGTAGAAGAGGGAAAATCTTTACTTTCAGTGAAAGCTGAAGGCAGTGATGCTTGCAAATGCCTGTCCTTGGCTTCGCATTTACTAATCCGTAAAATCTTTAAGTATTAAACACAGTACAAATCATTCAGTTGTACTTTTATATCGTCGAAAGCGATTTAGTTATAAAATTCCTTTTGACATTTTATAGAAGCAAATTTGTAGAATACTTTTCTCGTACGTAGAATTCTAGTTTGAAAATCTTTTTGACTTATTTTCATAATAAAAATGTAGGTTATATGTTGGCCTTCTGTTTTGATTATTTCTGTTGGCGCATGTTTCAAGCGACTAAAGTAACATCGAAAACTGTTCTTTATTATATTAATAAATTAATAAATCAACAAATCGAATTTGAGACATAAAAAATAAATGAAAAGTGTTGCGAAAAGTAAAAAAGTTTAGCTAAATCTCAATCTTTTTGGAGAAAATCAAACCGTGTGGTTTTTTTTTTAAGAATTGAGACGAAAAATGAATCAAAGTTTTAATTCGTTTTTTGTCTCAATTTAATATCCTTAGAGAAACGTTAAATTTTTGTGGTTTTACGAAAAGAAAAAAATCATTAAAATGTTAAATTCCTTCCCATGGAAATTGTCCTGAATTAGTCACAACTTCAACAGTAAACAACTTTCAGTGCAGGGGATAAGATAATTTTTTTTGTCTGATTCCGAAACCATTTTTACTAAATATAAAGTAGAAAAATTATTTCTAAATGATTCATGACGATCTTTTGAATATACGATGATGATAATGTAATATAACAAACGAAACAAACGAAAGGTAACAATATTCTTATCTAGTGATTCATCAAAAGTCCTCATCTCTCTCTCTCTCTCTCTGAATATTGCAATCCTTGCCAGGATAAATAATTACATTGTGATTTATTATCTTATACGACTCGTCATAATTTTTATATATGGTCACGCGGAGGACGTGCTACCGATCAATTCTTTGTTCTTTCAAAACTAACTCATCAAGTATAAACAGTAATTAAATATATGGAATTTTTATTTCTTTAACAATGAAAATTAATAAATATTTAATTTTTTTCCTTGATAATAATTAATGATGTTGATGTTAAATTTATATCTATTTGAATTTTTTTTTGTTATTCCTTTCGTTTTCGATAAAATTCTTGATATATAGTTTAATTATTTTAACGATATTAATGAAATGATTTGAAAAAAATGAATTGTTTTACAAACTTTGTTAAATTTATAAATTGACAAATTGATAAATTTGATGATAAAATTCTTTGAAAAATCTCCAATGTTGTAATTATTAAATACACTTTAGTAAAATTATTTTAAAAAATTCAATTATTTCCAGAAGGGCAAGGAAAATATTTTAATACAATTATTGTTTGATAAATTTCAATTGATACACTGTAATAAAATTTCTTAAAAAATCCAAATATTTCAAGAATTGCAAGAAATATTTTTTAAAAATTCAAATATTTTAAGAATTTTAATACAATTGTTTAACAAATTTTACTAAAATTCTTTTGGAGTTCAATTATTTAAAAAATTTCAATACGATTCTTTGCAAAAATTTAATTATTTTAAGAATTTTAACACAATTTAAAAAAAATTAATTATTTCAAAAATTTCAAGAATTATCTTTAAAAAAATTCAATTATTTTGAGAATTTTAATGCAATACTTTTAAAAAATTCAATTATTTTAACATTTTTAATACCATTTTTGAAAAATATAAATATTTGAAGAATTTCAATACATTTGTTTAAAACATTCAATTATAAAGAATTTTTAGAATATTATTTAATAAATTCAATTATTTTAAAAAATTTCAAGAAAATTATTCAAAAAATCCAATTGACTTTAGAACTTTAATAAAATTCTCAAAAAAATCAATTATTTCAAAAACTTTAAGAAACATTTTAAAAAATTCCATTATTATTACAAAAAAAGTAAATAAAATTCCTTAAAAATTTTAATTATTTTGCAGATTTTTAATTAATTAATAATATTTAATTGCTTTTAACATAATTTTATGTAATAAATGAATTTGTAGGGAAACTAACGATAATTATTTACTTTTCTCAAAAATACTTTGTTTTAAATAATTTTAATTAAAAATCTGAAAAATTTGAATTGAATTTTTTTTAAAACTATTTAAATTTTTAACGGCTCTATTATGGAGAATTTATGTCAATTCTCAAAAATTATAAGAAAGAATCAAGAATTATCAATAAATAATTGATTTTTGTGAAGTTGAATGAAAAATAATTAAATTAATAAACAATTTTATTGGAAATTTAGAATGAAAACGAGTTTTCAAAGAGTTTTCTTTTAATAAATTTCAAATACGGATCGAAATTGTTTCTAAAGAAATTTACATTCTAAAGAGTTGAGAATTAAAACTTTTATAAGCAATGACTAAGTTTATTTCGAAAAAAAATTTTTAAAAATTTAAATCGCAATTTATTTTCATAAAGATAATTAACTTTTTACAAGAAAAGAAAGGTAAAAATTTCGAAATAATGAAATTTTCCTTAAATTTACTTAAAAAATAATTTTTTGAATAAAAATTCGTATTTATATCATGGTAAAAATCGCAAAATATGTAATGTAATAACAGACTTTTTGTTTTGCCCATAACTTCTAAATAGCAAGAAATTCATAAATTTATTTGCATCTTAAAATATATTTGTTTTTATTTAAAAAATTTTATTAAAATTCTTTAAAAAAATTAATTATTTTCAGTTGCTTATAAGTAATAATTTTAAGATCCTAAAGTCTTGAACGTTCGAATGAACGAAATTTATTTATTTTTTCCAAAAATTATATTTTTATTACAATTATTTTTCGTCACTTTCCAAGCTTCCAATTAATTACTGAGTTTGTAAACGTATAATTTTGGTTTTTAAATTTTTTTACGATTAGTAATCTATTAAAATATCTTCAATAAAAAATATTTCGTTCATTTGAACGTTCAGAACTTACGAGGCTGAAGTCCGCAACGTTTTTAAAAACGTAAAATCAAAACAGAATTTTTTTCAAATGAAATTCAACTCTAATTTTTATTTGCCTTAATTTTTAAGAAATTAATTGTCACTAAGGATACAGTTATTAAAAAATAACATGATGTAGAATCAAAAATAAAAATACCGTACCATTATTTTTTGTTTTCGTTTTTAAAAACGTTGTAGACTTCAGCTTCATCAGAACTTGGGGATCATATAATTGTTTTGAATTTATTGTATTTAGAAGATGTGTGAATATTTTAAAAAGTCTGTTTTACGTTTGAAAAGTTTTGTTATTAATGATTTTGATCATTTAAAGGTTTAAATTTCCGTTTCTTCAGATAAGAAACGGAATGTTTCGGGTTCTTATTGCTTTTTGGATCAAATGAATCTTCGCTCGAATAGAAGCAAATTTTCTATAATATACGGGAATTTTTGTTGGTAGTTCTAATTGGTTATTCCTATGTTTTAAAAGGACTTGTTGGGGAAAAGTTCAATCACCCGAAAAATATTTCCTAAATGGCATCGCGCGCATATTTCTATATTTAAAACAGTCTCTCGAATGATATATTTTTGGGCATATATTCATGCATCTGTTTTTTTTGGCTTTTTAAATAGAAGGAAAAAATATAATGGAACTAACGACTCGAGTTCATGCGCGTGGGGGAAATTTTATAATGTGCTCTCCAATAGTTTTGAGATTGGTAAGCATCATGTTTTTAACGGTCCTCTTTCTCGTTCCTTGAGTTTCAACCACGCGCCCTTTTACTGCCTCCCCCTCTCTATTGCCTTTATACCCTAAACCTAAACTCTCAAAGCAATCTGCTCTCTCTTTCTCTCTCTCTCTCTAACTCTCTTCCCCACTTTTTTTCTTTCTACGTCTCTTATTCTCTCTTTCCTTCTTTCACTAGTCGGCCTCTGATGGCTGTCTCACTTTCAGTGCAGTCTGTCAGTTTGTTCTTCTGCTTCTTCTTCTTCTTCGTCCCTTCGAGGAGAACGTGAACAGTTGCACGTGAGAGTCTTTTAAACGCAGTGTCGGTGGTTTCTTAAATCGTAAATCCCAACTTTTACCTGGACCTTGCTCGAGTATCCGGCTTCCTCTCATTTTATCGTTTACTTTTGGGGGGAAGAAGTGTTCTTTAAAAATATTGTGGCGAATTGTTTAAATGAAGTGAAACAAGAGGCGAACGTGGTAAAAGAAAAATTTGGTTTTTTAATATTGGGAGAAGATTGTTTAACAGAAAAGGAGGAGAAGAAGAATTTTGTTTATTGTGGCGAATGGTTGGGAAGAGTTTGCCAAAAGATGGTGAATTGTTTGGGAGAAACAATTGTACGGGAATTAAGTGAAGATGAGTGTTAGTTTGGAAAGGTTAGAAGTGTTTGCTTAGAAAGGTTAGAAGGTGTTAGCTTAGGAAAAGTTAGAAGGTGTTTAGGAAGGTTTTAGAAAAGCTGGAGAAGAAATGCTTTTTTTGGTGAATTGGTTTAGAAGAAGCATTGCGTTTTTAATGTTGTGCCTTATGGTTTGTGAGAAGCATTCCGTTTTTAGTATTTTGGTGAATTGGTTAAGAGAAGCGTTTTGTTTTTAGAATTGTGGTGAATTGGTTAAAAGAAGCATGGGAGGAATTGTGTTTATTGTGACGAATGGTTTAGCAGAAGCAAATGAAGAATTGTGTTAATTTTGGCGAAGCAAATGAAGAATTGTGTTAATTTTGGCGAAGCAAAAGAAGAATTGTGTTAATTTTGGCAAAGCAGAAGAATAATTGTGTTAATTTTGGCAAAGCAGAAGAATAATTGTGTTAATTTTAGCGAAGCAAAAGAATAATTGTGTTAATTTTGGAGAAGCTAAAGAAGAAATGCTTTTTCAGTATTGTTGTGAATTGTCTAAAAGAAGCAAACGAAGAATTGTGTTTGTTCCTGCGAATGGTTTAACAGAAGTAAAAGAAGAATTGTGTCGAATTGTGGCTAATGATTTGAAAGAAGCATTACTTTGTTTAAAATTGTGGGGAATTGTTTCGAAGAAGCAAAAGAAGAATTGTTTTAATTGTGGCGAATGGTTTAGAGGAAGCATAAGAAGAAATGCTTTTCTAAAATTGTTGTGAATTTTTTAGAAGAAGCATTGCATTTTTAATATTGTGCCTAATTGTTAAAGAGAATTAAGAGAAGGATTCTCTTCATTGTGGCGAATTGTTTAACAGAATCAAAAGAAGAATTGTGTTTATTCCGTCGAATGGTTTGAAAGAAGCAAAAGAAGAATTGTGTTAATTGTGGCGAATGGTTTAGAGGAAGCAAAAGAAGCTTTCTTAATATTGTTGTGAATTGTTAAAAAGAAGCATACGAAGAATTATATTAATTGTGGCGAATGGTTTGAAGGAAGCATAAGAAGAAATGCTTTTCTGAAATTGTTCCGAATTGTTTAGAAGAAGCAAAAGAAGAATTGTATTTATTCTTGCGAATGGTTTAACAGAAGCAAAAGAAGAATTTCGCCGAATTGTTTAATAGAAGAAAAAGGAAGGAAGAGCAACAGGAAAGAAAAAGAAATAGCAAAGAATAGAAACAAGAAAGAGCAAAGAATAGGAACAGTTTGTGAATATTCGTGAAAACGGAATTTTGAAGAACCATAAAAAATTGCTCTAGATAGAGTGATAATCATGATGTTGATGACGACAACGACAACGACGACAAAGTGACGACTACGAGACCGTGAGAAAGGCAGACATGTGAGGTTAAATGCGTGCCACTGGATATATACAAACACGCAATGTGCGTGACGTTGTGCGTGTGTGATGCCAATACCTGAACCCAGGAGAACTTTTATATTCTTCTCTTCCCTTTGGCTGACAACAAATGTCCCGCAGGCAAGTGTTCACAAAAATTCAACACACACACACACTCATAAATACCCCAAGGGTGCTTGGTTTTACTGCTCGTTAAGTCGGAAAATCTAAATGATTCGGGAGTCGCGATTTGTCGGATAATGTTTAGCTCATGTTTGCGAAACGGGAGTGAAAATTTTTTTTCTCTGCATTCGTATCAAGAGGGTGGCATGTATGAGTTTAACAAATTTATAAAGTCACCCTCCCCCCCCCCCTCTATCGTATACAGTTCCGAAAACTGATTTTTTATAATTGCTACTAGAACTGCGTGTGTGTTTTAAATTTCCTAGAGGCAGCGAAGAGTAAATATACAATCAAAGAAATCTTTTATTACGTCAATTAACGAATTTTACCCCTCGATGGACGACAATGTGTGTATGTGTGTCTCTCTAAAATTCAAGTTGTTTGAGGCATAGAAACTAACAACAACAACAACAGTCATTACTTTATTTTGCTCTCACTGATTTTTAATTGCTTTTGCTGTCTGAAAAAACATGTTTCTCGGGAGAATTAAAATAGTTACTGTATTTTTTTGGATTTGGACATTTTTTTTTTATTTTGAAAACGAATTTTTCTAAATAGGAATTGTTAGGAAATAGGAAAAAGTTGGTAACGTATTTTTTGAATATTTTACCCTCTCCCCCTGGATTAGTGACGTTTTTTTCTGACGTGTGTAACAAATAACTTGACCCCTCCCTCCCCTTAATAATAGTGTTACATATTTTTTTTCTACGGCCCCGAAACGAACAGGAATTTTTTTTTAATTTACACTATTAGGATGAAAAATTATACGTAAATTAAATTAAAGTAAATTAAGTCAAATCAATTTTAGACAAATAATTGTCTTTTTAAACTATTTCGAAAAATTTCAATTGTACTTGTTTATAAAATATCAATAACTTAAAAGAAAAGAATAGAGATACAAACAAAGGAATATAACACAAGATCCTAATGTTCTGAACGTTTTAAAATTAAAATGCACGAAATTTATTTATTTCTTCTTAAAATTAAATTTTTATTTGCAATTATTTTGCCGCATAGTATCGAAAAAATTAATTTCTGAGTTTGTGAATGTAAAATTTTTGAGTTTCTAAACGTAAAATTTCCAGTTTTTACATTTTTTTTGATGATTAGTAATTTATTAAAAATGTATTCAATAAAAATTTTTTTCATTTGAACGTTCAGAACTTGAGGATCATTAAAACAGAATAAAATCTCATTTTTTTCGGAATTTTAAATAAAATTTTTCGGTACTTAAATATTTGAAAGAAATTATTGAGTTCGCAGTTTTTTTCTTGAAAGTATCAAATTTGATACTAAATTGCATCAAATAATGATGAGAAAAAATTTGGAACGATTTTTTTATTTGATCCATATTTTTGGTGTCAATTCTCGTTTGCAATTTGATACCTTTAAGTTAACGGTGTTTAAATCTTTGTGAAAATTAACTAATTTATTTTGAAATTTAAAATTCTTTGATAAAAAAAATTTTATTTCAATATTCAAATAACTTTTGAAAAAAAATTGAATTTATATTTTCCAGAAATTAATTTTAGCCGGATTTTTAAATAAATAATTGTTTACTATTAATTTCTGTAAATAAATTGAATGTTTTAAAAATGTTGGTTTGAACTCTTTTGAAATATGATTAATTCTGTAAATTGTGATTATTTTTTACTGAAATCTTTTTTTGAGGTAGTTGTAATTATTGTTTAAAAGAAATTGAAAGAAAAATTTAATTATTTACTAAAGTAAAAGAATTGTTTTCTTTTTATTGTTTTGAAATTCCTTCTGATTTAAATGACTTCAAGGTAAATTTTTATTTTTAATTTAAAGTTAATTTATTTTCTTTATTTATTTATTAAAAAATTGCAGTATTTACTAAAATAAGTAAAACAAAGGTTTTTTATTACTAAAATGTTTAAAAATTGTTTAGTAAAGTATTTTAATGTTAATTAAAATTAGGAAAAATCGAATGGTAATTAATTAAAATTGAAGAATTTTTTTCGAAATTTAAAAAAAAAATTGAGTTTACAAGATATTTTTATTTATTAATTATTTTTCAATTTTATTGATTAAAAATAATTTATTTTTTATGGAAAAGTAGTTGAGATTTTATTTAAATAATCGTAATTTCATAAAAATATGATCGCAATAATTGAATTTTACAAAGAATTTTATAGAAATATTTTAAATATAATTGAATTAAAAAAAATGTATTATTAAAGTTTTTGAAGTAATGCAATTTTTTAAAGAATTCTATTAAAATTCGTAGAATAATTGAATTTCAATGTTAATGTTAATAAATTTTTAAAAATAATTTTATTGTAATTCGATCTTAAAATAATTTAACTTTGTAAATAATATAAATAAAGAATAATAGTTTGAATAATAATTAAATTATAAATTATAATAATTAATAATTTTTAAATAATTTTCTTGAAATTCTTGGAGTAATTGATAATTTTAAAGAATTTTATTAAAGTTATTAAAAATAATTTTATTGTAATTCTATCTTAAAATAATTTAACTTTGTAAATAATATAAATAAAGAATAATAGTTTGAATAATAATTAAATTATAAATTATAATAATTAATAATTTTTAAATAATTTTCTTGAAATTCTTGGAGTAATTGATAATTTTAAAGAATTTTATTAAAGTTATTAAAATAATTGAATTTTTTTAAAGAACCTTATTAAAATTTTTTAATACTTGAATTTTTTGAAGAATTTTATCAAAATTCTGGAAAAAATGGGACTTTTTAATAAATTTTATTAAAACTTTTAAATTAATTGAATTTTTGAAATAATTTTTTTGAAATTCTTGAAAGTATTTAGTTTTTTAAAAAATTTTATTGAAATTATTAAAATAATTGAATTTGTTAGGATAATAATTAAATTTTTAAAATAATTTTATAACAATGTTTCAAATTAAATTTCTAAAAGAATTCTATTAAATTTCTTTAAATAGTTAAACTTTTTTAAAGGATATTATTGAAATTTTGTGAGAATAATTAATTTTTTTAATACTGACATAAATTTATTGTTATAAATTTTTATTTAAAAAAGGAAAGAATTAAATTTCCCTAATTTCAAGAATCGGAACATTATGTAGAACATAAAAACATGCTTTGAAATACTATTTAATTTTGTAGAGAGAGAAAAAAATTCGAGATAACGGATATAAAGTGAATAAAAATTTGTGTGTTCTCTAAAATGTTGGAGTGTCGACTTTTGGTATTTTGTGTATAATTTTAGACTCGATGCAAACTAAAGAACCTCATTATGATCTTGAATAGTTACCGACAGAGTGTGGACTCATTTATCGCTCTACCGCCGATGCTATAGATTTCTACTTTGTAATCTACTTTATCTAATTAAAGCGCAATTAGCCTTTAGCATTTACAAGTATTTTCTCAAATATAATGTGTAAATTGAAGTAATTTAAAATTTAACTGTTCCTTGTAATGTATATATACAACATCTGGTTTATATGTATAATTATAATAAATGTATACAAATTGTAATGTACGATTTGCAAAGTATATGGTTATTTATATACTTTGTTTTCTTGTAATTCAATGCGGGAGATGCATTTTTTATCATAATTTGTTACAGTCAATTCATAAATTGAATCATTCAGTGTGAGGGGAAATTTATTTGGTTCAATTAAAAAATTAGTTGGGTGCTATCAAGTGAATTATTTTATTCGAGTGAAATGCTTATTTCTGTCGAGTTAATATTTATGTTTGTCAAGTAAATATTTATTTTTGAGAAGTAAATATTTATTTTTACCAAGTAATTAATTATTTTTATTCAAGTAAATATTTATTTTCATTCAAGTAAATATTTATTTTTATTCAAGTAAATATTTATTTTTGAGAAGTAAATATTTATTTCCACTAAGTAAATATTTATTTTTATTCAAGTAAATATTTATTTTTATTCAAGTAAATATTTATTTTTGAGAAGTAAATATTTATTTCCACTAAGTAATTAATTATTTTTATTCAAGTAAATACTTATTTTTATCAAGTAAATAATTATTCTTATTCGAGTAAATATTTTTTTGTCATCATGTAAATATTTATTTCTTTCAAGTAAATATTTATTTTCATGAAGTAAATATTTTTTTGTCCAGTAAATATTTTTTTTGTCAAGAAAATATTTTTTTGGCAAGTAAATATTTTTTTGGCAAGTAAATATTTATTTTTGCAAGAAAAAATTTATTTTCATGAAAAAAATACTTTTTTGTCAGGTAAATATTTTTTTGGCAGGTAAATATTTTTATTAAGTCAATATTTATTACTGTCAACTAAATATTTATGTCCCTCAAGTCAAATAAATTGTATTTGCTTCAAGTACTGAAATTATTGATTTAAATAAAATTTATTTGATTTAAATAAAAATTACTTGATTCAAGCAAATATTCATTTGTTAGAGAAGAAGAGAAAAATAATCATTTATTTGAATCAAACTTTTTTCTCAGGGAAGTTAATTAAAAAAATTAATAACGTCCAATTACAGAAGAATGAAAGTTAACAGAATAAATATATTTAAAAAAAAAATAAAATTTAAAAATTGAACAATTAGGGAGAATTAGAAATCAAACTTAACGGTTTTTATTTCATTGACAAGCAATTGTCGACACTGTGCGACCTTTTACGTAAAGTTTCGTAAAAATAGAAACAATTATATTTCTGCTGCGACTTCCAACCGGTTTCATGAAAAAGAGACAGATAAATTTTTATTTCCGTCTCTCTCTCTCTCTCTCTCTCTCTCTATCTCTCTCTCTCTCTCTCTCTTAGATTTCATCACAATTTGCGATAAAAAATTAGAGAAAATTTTTTTTTCTTTTGACAAAACTATATTGACTGAATAATAATTTAGGTGAATTTTTCTTTTTAATGATTTGATACATTGAAAAAATAATAATATGATTCTGAGAGAATTAATTTTATTTAAAAGTTGTTCAATCTTCAGATTTAGAATTGTTGGAAATAAAAATGTGTGGTCGTTGTTCATTGTGTGTGACACGTGCACTCAAGTGCACCAATGAAACACGTGTCTTCTTTTTTTCCTACATTTTTCTCAAAGCCAGATACATTTTTTCTATTATTCGTTCTCTAATTTATTTCATTTCTATTTTTTATTGCCACACGTGTGTGATGAAAATTAATATATTATTAATATGACAATGTGTTTAATGTGTTATTGTTAAATGATTATTATTAATTATTATTTTCAGCTATTATTATTATTATTATTATTATTATTATTATTATTAATTATTAAAATAATTATTGAAAATAATAATTCAAATAATAATTATTCAAATAATAATTATTGAAATAATTTTCACTTTCACCATTTTTTTCATTTTTTATTTCATTGAAGTAAAAATTATTGAATTCAATTAAAAATTATCTCATTCGAGTAAAAATTATTTAATTCAAGTAAAATAGTATTTGATTCACGTAAAAAATTATTTGATTCAATTTAAAATGATCTAATTAAATTGAAAATTATTCGATTCAAGTAAGAATTATTTGATTCAATTTAAAATTATCTAATTAAATTAAAAATTATTCGATTCAAGTAAGAATTACTTGATTCAGTAAAAAATTATCTGATTCAAGTAAAAATTTATTCGATTCAAGTAAAAATTATTTGATTCGAGTATAAATATTATTTGAGTCATTTAAATAAATTGAGCCATGTAAATAAATTGAGTAATGTAAATTAAATTTGATTCTAGTAAATATTATTTGAGTCAAATAAATATTTATTTGATAATAGACAAATAATCGATTATTTAAACCAAATATAAACTTTTTTTTTCAGTATAAAATTAATATAACAATAGTTTCTTCGATTTCAAATTACTTTGTTGTAATTAAAATGTAATACGATGTATATTAGAAGCAAGCAGATTTAAATTGTTGTCTGAAGAAATTTTATTCTCCTCCAGTCGTTGAATTATAATGTCTTTGTTTTGAAAATAAGATAATGAGTAACTTTAGTTGTGCCATTCGAGGAATAAATTAGCAACTTATATATATATCTGTGTTTCAATTTTACCGTGCAATAAGCCAACAGTTCAGTGCCTTATTTCATTTTCTTATCTTCTCATCTGTCACTCGAAAGGAACTCTGATAAAATAAATTGCTCGTTATGATTGTTAAGTCCCTCCTGACGCCAATTTTCGTACGTAAACTCCCGATTTTATGATTTATCGCTTCAACATTATATATATTGTAATAATGGGCTTAGAAATAGTACTTTATTTATGCGTGCATTGTTTATTTCATTGTAAAATAGTTTGCATTGTGACATTTCTGCTGCTACTATAAACTTTAGACAAATCTTTAAAAAAAAAAAAAAGTTTTGAAATTTTTCTAACTAAATTTTTCAAATATATGCAAATCAAAAGTTTGAATAATTTTTCAAAAATTTCGTAAAATTTAAATATATTCTGAAGAGATTTTACCAAAATTCAATTGTTATATTTAAAAGATTTTACCAAATTTTAATTAATTTTTAAAAGTTTTAACAGTTTTTAATTACTTTATTAAAAAAATTTTCTAAATGTCAATTATATTTTAAAATGTTTTCCAAATTACAAATATTTCGACAAATTTTTATTGATTTACAATTAATTTTCAAAAGGTTAATAATTATTTCAAAAATTGGTGGATATTGTAATTATTTTGAAAAATTTTTATCGTGTTTCAATTATTTTAAAAAAAAATTTTGGAATAATTAAAATATTTAAAAAGATTATACAAAATTTCAATTACTTTTCAAATATTTTGCAAAGGATTAATTATTTTGAAAAAGTTTTAACTAAATTTAAATTCTTTTTAAATGATTTTTATCAAATTTCAATTACTTTTCCTTAAAGGTTTTACTAAATTTTAACTATATTTCAATTATTTTGTATAGATTTGATTAAATATATAAATTATTTTTCAAAAATTCTGCAAAATTTAATTATTTTGAAAAGATTTGACAAAAAATAAATTGTTTTTCAAAAAATTTGGCAAAAATTCAATTAATTTGAAAAGATTTGATTAAAAATCAATTATTGAAAAAAAAATTTGTCAAAAATTCAATTGTTCTGGAAATATTTTACCAAATTTAAATTATTTCTAAAGATTTTAACAATTTTCAAATAATTTTTTTTATTTCAATTATATTTTAAATATTTTTCATATTTCAATTATTTTCATGAGTTTTTATTCTATTAAGGATCAAAAAAGTTTGCTAATTATTAAATTATTTTAAAACGATTTTACCAAATTTTAAGTGTTTTTCAAAAATTCAATTAATTTTATAAGATTTTACCAAATTTCAATTATATTTAAAATGCTTTCCTAATTTCAATTATATTAAGTTTATTTAACCAAATTTCAATTATTTTTCAAAAATTTAGCAAAATTAAAATATTTTAAAATAATTTGACTAAAATTCAATTATTTAAAAAAAAATTTGTGAAAATTTAAATTATTTCAAAATGATTTTACTAAATTTCAATTGATTTTCTAAGCTGTTACCAAATTTCAATTATTTTCAAATTTTTTTCCCAATTTTAATTATATTTCATTTATTTCACCAAAAATTCAATTATTTTTCAGAAATTTGTCAAAATTCAATTTTTATTCAAAAATATGTCAAAAATATTCAATAGTTTTTAAATGATTTAAACTAAATTTTAATTATTTTTAAAAGATTTAAACAATTTTCAAATATATTTGAAATTTTTTTCCAATTTCAATTATATTACATTTATTTTACCAAATTTCAATTATGTTTAAAAAATTTAGCACAATTTAATTATTTTTAAATGATTTGGTTAAAATCCAATTATTTTTCTACAATATGTCAGAATTCAATTATTTTTAAAAAAAATTGGTCAAAATTCAATTATTTTTCAAAAATTTAACTAAATTTTAATTGTTTTCAAAAGATTTAAACAATTTTCAAGTAACTTCTTTAAAAACGTTACTATATTTCATCTACTTTTCAAAAAATTTTACAAAAATTCAATTATTTTGAAAAGTTTTTACCAAATTTCAATTATTTTTGTAAAGATTCTACTAAATTTCAATTACATTTTAAACATTTATTATAATTCAAATTTAAATTGGAAATTTCTCGAAAACACATTTTTTAGACTTTATTTCTTCTTCTTCTTCTTCTTTTTAAAAAAAAATTGCCTTTTTCCCTTAAAGTATAATTGAATTCAAGTGAGAGAGGTTAATGACAGTATCATACACGTGTGCATTTATATATTTAAATAATGCACCAAGTGTGTTCGAAATCGAACACTTCGCAGATCCTCGCAGTATTAATTGGACTGTTTATCTCTCCCATAATATATCAAGACGGCTTATCTCATCACCAAATCTCATTATAAGTTGGCTGGGACGCCATCTTTCTGGCATCTCGACGTCGGCATCATTGGTCCAGAGAGAGAGTGAGAGAGACTGAGACAGTGTAGGAAACGAAATCTACTACTATATATATGAGAAGTAAACCGAATGTCGTTTGCAACGAGGGTGAGAGAACGTTTATTCGTTGGGTTCTCTGTGTGTCAGATGGCGTAACGTTGGTTAAATCTAAAGAGCCCCCCCCCTCTCTCTCTCTCTCTTTCACTGTCTTTTACTCTCTTCTTCTTAGTTATCTTTCTCTCTCACTGTTACTATCTTTTTTTTATTTCCTTCCAGCTCTTATTATTTTTCTCTCTTTTACTATCTTTCTGTTTTTTCTCTCTTTTACTATCTTTCTGTTTTTTCTTTTCTTTTTTCTTTTACTATATTTCTCTCTTTTACTATCTTTTCCTTTTTTACTTTCTTTCTGTCTGCTACTATCTTTCTTTTATTCTCTTTTACTATATTTTTCTCTCTTTCTGTGTTACTATCTTTCTTTGTATTACTATCTTTCCGTTTTTTTACTTTCCTTCTATTTTTCTCTCCCTTTTTCTTCTACTATCTTTCTTTCTTTTCCTCACTTTTACTATTTTTCCGTTTTTTTACTTTCCTTCTATTTTTTTCTCTCTTTTTCTTCTACTATCTTTCTTTTACTTTATCCACACTTCGCATTCTTCTACTAAAAGCTATACTATTTGCTACTTTTTTGATACTAGGCTACTTTTTGGCTACTTTTTTTGAATCTAATTCTACTAAATGCTACTTTTCTGAATAAATAGTCAAATTTAGATTTTTAGTTTTCACATTTCCATTTAAAAACAGTGTTAAAAATAAAAATCGTTCATGAAAAACGACCGCCAATAAGATAATAGGAAATAATTTTACCGACATTTACTCTATCAATATAGTGACTGATTGTAAATTGTGTTTAACCTTTAAATTCCCGACTGTGTCTTAATTTTTACCGGTTTTATTTTCTCACCAAATTCAAATTTATTTCATTTCGAACATAAATCTACAATTTGGAAAATAATTGAATTATAAACAAAGAATTTTTTCAAGTTTTCAAAAAAAAAAAAAAAAAAACCTGTCTGTTTGTAATTATAATTGAAAATTTGATTAATTCAATATCATTAAAATTTATTGATACTAATTGAATTTCTGCAAAGAATTTTACTATTTATTTACTATATTTAATTGAATCCTTCAAAAGAATGTTATTACATATTTATGAAAATAATTAAATGTTTGGGTAAAATTTTATTAAAACTTTTGAAAATAATTGAATTATATAGAGAACAATTTAATTATTTATAGAAATAATTGATAATTGAAATTTCGGAGAATTTCAAAAAAATTTTAAACATAATTGAATTTCTGCGCAGAATTTTATTACTTTTGAAAATAATCGAATTGTTTTTTTTTATTTTATGGAAATTTATGAAAATAATTAAATTCTTGTAAAGAATATTTTTCAAAAATATAATATTCAAAAGAATTCAGTAAATCGGAAAAATTTTGCTATTTATTTATAAAAATAGTTGAATTTTTTAGACAAAAATTTAATAAAATTTTTTTAAATAATTGCATTTTTCGACGAATTTGATTAAAATTGTATTAAACTTAATTCCATTTTTGCAATGAGTTTTATTATTTATGAAAGTAATTGAATTATTGCGAGGTTTGTATAAAAAAAAGTTACAAATAATTAATTTTTTGAAAAAATATTCAGATAAACTATTTTTAATAATTCAATTCCTACCAAATTTTCATTCTTTTAGAAAATAATTGAATATTCGTCTAGAATTTTGTCAAAATTGTTGTTAAATAATTGAATACTTTTTGGAAATTTTATTAAAATAGTAGACATACAAATTATTGAGTTAAGAAAATTTTTTGAAAATAATTGAATTCTTGTGGTGAATATAAATGAATTTTTCTTATTTATAGAAATAATTGAACTTTTACAATGAATTTTAATAAAATTCCTAAAAGTAATTAAATTTTTATCGAAGTTTTACTATATATTTAAGAAAATAATTGAATGTATTGTGAATAAATTTTTAAAAATAAAATTATAATTATACGATGACTATAACTTCGCTTGATTATTTAGAAAAATTTAAATAAAATTCACGAAGCTAAAGTCCACAACGTTTTTAAAAACGAAAAATCAAAAAAGAGGTTTTTAAAATTAAATTTATGGTCTAATTTTTGTTGTGCCTTAATTTTTAAGGAATTAATTGTCACTAAGGATACAATTATTTAAAAAGAACATGCATTTAGAATCAAAAATGAAAATACCGTACCATTATTTTTTTGTTTTCGTTTTTAAAAACGTTGTGGACTTCAGCCTCATTAAAATTCTTTAAAAGAAGTAAATTATTTTTAATAGAATGAAAAGAAATTTCAATTATATAAAAAAATTTTAATTATTTGTTTATAAAAATTCAACTATCTTGAAATAAGAGAATTAAAAAATATTATTTAAAAAAAAAACTGCGAAAATTCAATTTTATTAAAAAATTTGAAGTGTTTTTTTTTAAATTAACTAATATATTTTAATTATTAATCTTTCTACTAAGAAACGTGAATGGATTAGAATGTGACTCCGTATGAAATTTAATAATTTATCAATTATTAAATTAAAATACTATTATTATTAATATTATTATTATTTATTATTATTATTATTATTTTTTATTGAAAAATCGATTTTTTAAAAAGTTTTCAATGGAATTTTTTTAATTCTTTTTTTTTGGTACCGAAGCTACTATTTTCTACTTTTCTTTCTTTCTTTTCCTCCCTTTTACTACCTTTGCTTTTTTACTTTCTTTCTATTTTCCTTTGTCGCTTTTTCTTCTACTATTTTTCATTCTTTTACTGTATTTTTCTCTCTTTCTCTTCTACTATCTTTCTTTCTTTTGCTCCCTTTTACAATCTTTCCCTTTTTTTTTTACTTTCTTTCTATCTTTTTCTCTCTGTTTGTCTGCTACTATCTTTCTTTCACTCTTATTTATTTAATCTTCTCTTCTCTTCTTCTTATTTATTATTATCTCTCTTTTACTTTATTTCACTCTCTTTCTCTTTATTTAACTCTCTTTTACTTTATTTCTCTCTTTCTGTATTAACTATTTTTCTTTATTTCACTCTCTTTTACTTTATTTCTCTCTCTTTCTGTATTAACTATTTTTCTTTATTTCACTCTCTTTTACTTTATTTCTCTCTCTTTCTGTAAAACTATTTTTCTTTCTTTTACTCCCTTTGACTTTATTTCTCTCTCTTTCTGTATTAACTATTTTTCTTTCTTTTACTCCCTTTGACTATTTTTTCTCTTTTTCACTCTCTTACTAAGTTTTAGCTCTCTCTCTCTCTCACTCTTACTATCTTTCGAGCTCTTTTTCCCTTTTACTATCTTTCTCTCTTTTACTCTCTTTCTCTTTTACTCTCTCTCTCTCTCTCTGTCTCCTTTTCACTCTCTTTTTCATTCTCATCTTCTTACCAAATTTCTCTCTTTTACTCTTTCTCTTATTATTTCTCTCTCTCTCTCTTTAAAATATAGCTAGAGTGAGATAGAAAAAGTGTAAAAAAGAGAAGATAATAAGAGGGAAAGAGTGAGAGAGAGAAAAAATGCGAAAAAGAGTTAAAGAGTGAGAGAGAAAGATACTAAAGAGAGTGAAAAGAGTGAGAAAGAGAAAAAACGAAAAAAAGAGAGAAAGAGCGAAAGGGAGACAAGAATAGTAAAAGAGTGAGAGAGAGAAAACTATGGGGGCGCCCTGTCGCGGCAACAGTGGTTGGCACATGGAAAACTGAAGAGAGGGGGGGGGGATTCTTCTGGAGGACTAAAATCGTTTGGTGGGCGATGGAGAAGTGGATGATGGTGGTGAAGCAAAAGAGGGTAGTAGACAGGGAGGAGGGGGGGGGGGGTTGAAGAGACGCGCGACGACGCGACTATACTCTCTCTCTCTCTCTCATCTCACAATTTTCACCGCGCGCGCATTTTCTCTCTCTCTCTCTCTCTTTTCATTTCCCATTACAAGGCATCTCTCTCTGACCGATAGTGTCTGCCAATAAACTCGCTTCGCTTCCTCTCGCCGAAAGCGTGACGTAGGTCAGGATACGATTCAACTCTGCTTGGATGCAAGAGAGGGTCATTCGCATTGCGCTTTACATTTTCAGAACCTCATGTATATGTCCATATACGTATATGTATATATATATGACTATCAGACTCACGCGATTTTATTGATACTTTTCCTATACACTTTTTCCCTAAAACCACTCACGATTATTTAAATATGTGGCTTTTAAATGCTTTCTTATGTATACTCTTTTTTTATTAACATATTTAATTATATGGATATTTGGCAAATAATTTCTATTTCTAATCTGGTTTTTTACCAGCGTCGCTAAATAATTTTTGACACTTTTTTCACCATACGCGAATATTTATTATCGTTACTCTTTTGAGACGAAAAACTGTGATTTTAATTGTTATTCATCATTTATAATTATTAGTTATTATTTTAATTACTATTTATTTTATTATTGTTATTATTTGTGTTTAAAATAATTTTTTTTAAAGTTTTGAACGTTCAAATCAATGACAATATTTTTCCTTCTTCGTCTTATTTTGTATTTTATTTTTCAAAAAAAATTATGTTTTAGATTAAAACGAATATTAATACTTCTTCTAATTTGTTTTTTATTTTAAAAAAAGTATTTTTTAGATATTTTTTAGATTAAAACAAATTATTTCTAAAGTAAATATACGTTGGTGAAGTTCACAACGTTTATAGTCAACGAATTCTGAAGAAAAATATTTTTTTAGCAATTTTTATAAATTTTTGGACAGAATATAGTACGTTTAATTTTTTGAATAATGATTTACAAAAAAAGAATATTCGCGAACAAAAATTTTAATTCTTTTTGGTGGGAAAATAATTATTTTTCTCTCAATCGTTGATCGTAAACGTTGCGAACTTCACCGACGTGTAAATATTGTTAAATTTCAAGTAATTTTATTTTTTCGATAGTAATTGTTATAATAATAATAATTATTATTATTATTATTAATTCACAGTTTTTCTCAGGATTTCAAACTGAGACAAAAAACGTGTAAAAAGTGTAAATTTATGTTCGAATAGAAAACTAATTCAAATTATTCAAATTACTATTCAAATTTTGAGAAAAAGATATAGAGTGTCGGAAAATTCTAATAATTTTTTAATTACTAATTAATTACTAAATTAAATTATGCGAAATTTTTGAAAAAAATTATTTAAATTTTGTAAAAACGATTTAAAATAATTGAAATTTGAAAAATATTTTAAATATATTTGAAATTTGGTAAAATTTAAAAAAAAATAGTTACATTTTGATAAAATTTGTTATAAATAATTAAAAAATTTAGCCAAATCTTTTGCAAAAGCAAATTGAAATTTGTGGTTAAAATTTATCAAAATAATTGAATTTTGGTAACATTTTTTGAAAAATAGATGAAATTTCGTAACGTTTTAAAAAAAGTTAATTTAAATTGTTTAAAATGTTTTAAGAATAATATTAAAATTTATTAAAATAATTTAAAAATAATTGAATTTTTGACAATTTGTTTTTGAAAAGTAATTGTTTTTTTTGACAAATATTTTCAAATTAATTGAATTTTTGACAATTTAAGAAAACAATTTATTTTTGGTTAAATCCTTCCAAGTCAAAATAATTAAATTTTGCAAAATTTTTGAAAAATAATTGCTATTTAATAAAATCTATATAAAATAAATGAAATGTAAAAAAAAATTTTAATGTAATTAAAAATTAGAAAAATATTTAAGGAAAAGTAATCGAAATTTTCTAAAATCATTTAGAAATAATTGAAATTTGGTTAAAACTTTTTAAAATAATTGAATTTTTGGAAAATATTTGAAAAGTAATTAAAATTTGGTTAAAATTTTTTTAAAATAATTGTAAATTAATAAAAATTTTACGAAATATTTGTAATTCCGAAAACATTTGAAATATTATTGACATTTAGCAAATCTTTTTAATAATGTAATTAAAAATTGTTAAAACTTGTAAAAAATAATTAAAATTTGGTAAAATCTTTTAAATATAATTGAATTTTGGTAAAATCTTTTCAGAATATATTTAAATTTTATGAAATTTTTGGAAAAAAAATTAAAATTTGGAAAATATTTTGAATATAATTGAGTAAAATCTTAAAAAAAAAATATTTGAATTTTAATAAAATTTTTAGTGAATAATTAAAATTTTGCATTTTGCTAAAACAAATTGAAATTTGATTAAATATTTTTTTTAATTAATTGAAATTTAGTGAAAACTTGTAAAAAGAGATATTTTATAAAATTTTCAAATAAACAATTGAAATTTGAATAGAATTTTTTTTTTTAATAATTCAAGTTTCATTAAATCTCAAAATAATTAAATTTTTCAGAAATCTTTCTGAAATAATAAAATTTTGGTTTAATTATTTAACAATAATTGAAATTTGGTAATATCTTTAAAAAAAAAGTATAATTGAATTTTAATAAAATTTTTTTAAAAATCAGTAAAAAATGACTAATATTTCAGAAAATTTTTATCTGATTTTCAGTAAAATTTCACAACGATTGAAATCGGGAGAATAGAGTCGCACTGATTATTTCTCTCTCTCTTTTTCTCTCAAGGAGAAAAAGTCCCTCTCTTTTCCTCTCTCTCTCGCCATTTTCCCCTTTTTTATCACACTTTGCTCATCAACCCCTTTGCTCTTTCTGTTTTATCCACACACACACATACACTTTTTTTTTTTTTTTTTTTTTTTTTGAATAAATAAAACGAAAACCAAATGTCTATGTTTGATAACGTATCGGACAACTCTTGTTTTCAGGGTGTCTGTGTGCTTGTGTATTTGCGATGAAAGAAATCCATTTGTAGGGGGTGATTTGTTTATGGTTCTTTATACATATATGTTTATATATACATACACGGTCGATGCGCGTTGAAAAATCTGTAAATTTCATATATAGGGTTTTTTTTGCATTTGTTTTCACTGTGCTATGGAAAACTTGGATATATACTTCATTTATATTCTATTTTATTTCTCATAAATTCTGATTTTCAACGATTTTCATGCATGTCTGAGAGTGTTTTTCGAGTTCTTTTTTTTTCTCTGTTTCTTTCATTCTTTCGCGATTATATTTCGTCAAGTTTGTGGGGGGGGGGCGAAAATATAGAATTACAATAAAACAATTGCATTGCAGGCGGGAAAGTTTTTCTGTATTTGATGAATTGGATTTATTTTCAATTAAGAGTAAATTTTTCCGGTTATTTTTATTTTTTTTTAAGCGGGAAATTATCAGTTTTACTCTAAATTAAAAAATTAAATTAGTAAAAAAAATTAAATTAGTAAAAAAAATTAAATTAGTAAAAAAAATTAAAAAAAACAAAAAAAATTAAAAAAAACAAAAAATTTCCAAAGGAACGTTTTTGATTCGTTTTTTGTATCAATTTGATATCTACAAAAAAAAAATGGACACATTAAAAGTACAACAGTATTATGAAAATAAATAATGAGAAACACAAGTTTATTCAAACCCCCCTCCCCTTGCCCCCCCCTTTTTTTTTGTCGCATTCAACAATTTAGGAAACTCGCTCTCGCAGTTTGCAGATACTCACAATAAATGAAAGTAATTTTTCATGAAAACTTTTATTCACATGTGCGCGCAGCAGAATTGCCAGCAAAAAAAAAAAAAAAAAAAAACAACGACAACCAAACAAAAGAAAATGAATTTCCGGCAAAATATTTAAAAAGTTAATTTCTTCAAGTGTTTCCCCTCGGAAAAGTTTCAACGAGTTGAAGCTTTTATTTATTTCTTTTATTTTTTTTTCTCTTATTTTTTTTTTTGTGTTTTCCCTTCACAAGGAATCCCATGCCGCAGTAGTAACTACTTAGACGTCTGACTGTAATATTCCGTAACTACTGATTCGGACAAAATGCGATTACTCACGGGAATGCGCACTCTCATTCTGAGAGAAAGAGAAAAGCGCAACAGTTTTCTCTCTATATAAAAAAGATCAATGCAATTCTTTTAATCTTCTTTTTTTTTCTTTTGCTTCTTTTCGCCTATTTTATTAAAATATTGTCGGTAAAATGACGATAATATTTATTTATGATTAAAAGAATATTTTTCTATGTTAAAACTTACTATTTACTTACTGTACTTGAATGAAATAATTATTGCTTCAAACATTGTAATATTTGACTCAAATTCAATTTATTTGATTCAAGTAAATATTTATTTTTGTTATGTAGATATTTATTTCTGCCAAGTAAATATTTATTTCTGCCAGGTAAATGTTTATTCTTATTCAAGTAAATATTTATTTGATTCAAGTAAATATTTATTTGATTCGAGTAAATATTTATTTTTGTTAAGTAGATAATTATTTCTGCCAAGTAAATATTTATTTCTGCCAGGTAAATATTTATTCTTATTCAAGTAAATATTTATTTCTGCCAGGTAAATATTTATTTCTGCCAGGTAAATATTTATTCTTATTCAAGTAAATATTTATTTGATTGGAGTAAATATTTATTTTTGTCAAGTAGATAATTATTTCTGCCAAGTAAATATTGATTTCTACCAGGTAAATATTTATTCTTATTCAAGTAAATATTTATTTGATTCAAGTAAATATTTATTTGATTCCAGTAAATATTTATTTGATTCCAGTAAATATTTATTTGATTCGAGTAAATATTTATTTGATTCAAGTAAATATTTATTTAATAATAGTCAAATAATCGATTATTTGAATCGAATAATTTTTTTTCAGTGTAGTTATTATTTGGATCTAAAATATTCTCCAAACGATATAATATAAATTTTAGAAAAATTTTTCTATTCTCAATTTTAGAGTAAAATTTATAGATATGGAATAATTTAGCTGCGCCTTTTAAAATACAGATAAAAGCCCTTTAACTGCGTATATCGATAAGACTTATTTGTTTTCGTGGCATCCTATCTATATAGACTCTTATCCCTCTATTTTAAATCCTACTTCTAAATCAAAATAAATTTACGTCTAACCGCGAAGCCGTCAATGAATCTAAAGAGTCGTTAAAATAATAGTAAACTTTTTCTATACTAAACAAGATTCTTTCTTTTCCTTTTTTCCTTTTGTCGAACAACTATTTATTTATTCATTTGCAACTAATTTTTATTTACAACTTAAATTTTATTATGACTAATATTTATTTACAATAAAATTTATTTTCAACCAAATTTATTTACAACCAAATTTATTTACAACCAAATCTATTTACAATTAATATTTATTCACAATGAAATTTAATTACAATAAAATATATTTGCAATTAATATTTATTTAGAACTAAAAATTACTTACAACTAAAATTAATTTACAATTAAAATTTATTTACAGTTAAAATTTGATTACAACTAAAATTTATTCACAACTAAAATTTATTTATAACTAAAATTTATTTGCAACTAAGCATTTTTTTAGAATAAATAGTTACTTACAATTAAAATTTATTTACAACTAATAGTTATTTATGACTAAAATTTTTTTATAATTAATATTTATTTTCAACTAAAATTTATTTACGACTGAAATCTATTTAATTTACAACTAATAGTTATTAACATACAACTAATTTTTAGTTCTGGATAAAAATAAAGAAATTTGTACTAATTGTTTAATTTTTTTTTCTTTTTCAGGTGAGTCCCGCTTTTCTTAAAACGGAAAATAATGCTGCTTTGGTGAGCGTAAATTTTTAATTTTTAATTGTTAACGTTTTCAAGTATAAAAATGAGATGAAATATTTTTTTTCTCCTTGTGGATGAAAGAGTAGAATTTTTGGCATAATTTTGAATTATTTTCTGAAAAAATTCCCCTGAATGCAATGATTTTCAATATCTATTGTCTATCATTTTAATAAAATCGAGAATCTATTATTTTAATAAAATCGAGAAAAAAAATTAATGAAATTTGCCAAAAGTATTCAATTAATTGTTTTTAAGAAAATTTTATTAAAATTCTACTCAAACGTGAAATTATTGTCACTTTTTATTCACTTATTTTCAATTTAGAAAAATTGTCCAGGGAATTCAAATATTCATAATTTTTTCATACATTTCTTTGCTATAATTCAGTTATATTTTCATAAATTAATTAAATCTTTGCTATATTTCAGTTATATTTTCATAAATTAATTAAATTAATGAAATTAAATAAATTAAATAAATTAAATAAATTAAATAAATTAAATAAAAATCAATGTTTAAGTCATGGTCAAATTCAAAGGCAAGAAATAGTCAATGTCAAAGTTAGGGTTAATTTTAAATGTTTAATATTTTTATTAAATATTTTTTTTTTTTTAATGTTTATTGATTATCGTCGACGATAACTTTAGAGATGCAACTTTTACTCGCTTTTCATTAAAAAAAAAGAAAACTTCAGTAAGAAGATAATTAAAAAAAAAGGTAATAACTACTTAACGAAATAGCATTTGCACTGTAGTAAAAAAAGAAATATAGAGTTGAGAATTTAATTATAGTCGAAATCCTGAAATCCTAATAATCTCGAATCGCGTTTTATAAATGTACACTCATACATGTTGTCATGAGAATGCAACATCTCGGAAAAAATAATCCGCGATGGATTAAGCGCACTGTTTTACTGACAAGTAGAGAGAGAGAAAAAAAGGGAGGAAAAAAGAGAGAAGGAAAAGGGAAAATGGAAAGAGACCTAAATAGGGAAAAGGAGAGAGAAAGTTGAGAAAAAAGAGAAAAAGGGATAGAAAAAGAAAAAAAAGAGAGTGAAAGAAAATGTTCCTAAAGTTTCCAACGTTCAAATGAAGGACAATATTTTTTTTCACTTCTTGTTCTGATTCTAATTTTTTTTCTTCTAATTTGTATTTCTTTACCAATAAATTATTTTTTACATATTAAAGGAAATTAATTCTAAACTAAATATGCAATATGCAAAAAAATTTTAAACATAATTGAATTTCTGCGCAGAATTTTATTACTTTTGAAAATAATCGAATTGTTTTTTTTTTAATTTTATGGAAATTTATGAAAATAATTAAATTCTTGTGAAGAATATTTTTCAAAAATATAATATTCAAAAGAATTCAGTAAATCGGAAAAATTTTGCTATTTATTTATAAAAATAGTTGATTTTTTTAGACAAAATTTAATAAATTTTTTTTAAATAATTGCATTTTTCGACGAATTTGATTAAAATTGTATTAAACTTAATTCCATTTTTGCAATGAGTTTTATTATTTATGAAAGTAATTGAATTATTGCGAGGTTTGTATAAAAAAAAGTTACAAATAATTAATTTTTTGAAAAAATATTCAGATAAACTATTTTTAATAATTCAATTCCTATCAAATTTTCATTCTTTTAGAAAATAATTGAATATTCGTCTAGAATTTTGTCAAAATTGTTGTTAAATAATTGAATACTTTTTGGAAATTTTATTAAAATAGTAGACATACAAATTATTGAGTTAAGAAAAATTTTTGAAAATAATTGAATTCTTGTGGTGAATATAAATGAATTTTTCTTATTTATAGAAATAATTGAACTTTTACAATGAATTTTAATAAAATTCCTCAAAAGTAATTTAATTTTTATCGAAGTTTTACTATATATTTAAGAAAATAATTGAATGTATTGCGAATAAATTTTTAAAAATAAAATTATAATTATACGGTGACTATAACTTCGCTTGATCATTTAGAAAAATTTAAATAAAATTCACGAAGCTAAAGTCCACAACGTTTTTAAAAACGAAAAATCAAAAAAGAATTTTTAAAAATTAAATTTATGGTCTAATTTTTGTTGTGCCTTAATTTTTAAGGAATTAATTGTCACTAAGGATACAATTATTAAAAAAGAACATGCATTTAGAATCAAAAATGAAAATACCGTACCATTATTTTTTTGTTTTCGTTTTTAAAACCGTTGTGGACTTCAGCCTCATTAAAATTCTTCAAAAGAAGTAAATTATTTTTAATAGAATGAAAAGAAATTTCAATTATATAAAAAATTTTTAATTATTTGTTTATAAAAATTCAACTATCTTGAAATAAGAGAATTAAAAAATCTTATTTTAAAAAAGAACTGCGAAAATTCAATTTTATTAAAAAATTTGAAGTGTGTTTTTTTAAATTAACTAATATATTTTAATTATTAATCTTCCTACTAAGAAACGTGAATACGTTATAGAATGTGACTCATTATAAAATTTAATTATTTATCAATTATTAAATAAAAGTACTTTGAAAAATCGATTTTTTAAAAAAATTTTAGTGAAATTCTTTTAATTATTTTTTTTTGACAACGAAGCTACTATTTCCTACTTTTTTTTGTCACTGAGGCTACTTTTTCCTACTTTTTTAAAATTCATAATGGAGTGCGAAGCCTGTTTTATAGAAAAATTTATATTTTTGGAACTACAATGGCATCTGCTGTACTTTTTTTTAAAAAACCGGGAAAAAATTAGGCCATAACCGGGAAAAATCGGGAAATAACAGGGAATTTTGTTGAATGAAAATAGTAACATCAGTGAAGTTTACAACGTTTATAATCAACGATTGAAAGAAAAAAATTATTTCCCTACCAAAAAAATAACATTTTTTGTTCACAAATATATTTTTTATGAATCATTATTCAAAAAATTAATCATACTTCCAAAAATTTATAGAAATTTGCTTAAAAAAATTACATTCTCCAGAAATCGTAGACTATAAACGTTGTAAAATTCACCAACGTAAATAGTAGACACTCTGGAAAAAGAAAGAAAAAAAGGGAAAAGGAGAGAGAGAGAGTAAAAGAGAAAAATAGAGAGAGAGAGAGAAAAAAAAACATTGTTCTTGTGAAGCACGCGGCTATTCTTTTGTCGTGACATTGCTATCATTTACGAATATCGCTACTTGTATACTTATTTCTACGTCTAAAGAGAGGGAGAGAGAAAGAGAGACAGTCGCTCGCTGATTAACAGCGACTCCACTATAAATACATCAACAACCACAAACACTACAAGCAATAATGGATTGTGCCACTATTATCTTCCATACTATTACACAGTCACTAGTTTTGTTTAAAGACACCCGGCGCAATATTGTTCCCGCGCGGTGCGGCGACGGCGTATCGGCAAAGCGGCCATTTTGATAATCTCCTACTCCCACTTTCTTGCCCTCTCTCTCTCTCTCTCTCTCTCCCTCTCCTCCCTAACAGTTGCCCTCCCTCACATCCCGTATCATCTATCCGTCTATCTCTCGTGTTCTGTGGACCTCTCTGCATCATCCTCTCCTCTCTCCTCTCTCTCTCTCTCTCTCTCAATTCTCTCCCACCAACTCACCCACTCGTCGACGACGACGCGCGTGTTTTTTCCTTGTGCGCCTTGACGCGCGAATCTCGCGAGCTTTTGCGGCAAAGACGTGCAAAGTGTCGCATCGTACTCGTGTGTCTAGTTCTTCACCCAAATAACAATCATCATTATTTTTACCTATTTTTCCAAGCTTGTTCTTTGTTCGTCTTTTCGAAACAATATTTTCTTCGCTGCGGTGATAAAAAAAAAAATAAATAAATCCCGTGACAGTGATTTTTTTTTTTTTTTGCTCAAGTTTGTGAATTTAGTGTTGTAATTAAGCGTTTCCGGAGGAGCGCGCGTCTGGATTAGCCGCTCTCTCCAAACGCAACTACGTCAGTGTCACGTGTATTGTTCGATTTTTTTCTCCTTTTTGTTCCTTGCTGATTGCGCGATTTTTCCTTGATTTAATAAATTTATTATCTTGATAATTTATTAAATAGTTCGTTTAAATTCTATTCGGCAAAATTAAATTCGTAAAAATCATATTCGTAAAGATTATATTCGTAAAGATTATATTCGGCAAAATTATATTCGTAAAGAATATATTTGTAAAAATTATATTCGTAAAAATTATATTCGTAAAGATTATATTCGTAAAGATTATATTCGTAAAGATTATATTCGTATAAATTATATTCGTAAAGAATATATTTGTAAAAATTATATTCGTAAAAATTATATTCGTAAAAATCGTATTCGTATAAATTATATTCGTAAAGATTGTATTCGTAAAAATCATATTCATAAAAATCATATTCGTAAAAATTATATTCGTAAAGAATATATTCCTAAAAATTATATTCCTAAAAATTATATTCCTTCATTTAAATAATTGCGCGAAGAAAAAATAATATTCCGTAATATGAAGATTTAATAATTGATTAACGGTGATTAATATTGGAAATGCGGTTCCATTGTGAATTAGCATTGTGAAGATTTGTTCTCAGTGATTAATAATTGTGAATATTTATCAAAAAAAGGGCAAAATTGTGTTGTGTTTCCCCCCCGGAAAAAAAGTGTGTGTGTGGAAGAGAAATGAAGGTGTTTAATTCCCCCTGCTTGATATACGACATTAGTGTCGGGAAATCAATAAGTTTCCGAAACAATGATACGCCAGTAATTGTGATCATCAATTTCATACAAGTTTTGTCCGCTAATTCGTAAAAAATTCTTTGGTGAGTTTTTACTAGCATTTTTTTTTTGCGCTTTACGGGAAAGAAGGAAAAAAATTTTATCTGTTTGAATTTTGAAAATATATTTGTTCGAAAAATTAGTTTGTGGTCTAAATATATATTTTTGTTCAAAAATATATTTTATACACTAAATATATTCGTTTGACACAAATGATTTACTTTGTGTCTCTCTCTCTCTCTCTCTCTCTCTCTCTCTCTAAACAGATTAAATTAATTTCGCGGTCGACTCGATTTAGTTTTAATTAATAATTATAATTAAATGAGGCTTAAATTTTGTTGTTTTCCAAAGACTGGAAAGATTGAAAGTAATTTGCTCGCGGATTAATTTATTTTCAAATTGTGAGCGCAAATTTTTGAAAAAATATTTCTTTGCCAAAAGTTATGGTTGGTTGGAAAAATAATTTTTCGTGTCAAAATAATAAATTTGGTATGAATCTTTTTTTTACGTTTTGAAAAACGTTGTGGACTTTTCAGGGTCATGGTAATTAAATAAATAGAATAACAACAACAACAACAGTAATGATTTTAAAAACGGACGTCAGCGTCGTTATAATTAAGCAAATACAATGACAATAAAAATAGTAATAATAATAATAATAACAAAAATAATAATAATACTAAACATAATAAAACAAAATGTTTTGAACATAAACGAAATATTCTTGATTAAAAATATTTTCATAGATTACTGGTTAAAAAATAAAAATAAAAATAATAAAAATAAAATAAAAATTAAAATTAAAAACTGAAATTTTAAATTTAGAAACTTTATAATAATTTTCTTTAATAATGACACAAAATTTAGTAATAAAAATTTAATTTGAAGAAGAAATGAATAAATTTCATTTGATTCATTTATTTTCAATATATATTTTTTTTTTTTTTTTGCTTTGAACTATTGTCGTTGTTGTTGTAAATTATTTATTTAATTTAAGTTTGAAATGAAATTAATGTCAGCCTTCTACTTGTCTCTAAATCTGAAACATTTATCTGATTCATTTATTTTCAATATATATTTTTTTTTTTTTTTGCTTTGAACTATTGTCGTTGTTGTTGTAAATTATTTATTTAATTTAAGTTTGAAATGAAATTAATGTCAGCCTTCTACTTGTCTCTAAATCTGAAACAGTGGAAATTTCACTTGTAAATTCACACTCTCTCTTTCTCTCTAAATCTTTAGCGTTGTTCAGCGATTAACTTCTCACGACTTTAATTACCTATTTTCACAGTGAAAATCAATTAAATATTCCCGATTTTTCACTTGCAAATATTGCTGATTGAATTTGTGAGCAAAACTTTTTTCTGAAAACAAAAAATATTTTAATTCTTTTTGTTATTTATTTAATTAACAAAAAAATTGTTTTCGTATTTTTTTACTAATTTATCATTTTTACAACTTCTGTTTTTCTGCACTTTATGCAGTTTCAGAAATAATTGTAAAGTTATAAAAATTTGAATAATTATAAATTTAGAAGAATTATAAAATTAGAATAATTGTAAAATTAGAAAAATTAGAAGAATTAGAAGAATTAGAAGAATCAGAAAATTAGGAAATTCGAAAAATTGTAAAAACATAAATTTACAAAAATTAGAGGAAGCGGAAAATTTAGTAAAAAATACTTTTACTATGAAAAATATAATGAATACTGAAAAAATTTGGTTTTGAGAGTAAAAATTGTTTCACTTTATAACAACTTTACACGAACCATATTCGGTTATTATGTTTTCATACGTTAAAATTAGCTGTCTTTAAATTTAAAAAACAATTATATATACACTATTTTATTGGACAAAAATAGTAGCTTTAAATTTCCGGATGAATCAGCATTCAGAGAAAGAAGTTGATTCAGAGGAACAAAACATAGTTGGCACTACATAATATGGAGATTTAATCAAAACTGATTGTTGTTTCCCACTATTTTGTTTAATTATAACTCTTCTCTTCCCCTTAGTTTCACAATTTTATTTTTCTAATTATTCTAAATAAATAGTTTCAAATTTTATTTTTCAGTACATTTATTTAGTCACTTGCTTAATTATTTCGTTCATTTTTGAATTTTAGAAATTTAGGGACACTGCGATTTTCTAACTTGTTTCTAACTTGTATTTGGAAAAAATAAAATTGTTTCAAATTAAAGAAATTTTAATTGTTTTAAATTAAGAATAGAAATTGCTTCCAAATTAAAAATAGAAATTGTTTCAATTGTTTCAAAATAAATTTAATAAATAAATAAAATAAATTTAATTGTTTCCAAATTAAAAATATAAATTGTTTCAATTGTTTCAAAATAAAAATAGAAATTGTTTCAAATTGAAAAAATTTAAATTGTTTTAAATTAAAAACAGAAATTGTTCCAAAATAAAACCAAAAATTGTTTCAAATTACAGAAATTTTAATTGTTTTAAATTAAGAATAGAAATGGTTTCAAATTAAAAAATAGAAATTGTTTGAAATTGAAAAAATTAAATTTTTTTTAATTGTTTCAAATTAAAACAAGAAATTGTTTTAAATTCACAAGACTGGAATTATTTTAATGCAAATTAAAAGTAAATTGAAACAATTGTTTCAAAATTGATAAAATCAAAAATTTTTTAATTGTTTAAAATTGTAGTGTAATTTATGTAAAAGTTCTTTTTATTGACACAATTTTTTCTAATGAGGCAAAAATTTATTGGATTTTTGTCCTTTGCTTGAGAAATGTTTTAATCGGAGATTCTCCCGTGACGTCAAGACGTCATCGGGGTCAACCGGTCGCGACGGTAATTTGCACTTGTGTGTACATACTCGTTTTATAAAGAAAAACGGAGATCGACAAACTCACATGTTTTATAACGTTTTCCATTCCCCCCTCCCTCTCTCTCTCTCTTTTCCTCTCAATTTTTCTCTCGATCATTTTAACATTTTGCGAGTGAAATCCATTCTCCAGCGCTTTATATTTTTTTACATTTCATTAAATATTAAATATTTGCATTTAAATTAGTTAAATATTTCATATTTGGTCAGATTAGTAATATTTAGTTAAATAAAAAAATTAAATTATAATAAATAATATTTAATTAATATAATAAATTAATATAGTAATATAATATTGTTGTATTATTTATATAAATAGTTTAATATTTAGTAATATTTAGTTTTAAATATTTAGTTAAAGTAATTGAATATTTAGTCAAATTAGTAAAAATTTAATATTTCGTCAAATTAGTAAAAATTTAATATTTCGTCAAATTAGTTAAATATTTAATATTTAGCCAAGTTAGTTAAATATTTATTGTCAAAGTAGTTGAATTTTGAATATTTAGCCAAATTAAGGAAAAATTTAATATTTAGTTAAATTAGTTAAATATTTATGTCCCCAAAGTTATGAAGGTTTAAATAAAACCCAAAAAATTTGTTATTAACGTTAATCTGAATTTTATTGATAAATAATATTTTAAACTCTAATCAACTTAGTTAAATATCGCATATTTAGTAGAATTGGTTATTTTACTAAATATCAAGTTATTAATATTACAAACTTACTATTTAATATTTAGCCAAAATAATTAAATATTTCGTTTTTAACTGAACCTTTAAAATTTGTAATTAAATTACTATTTAGTAAAATTAATTAATTTTTAAATGCTTAGTCGAATTAGTTATCTACTGAATATTAAGTTTTAATATAAAACACTTACTAATTAATATTTAGTTAAAATAATTAAATATTTCGTTTTTAACTGAACCTTTAAAATTTGTAATTAAATTACTATTTAGTAAAATTAATTAATTTTAAAGTGCTTAGTCGAATTAGTTATTCACTAAATATTTAGTTACTAATATTAAACAGTTGAAGTTTAATATTTAGTCGAAATAATTAAATATTGAACATTCATAGCGTTCAATTAAACATTTAATATTTGTAATTAAATTACTATTTAGTCAAATTATTCAGTTGTTAAATATTTATTCAAATTATTTAATTGTTAAATATTTAGTAAAATTATTCAGTTGTTAAATATTTAGTCAAATTATTCAGTTGTTAAATATTTAGTCAAATTATTTAATTGTTAAATATTTAGTCAAATTATTTAATTGTTAAATATTTAGTCAAATTATTCAGTTGTTAAATATTTAGTCAAATTATTCAGTTGTTAAATATTTAGTCAAATTATTTAATTGTTAAATATTTAGTAAAATTATTCAGTTGTTAAATATTTAGTAAAATTATTCAGTTGTTAAATATTTAGTAAAATTATTCAGTTGTTAAATATTTAGTTAAATTATTTAATTGTTAAATATTTAGTCAAATTATTCAGTTGTTAAATATTTAGTAAAATCATTCAGTTGTTAAATATTTAGTCAAATTATTTAATTGTTAAATATTTAGTCAAATTATTCAGTTGTTAAATATTTAGCCAAATTATTTAATTGTTTAAATATTTAGTCAAATTATTTAATTATTTAATATTTAGTCAAATTAGTTGTTGACTAAATATTTAGTCAAAGTATTTAATTATTAAATATTAAGTCAATTTAGTTTTTGACTAAATATTTAGTTTGTTTTTCTTATTTAAATATTCAGTTAGAAATTGAATACTTAAATTTTTGTAGATAGTCAAATTAACTAAATTTTTAATATTTAGTGTTTAATGGAAGCTTTAATATTTATAATTAAATTACTTAAATGCTTGTAATGAAATATTCAATAGCACCATTAAATAATTAAATTAACTAAATATCATATTTATACAAATTGCACATGTTTATCAACATTCTTCCTCCTCCTCCTCCTCTTCTTCTTCTCCATATATATTCTCATTATCATTCTCGGTTCGTTTATGTTGTTTCTCATCTCTCTTTCTCGCTCTTCTCGTTACTTGGCAGATTATTACGTAAGTGACAGTGCTCAGAGCTACTATGCGGACAAGTTGGTTTCCTTTTAAAAATGGCCGCCTACTATTCCGAACGAAGAACCTCGGGAGTATTCGTATAAATATATATGTATAATAAAAACAGAGTCTCGATGCTCTTCTCTTCTCTCGCGTGTTCGTGCCTCTTTTTCCACTGTACATACGCCGATACGCGCCAATTTCCCCCTCCTCCTCGCACACTTTTCTCCTCACTCCCCCCTCCCCTTCTTGCCATTCTATATCACTCTACTAAATCTGATTCAATGACGTTATATATTTTCTTAAAGGCATTTTATTTAAAGTAAAAAAAAAAAAATTATCTTTGACGTCAGAAATTTTATTTTTCTTTTTTATTCACACGTGAGATTTTATTTTATTTAATTATTTTTGTTTTCGAATTCGTTTACTGAATAGAAAATGAATAATTCTCTTTGATGAATGGTTAATTAATTTTTTTCGGGAGAATAAAATTTTTGTTTTATAAATAGTACGTATTTATATATATATATAATATATATATATATATATAGAAATTTTTATACGTAGATTTAAAAAAAAATTAATAACTGAGTTTTAAAATTTTGTTTTTTTTATAAGACCCTAAAGTTCTGAACGTTCAAATGAACGAAATTTATTTATTTCTTCTAAAAATTAAATTTTTTTGCAATTATTTTGTGTCACTGACAAGAAAATTAATTATTGAGTTTGTAAATGTAAAATTTTAGTTTTTACATTTTTTTATCATTAGTAATCTATTAAAAAATATTTCGTTCATTTGAACGTTCAAAACTTTGGGATCATTTTTTTATTTATTCTGTAAAGAATTAAATTATTTTGCAAAAATTTCAATGAAATTCTTTTGTAACAGTTCAATTTTTTTCAAAGTAGTTTTAAAAATTTTTCCTAGGAAATCAAATTTGTGTTAAATAATTTACGCAAATTTTAATCAAAATTGCAATTGTCTTTATAAATAATACAATTTTTCCCCCGAAATTCAATTATTTAGAAAATTTAAAAAATTCTGGTTAGAATTTTAATTATTTTTAATAAATTTTACAAAATTCGATTCATCAAATTTCGCGAAGACTGAAATTATTCTTAAGAATTTTATTAAAATTTGTCAAGAGAATTCAATTATTATTTAAATTTGTATAAATTATTTAATTTTCAAAAGGTTTTATGTTAAAATTTTGGAAAATTTGAATTTTTTCTACTTTTAACGAACAATTTTGAAGAGTTAATTTTTTTAAAAAAGTTTTCCTTGCTACTTTTTACTGTAACTTTTTCAAAAATTATTTTCATCATTAAGATCATTTTTTTCTTTAGAATTTTTAACTAAAATTCTTCTTTAAATGAATTAATTTTAATAATTTTCGAAAAAGTTCTTTGGCAATTTTCAAATCCATTTCTTTACAATGTTCAATTTTACAAAACTTTAATTATTCGTAAATTCTTCAGTTAAATATATGTAAGGAAATAAAAACTTCAAAGTTTATGTAAAATTTTAATTGAAAATAATTTTAAAAATCAATTATTATCAGAAAATTCTACGAGAATTCAATTGTCAAAATATTTAAATTTAAATAAATTATTTAAATTATTTAAATTATTAAAATTATTTAAATTATTTAAATTATTTAAATTATTTAAATTATTTAAATTATTTAAATTATTTAAATTATTTAAATTATTTAAATTATTTAAATTTATTTCAATAAACAAAGATAATTTATTGAATTTTGAATAATTCAATTTTTTTAAAAATTCAATTCTGGTAAAGAATTTTGTCAACAAATATTTTACATAATACAATTTTTTCGACGAACTTTAACAAAATTCTACAGAATAATTTAATTTTTCGATAATTTCGATGAAAATTGTATTCAAAATAATTGAAATTCTGTAATGATTTTTTGAAATTTTTATTTTTTTGGAAAAATAATTGAAATTCTGCAATGGTTTTTTGAAGTTTTTGTTTTTTTCAGGAAAAATAATTGAATGTTCGTGTATAATATTATAAAAATTTTTGTTTAATAACTGAATTTTTTGACTATAAAAATTAATATTTTATGAAATAATTGAATGTTTCTTAAATTTTTCATAAATAATTTTGTCGACAAATTTTTAAATAATTTAAAAAATTTTAAAAATCTCTTGGTAAATTTTAATAAAATTTTTAGCAATAATTTCATTTTTCGAGAAATTTGATAAAAATTGTACATATATATTAAAAATAAATAAAATCCTGCCACAAGAATTTTATTAAAATTTTTCAAAATAATTGAATTTCGGAGAAAAATTGTCGAGAATTTTTGTAAAATTTTTCTAAGTAATTAGATTTTTGCAAAGAATTATATTAATTGTGAAAAGAATTGAATTCTTGAGAATAATTTCATTAAAATTTCTTTTTGTAAATAATTGAATTCTTTTGTTAAAATTTTCCGAAACAGTAGACATTGAAAATCATTGAATTTTGACAAATTATTTTGAAAATAATGAATAAATTCGTGATGTGTAAATATAAGTATTTTATTCGTGATGTAAAAATTAAAAAAAAAAATTTTAAGAGCCTAAAGTTCTGAACGTTCAAATGAACGAAATTAATTTATTTCTTCTAAAAATTAAATTTTTATTGCAATTATTTTGCGTTACTATTTAAAAAATTAATTACTTAGTTTTTAAATGTAAAATTTTAGTTTTTAAATTTTGTTATAATAAGTAATTTATTAAAATATTTTTAATAAAAAAAATTTCGTTCATTTGAACGTTCAACACTTGAGGATCAGAAATTTTTTTTAATTTTAAAATTTTTTTCTTTTGTTATAAAATATGGTTAAATAAAATTTCGAAGAAAGTGATAATGTATGTAATATCGATGAAAGAATATATATTAACGTTTCAAATGGAGTTCATTGATTAGATGGCTAAGTTTAGATGATATGATTTTCCTCATTTTCAAGCTCAGTTCGATGCTCGGAAGAGTTCAATGACGCTATAGGCGTTCGCACAAAGGAACTTTGTGCTCTACGTTGCCATCGCAATATCACACGACAAAGTAGTTGACTATATGGCAGGTTTTGTCTTTCTCTCTCTCTCTCTATATATATATATCGAAAACCTTTATTTTATTTACACTCCAGTGTTTATTCTTCTTTAGTCTTTTTTCCTTTTTTCTACATTTAGAGATCCATTTTTTTCATTTTATTACTTGTGACGAAATATTTGTCGTATTTAACTGATTGTTGACTCAAATTTATTTAACTCATTTATCTATGATTAAAGTTGAAATTTTAACCAGAGATCGTATCGAAAAAGAATGATAGAAGAAGTGAGAAAACTCAAACTAAAACTAAAATTAAAACTAAAACTAAAATTAAATCTAAAAAAAGGAAAAAAATAAAAATAGTATAAGAGTAGAAAGATGTTTTTCCAAGAGTTGATCTCAAATTGCTTTGAAAAACTGTGGAATGATAGAGAAAAAATGTCACCAAACTTTTTTTTAAGAGAATTTATTTTGATTGAAATTAATGTCCATCTCTCAACTTTCTCCACGAGCATATAATATGTAATTATGTTTATATATTCTTTTGCATAATTGCTAATTGAATAATTTTACAACTCTAGTGAATAAAAGTTTGTTCCACTTGTGATCTGGCGAGCTCGATTCCCTTGACACTGACACACTGACATCATTTGTCGATTGGTCAGGAGGAGGAATGAAAAAAATAACCCGAGAATTGCATGTTACTTTCTTATAAACTTTGTGTTAATGTGAAATTATTAGCCAAGTAGATTGGGGAAATAAAAAATCGTCTACTCATTTTTATACCACAAATTTATTTTTTTTTACAAAAGAGACTAAAAACTACAAAAGGAACTAAGTAAAAACAGGAAAAAGATTTAAAAAATACCAGAAAAGTGTATAAAAATTAAACTATTAAAAAAATTAAAGAAGTAAAACAATTTAACTTTGTAACGAAAATATAATTTCAATAAAAGTTTCGAGGAAAGAAGAACTTGAAGTTGTCGAGCAATTTTTTGACTTTGAACTAGATTTTTTTTTACGTACGTACCTAGGTATAAATTTACTGCCTTTTTCGAGCTAGGGGAGAATTTTTTTTTTTTGTTTTATTGTAAAGGTAGAAAAAAAATTCTTCTCTTGTTTGTTGGGGGAAAAAAAATTCATCAGACAAACGGAATATCGACTCGTATATATTTGAAATGTGTGAGAGGGAAAGATTAATAAATTAGTGGTGAGATGTCACACGACGTGAAATGTACTGTTTTGAAAAACGCTGAGAGCCGATATCACATGACTCGGTACAATTTTATCCAGCAATGAAAATAGTTTCACTTCCATTTATAGCGGAGCAGCGAGAAACGTTGCTTTTAAATAAATTCATACTTATGTTGTCTATTAATTTTTAACAGGTCGCTGAAAATAGAGAACATCTGGCGAAAAAGGGACGGTTGTCAAAATATCTCCACTGGCTACATAGTAGCAATTTTTATAACAAATTAGTAACAATTTTTGTACCTAATCAGTACTAATGTTTGTTCCAAAATTAGTATCTTTTGTACTAATGTTTGTTCCAAAATTAGTATCTTTCGTACTAATGTTTGTTCCAAAATTAGTATCTTTCGTACTAATGTTTGTTCCAAAATTAATATCAACTTTTGTACCTAAATGTCATCAATTTTTGTACCTAAATTGCATCAATTTTTGTACCTGATTAGTATCAATTTTGGTACCAAACTATTACCACTGTTGGCACTATGCTCCTATTGCTACCCCATTGATAATTTAGTTCTGTTTGAATACCAAATTGTGAGCAAAATAAGTGAAAATTTTACCAGACTAAACTTTTCGACCAACATTAATTTCTTTTCGGACAGTAAAAATTTCGTGTTTGCTAAATTGAAAGACGAAGGTGTTTTGTTTGTGTGCACAATAACAATATCTTATTACGTTGTAGATCTTTTCTCTCTTCGGTAATATATAGTTGAATATTTACTCGTCCTTCGTCATTCACTGGCACAAGTGTTTTGAAATGTTAATGTCGTCTCATTCGTCGAACGCTTTCTTTATAGTTTGTCTCTCGTGCCTTGTAGCGATCTCGTGTCGAAAGCAACAACTCCTTCAATCGCATGATATTGCCAGTGTAAAGCAAAGAACGAGACTATAATAAATCAATAATAGCACACAAGTCTCTCTCTCTCTCTCTCAAGGTGTACAATTTATCAGATAGAAGATAACTCTATAATCGGCCTATTTTTCAATCGTTATTCAATCATTAATCTCTAGTTTTTCTTCTTGTTGTGCTTTATTGGGACATGATGCAAATGCACCCGTAAATTGTTGATGCAAAATTGCTTTGAAAATGGTTCGTAAATGCACTGAAACATGATTCAAAATCATTAATATGCTCAAATTAATCAGCAATGTTCGGAAATGGTTGGAAGGAAACTGTTCTATTGTTTAGAACATTAATTTTTTCTTCTTATTTCTGTTTAGTAGTCGATGTTAATGCATTCGTAAACTGCTCTTGAAAGAATGGGGCAAAGGTAGTTTGCAAATGTCTGAAAAATGCTTCAAAAATGCTTCAAAAATGCTTCAAAAATGACTATAAAATTATTCAAAAATGGGTGAAAAATGCTTTAAAAATGCTTTAGAAGTGCTTCAAAAGTGCCTGAAAGATAATTCAAAAATGCTTTCGAAATGCTTTGGAAGTGCTTCAAAAGTGCCTAAAAATAGATTCAAAAATGCTTCAGAAATGCTTCAAAACAACAAAATATGATTAAAAAATGCTTCAGAAATGCTTCAGAAATGCTTCAAAACAACAAAAGATGATTAAAAAATGCTTCAGAAATGCTTCAAAACAATAAAAGATGCTTATTTTCTTATTCGAAACAATATTAATTTTAATACTAATTGGTATACAGTAATTTGGTAGCAGTTTGGTACTATATTCGGTACGGTAAACAAGTGCTAATTCCGTTCTGTATACAGAGGTGCTAATTCGGCATATAGCATATTAATTGCCATATTAATGAACATCGATGAAATAAATATTAGTGTGGAGATTATTTCCCCAGTGTAGAACACACGGAGGGACACACATGAAGCTTATTGATTTACAAACGTTCTCATATAACGTGCAATTCATAGTGGTCTTATGTAAATTATGTCGCTTCTCGAAGGTTAAATCCCTGAAATGTAAACCAAGGTCAATAAGACTTGCACATCTCCGACAACATGACACCAACAGTTGAAATCTAATTTCCCCCCTCTCATCTCCCTCTTTCGGTACGTTATTATTAATTTCTCATCAATATGCTAATTTTCTAATTAACAGAGTGATTTTAAATTCCTAATTCCGATAATTATGTTTAGAGAGATGTTTTTTTTTAAAGTTCTTTTTATCTTGTTTGGATAACTGAAAGAAAAGTTTAATTTTATAGTTTTATAACTGCGCAGTGCAGTACTTTTCTTCTTCTTTTTTTTTTTACTTTGCTTTATAAAGTTAGCCTCACCATTCGTGATGTTCATCCTTAATTTGTCATTTAGCCTTCGCTTCGCGAACTTAAAATAAATGTGACAAACTCATTCTTGTTTCGATTTCTCTTTTTTTCTTGCTTCTTCTCTCTGTCTCGCGATCAGTTATTTTTAATAAAATTGAAACAAATGCTTTTCTAAAAAAAAATCTTTCTGGAAAAATGAAGAACTGAATTTTTAATTTTGAAAATTGAAAAAAAGCAATGTTTGAAATATTGAATTAGATAATTCTAAATGTACTTTTATTAATTTTTGTACTTTTATTATTTTTTATTTATTGTCTTCCTTTTTTCCCCTCTTTTTTTTTCTTTTGAAGAATAATAAATTTCCCTCCTGTAAAATCTGATGATATCAATTGTGAATAAAAATTCGCACGTGCATGTAAGCCACGTGCATGCGTGAAATAAATGTGAGTATCAACTTTTAAATTTCCGATACGACAAAAGATTTTTTTTTTTGTCACTGATAAAACTTTTGAGGCTTGGGAGGAAGGAAGGAAGGGAAATTACAAGAGACGAACAATTTTCTTTTGTTTCTGAAAGAAATAGTTTTCGATTTTTATTTTCCTATTCTAAATATTATAGTTTTATTTTTATTCTTTCTTTTGGGTTTATTGTTTCTTTTTCATTAAATTCTTTTGCTTAGAAAATTGTGTGATATTATTTTTAACATAAAAAAAATGGATTGAAATTAGCAATTAGAGGATTAGTTTTTAAAAAATGGTAAAAATAAGCAGTATTTGAAGAAGTAAAGAAGAAATTAGATATAATTTGGAAGGAAGAAAAGATCGAAAAAATGAAATGAGTTTCTTAATCGTCATTATGCTATTTTCTGTAATCAAATTACATTAAAATTTTGTGTGATGAGAGTGAAGCGTAAATATATCATTTGTAAAATTGTGTATGTAAATGAAATGAGGAAATAATTGACAAACAATACAAAATATGGTGAAATAATATTTCAGTTCAATGTGCTTCTGACATGTTAAAATCATTATCGACAAAATATAACGCACGCGGCGTGTACTTCACTTATTATTACTTTCATTATTATGTTTTTTTATTATTTTTAATATTTTTTTTATTATTATTATTTTTATTATTATTATTATTATTTTTTTTATTATTATTGTTGTTATTATTTTTATTATTATTTTTTTATTATTATTATTTTTATTATTATTTTTATTTTTATTATTATTTTTAATTTTATTATTATTTTTATTTTTATTATTATTTTTATTATTATTTTTATTTTTTTAATATTTTTTATTATTATCATCATAAAGGGAGCTTTTTACGCCTAGATTAGAGAAAATTATCAACGTGGAAATTAGCGAAACGATTGGTGGTATAATAGGAAAAGTTTGAAAAGAATTATAATATATGTTTCCTTGTAAAGAAAAGACGGAAAGTTAACTTGTTAAACACACATTTAATGAATATTTAAATTCCAAGTCAATATGGGACTATAGCTTAGCTGTTTTCAAGATTAATAAATTGTTAATATATGTATACTTGGAAAAAAAGTTTTTTCTCCAATTATGAAGAATATGCTTTATTTTTTCCTCTTTTCTCTCTCTCTGTTTTCTAAAGATGAATTCTTAATAAGTTTTCTTTTTTTATTGTTTAATTTTCTATAAAGAGAGAAAAATGCAAATAAAAATATTTAATCAGATGTAAAGAAAATATAAATTTATTAATATAAACACTTTCAGTCAACTTTTACATAAATTTCTTTATGTTTTTTTTTACACTTTTCGTACCTTTATTTATTTTGTCATAAATAGAATGTTTTACTATAAATAATTTTTAACAGGATTTTTATTCTTTTTCAACTTTTGTTTATTTTTATATTTTTACTTTTTTTTGTATTTTTTATTCTTTTGTTCAATTTTAATACTTAATTACAAATTAATTAATTATTGTAAAATGTAAATATTTTAAATCTTTTAAATTTTATTTTAAATATTTTAAATTCTTTTTTTAAACTTTTGCTTATTTTAGTATAGATATTTTTTATTATCTCTATTATTTGTTTATTATTTTCCGCTGGAACTTAATTAAAACGTAAATAATTTGACAGTAAATATTAAATATATCTTTAAAATACATTGATATTTTCCCCCTCGATGTAAATTAATTACCCACGAAATGTTTGTCGTGCAAAATAATTTTAAAAGTATGATTATATTTTATTTTGTAAATGGAATTTCCAGATAGGCGCGCGATGAGATATTATATTCAATTTGGTTAATCTCAAAAATGGCTTTAAATAAAAAGAAATGCTAATTGCAAGTGAAGGGATGAAAAATTTAATTTAGAAGTCAAAGAGAGAAAAAGAGAGTGTTGGCGGCGGTGATGGTGGTGGTGGTGGGTGGGAGATAAAAATTCTGAACAGTATTTTAAAAAAAACATGATCTCCCTCATATCAGTACAATTCTCCGCTCGCAACTGGCGAACCGCATAAATCATCCCTCCTCTCATTACCATTTCAAATGGGCCGCGATTAACGAGAATTAATTATCCACCAGGCAATATCGGCCTGCAGCGTGCTACGCCGTAATTGATTCGTTATTACAGTATCTATATACGTAAAATACGAAAAATTCTTCGTTTTAAATAAAAAAAAAGAGGCGAAAAAAAATTTGTTTATCTCTTGATTACTTTTTTGAAATTAATTTTGTTGTATTTGGACTTTTTTATTCCTTTTTTAAATGTAGAGGAAAAAATTAGAAATTTATTGAGAAAAATTTTTGTTTTGCTCTTTGTTACTGTTAAAGTAGTTCAGAAATAGTTGAAAATAGTCAAAAATAGTTCAAGTAGTTCAACATAGTTTTCAAAAAGTTTAAAATACACAAAAGTAGTTAAAATGATTTCAAAATAGTTAAAAGTGTAGTTTAACATCATCAAAGGTAGTTTAAAATAATCCAAAGTAGTTGAAAATACTTAAAAGAATTTACAAATAGTCAAAAGTAGTTGAGAAGTTGTTCAAAATACTTTGAAGTCGTTCATGTTAATTTAAAGTAGTTCAAAATTCTCAGAAGTAATTCAAAATACTTCAAAGAAGTTCAAAATAATACAAAATAGTTCAAAATAGTCGAAAATAGCTAAAATATCAAGAAAATAGTCCAAAGTTGTTAAAAAAGTAGTTTTAAATAGTTAAAAGTAGTTTAAAAAAAGTTAAAAGTAATTAAAAATACTTAAAGTAGTTCAAAATTAGTTGTAAGTTCTTAAAAATAGTTAATAGTACTAAAAAAATAGTATAAAGTATTTTAGAAATAGATCTAAAGAGTTTAAAGTAGTTCAAGTTAGTCAAAAATAGTTTTAAAAAAATTTTAAATAGTCCAAAGTACTTGAAAATATATTAAAGTACTTAAAAATAGTCCAAAGCACTTCAATTAAGTAAAAAGTAGTTTAAAATACTTAATAGAAGTTCAAAATAGTCAAAAGTAGTTCAAAAAAATTAAAAATACTTTAAAATAGTGAAAAGTAGTTTAGAAGAAGTTGAAAATAGTTGAAGTAAGTCAAAAGTATTTCAAGTTAATTTAAAGTAGTTTAAAATAATTAAAAGTACTTCAAAATAGTCAAAAATAGTTCAAAATAGTCGAAAGTATTTAAAAATACTTGAAATTAAACAAAGTTGCTAAAAATAATTGTAAAAAGTAGTTCAAACTAGTTCAAAATAATCAAAAATAGTTCAAAATAATCAAAAGTAGTTAAAAGTAATTAAAACTGTTTTAAAAAGTACTTAAAAATTGTCCAAACAGTCAAAAAAAAGTTTATGATAGTTAAAATTAGTTCTAAGTAGTTCAAAATAATCAAAAATAGTTCAAAATAATCAAAAGTAGTTAAAAGTAATTAAAACTGTTTAAAAGTACTTAAAAATTGTCCAAACAGTCAAAAAAAAGCTTATGATAGTTAAAATTAGTTCTAAGTAGTTCAAAATAATCAAAAATAGTTTAAAATAGTAAAAAGTAGTTAAAAGTAATTAAAACTGTTTAAAAGTACTTAAAAATTGTCCAAACAGTCAAAAAAAAGTTTATGATAGTTAAAATTAGTTCTAAGTAAGGTAAATGTACATATTTCCGTGCTAGAACATAATTCCGTGCTATCATATAATATTAATTAATATAAAAAATTAATAAGATATTTTAGTAAAATAAAACCCATAATATTAATCTACTAAATAGCAAAATTTATTCTACAATTTTCCACTTGCTAAAATATTTTATCAATTCCTTATTTTAATTAATAAAAAAAATAGCACGGAATTAGGTTCTAGCACAGAAATATGTACATTTACCTTAGTTCAAAATTATCAAAAATAGTTCAAAATAGTCCAAAGTAGTAAAAAATAGTTAAAAATTATTAAAATTACTCAAAAAGAATAAAAATATTCAAAAGTAGTTCAAAATAACAAAAAATAGTTGAAAACATTCAAATAAATTAAAAGTAGTTCAAAATAGTTAAATTAATTCAAAATAGTGAAAAGTACTTAAAGATGGTTAACAGTAGTTCAAACTAGTTGAAACCAGTTAAAAATACATAAAAACAATTGTCCACTGCTGACAAATATTCCTAACGACAAAAAGTGACTAACAAACAATTTGCTTTGAGTTAATCAAATATTTCCCTCGCAAGTCAACAAAGAAAAAAAAACAATTAGAAAATAAAACTCTTTGGTTTTGAATTAACAATTAAATTATTTTTTCTCGATATTTTGTTTACTCGGATTGAATACAATTTTCCGGAATGATAAAAAAAATCGTGCATAACAGTAAAATAAAAAAGTGCACAAAACAAAAGGAGAAAAAAAACGATAATAAAAATGTATAGTTTCAACACTAAACAGTAAAAAAAATATATGATAAAACAAGTGAAAATAAATTTAAAAAAAAGAAGTATAAAGAAAAAGCGAATATAAAATAAACAAGAGTTATGTTCATATATAGGTAGTAAAAATGCGACAGGAAAAAGTGAAAGCAGTCAAGTGAAAAAAAAAACAGTAGATTTAAAACATTTGTTTTCCTACTAAAAAAAAAAATCAAAATATTAAAATTCACCTAAAATTTTAATACTTTTTTGTCTCAATTTTAATTTTAAAATTCTTGGAAAAAAATTTTGATCATAATTTTAAATTTCGTTTTATTAAAGCTACCGAAAAACATGAATGAAGAGAAAAATTAAACTGTTTTAAATCTCCTTTTTAAAGGGGAAAACAAACAAATATCAAACTAAAAATGTAGAATAAAATTAAAAACGTGAATTGTATTATTTGTGTATGTTCGTCGTCGACTGAATGCTAAAGTTCAAAAGTTAAAATTAGATTCGAATTGCAAATATTTTTAAGTGTTGAACATTTTTAAGTGTTCTAGATTCAAAGTGACAATATATTTTTTCCGAGAATGGCAATAGACGGAACAATTTGAAAAGTTTCACAATTGAAGAAAACTTTACCACTTGCTCGTGAAGTAATATTATATTTCTTGAATAATAAGTTCTAAAAAAAAGTGATGCGTATTGGAATGTAAATGTTTCTGTTTTTAAAATTAAAACAAATTTTTAATTAATTAATTTTTTGTATATTCAAGTACAAAAGTAAATTCAAACATTAAAATTTTTATGGAATTATTTTCAACATTTTTTGGGGGGGGGGGGAATCATGTCTAAAAGTTTTAATTAAAATCGTTAGAAAAAATTAATTGGTACTTTTTAACAATTTATTTAAGAAATACAATTATTTTCGAAAAATTACATTACAGTATTTTTAAAAACTAATTCATGGAATTTTTTTAAATGTTTTTTGAAACTAAAATTCGTTTAAAAAAATTTTTGGTCAAATTTATATTATTTTTTAAAAATAGTATCAAGTTTAAATTGTTTTTTTTTTGAAGATTTTATCGAATTTCAATTATTTTTCAAAAATATTATTACAATTCGATTAATTTTGAAGATTTTAAAAATTAAAAATTTTTTTAGAAGATTTCTTCAAATTTGAATTATTTTTTAAAAAGATTGTACTAAATTTCAATTATTTCTTCAAGATTTTAGAGAAATATCAATTATTTATTCTAAAAATTATTCGAATTTCATTTTTTTTTTAAAGACTATTTTAAATTTCAAATATTATATTTGCAGATATATTTCAATCATTTTAAAAATATTTAATTAAATTTTTAATTATTTTTAAAAGATTGTTTCAAATTTCGATTATTTTATTTGAAGATTTTATCAAATTTCAATTATTTTATTTGAAAATTTTATCCAAATTTCAATTATTTAACAAAAATTTTTCCAATTTGAATTATTTTATCAAAAAATTTTGAACAAAATTCAATTATTGTCACAAGATTTTTCTAAATTTCAATTTTGAAATGTTTTCGAAAGATTTTATCAAATTTCAATTATTTTTTAAAATTTGGCCTTATTTTAATTATTATTTCTAAAAGATTTTACCAAGTTTCAATGATTTATTCAAAAAATTAATAGAATTTCAATTATTTTTGAAAGATTTTAAATTTCTATTGTTTTGTTTAAAGATTTTACCAAATTAAAAATTTTTTGTAAAGACTATTTTAAATTTCAATTATTTTATTTGATGATTTTATCAAATTTCAGTTATTTTTAAAAGATTCTATTGAATTACAATTATTTTTAAAAATCTGTAGCAAATTTTAATTATTTTGATTTCAGATTTTTCCAAATTTAAATTAGCTTTTGAAGACTTTACCAAATTATAATTATTTTACATAAATTTTTCAAATTTGAATTACTTTAATAAAGATTTTCAAAAATAGATTTATTTTATCAAAATTTTGCGCAAAATTCAATTGTTTTCACACGATTTTACAAAATTTCAATTATTCTCAGAAGTTTTGACAAATTTTAATTATTTTTCATAAATTTTACCAATTATAAATATTTTAAAAAGATTTTTCTAAATTTGAATTATTGTAACAAAATTTTGTACAAATTTCAATTGTTTTTGAAAGATTTTATTAAATTTTAATTATTGTTAAAAGATTTTATCAAATTTTAATTATTATTAAAAGATTTTATCAAATTTTAATTATTATTAAAAGATTTTATTCAATTTTATAATTTTTTAAAGTTTGTATCTAATTTTAATTAGTTTGTTTAAAGATTTACCAAATTTAAATTAGTTTTTTGAATTCTTTATCAAACTTCTAATATTTTACATAAATTTTTCAAATTTGAATTACTTTAATAAAGATTTTCAAAAATAGATTTATTTTATCAAAATTTTGCGCAAAATTCAATTGTTTTCACACGATTTTACTAAATTTCAATTATTCTCAGAAGTTTTGACAAATTTCAATTATTTTTCATAAATTTTATCCATTAGAAATATTTTAAAACGATTTTTCTAAATTTGCATTATTGTAACAAAATTTTGTACAAATTTCAATTGTTTTTGAAAGATTTGATGAAATTTCAATTATTTTTAAAACATTTTATTCAATTTTAATAATTTTTAAAAGTTTGTATCAAATTTTAATTATTTTGTTTAAAGATTTACCAAATTTAAATTAGTTTTTTGAATACATTATCAAAATTTCTATTATTTTACATAAATTTTCACATTTAGCAATATTTTAAAAAGGTTTTCAAGATGTAAATTATTTTATTCAAATTTTGCACAGAATTTCATTGTTTTCGAAAGATTTTATCAAATTTCAATTATTTTAAAAAATTTGGCCAAGGTTCAATTATTTTTAAAAGATTTTTTCAAGTTTAAATTATTTTTTTAAAAAAGATTGTACGAAATTTCAATTACTTTTCAAAGTAGTTATCAATTTTTAATTTTTATTAAATTTTAATTATTTTAAAAAGGTATCAAATATTAAATTAAAAATAAAGGTTATCAAATGTTAATTATTTTTAAGAGATTTTATTAAATTTAAATTACTCTTGAACTATTGTATCAAATTCTAATTATTTTGTTTAAATATTTTGCTAAATTTTAATTATTTTTAAGAGATTTTGTTAAATTTAAATTACTCTTGAACTATTGTATCAAATTTAAATTATTTTGCCAAAATATTTTACAAAATTAAAAATTTTAAACATATTTTGCAAAATTTTGATAAAATAAATCTATTTTTGAAAATCTTTATTAAAGTAATTCAAATTTGAAAAATTTATGTAAAATAATTATAATTTGGTAAAGTCTTCAAAAGCTAATTTAAATTTGGAAAAATCTGAAATCAAAATAATTAAAATTTGCTACAGATTTTTAAAAATAATTGTAATTCAATAGAATCTTTTAAAAATAACTGAAATTTGATAAAATCATCAAATAAAATAATTGAAATTTAAAATAGTCTTTACAAAAAATTTTTAATTTGGTAAAATCTTTTTTAAATATGTTACCAATTAATTTTTTTTCTCTAGAGATAACAGAATTTCAATTATTTTTGAATCATTTAATTAAATTTTAAAATTGTTTTTCTTCTTTTTCTTTGTAATTCTAATCGACTGAGGCGACTTTTTTCTGTTATAAAGTCAATCGGTGGCTTCTAGAGAAATAAATAGATAAATAAATAAATAAAATGAATAGAGAGATGAGATATAATTCGAGTGTCGTCGCATATTAAACTCCTTGTTGTATATATTATGTACAGCAAACGGAATAGACTTATATAGGAATATACGTAAACTTAGGTATATAATATAGGACTTTGTTTTCCCTTCGTGCAGGAAATCGCAGAGTTGTTTCGACCTCGGTTTCGACTGAACGTGTAATTCGAGAACTGGCGAGTGTGTTAGAGTTGAATTTATGAAGGAGGAGGTGTGCAGCTTTTGTCGTCTGTAATATACATTGAACGTAGTCGCGCGCGGCCAATGCTCTCCCCCTGCAAATACAACATGTACATGTAATCCCAACGAATAGTGATATTGAACCTTAAGTGCAATTGCATCTAGAAACTTGGAAAAATATTCCATGAAGCGAGGGAATTGCTTTTATAAAAGTCCTCTCTCCCTCGTTTTATTCTCTCAAAGAAAGAAACAGATCAATAAGAGATTATGTCTCGCATTTTGCAAAGAAAGCAAACGGATAGACATTCTTATCCGTTTGTATATTTTAATATAACGAAATTGATATTTCCTATCAATTGCTTTTTTCTCCAAGCAAAACATACTTTTCACTTTATTCGACTTTTATTTTTGTATTCCATTTTTTTGTTGTTATTTTTAAGCTTTTTATTTATTTTAACCCCTTAAGTGTACCAAAGATTTGACCATATGAAGCAAATATTTGACTTTGAGTCACTAAAATTATTTCTGTTTTTTTTTTTAGAATTTCCACTTAATTAAATTCGCTAAAAATAGAAAACCAAAAAACTATTAAAAAAAATAAAATCAATTTCTTTAAAAACGATTCAATTATTTAAAAAAATAGTAAGAAACTAAATAAATTATTTCCAATATTTAATATTTTCATAAAATTTCATAAAAGAATTTAATTATTTAAAAAAAATTGATAAAATTTAATTATTTTCATAAATAAAAAAATTTCCACAGAAATTCAATTATGTTTTCGTATAAATAATAAAATTTCCACAGAAAATCAATTAATTTTCAATAGCATTTGGAAAAGAATTTCGATAAAATTAATTATTTACCAAAATTTTTATACAATTCTTCACAATAATTCAATTAGTTTAACTAATAATTACATTTTTATGATCACGGAATTTCAATTTTAAAGAATTTAAACAATAATTCTGAGCCAGAATTCAATAAATTTCATAAATAAAAAAAAATCATTGGAGAATTTCAATTATTTTTAATACTAATCTAAATTAATTAATCGAAAAAATCAATTATTTTTACAAATAAAAAATTTTCCACGAGAATTGAATTATTAAAAATTACATTTTCCTATTTTTTTATTATATTTCGAACAAAATTAACTATTTAAAACAATGTTTATGTAATTCTTATGAATAATTCAATTGTATTTTCAAAAGTAACAAAAATTTTTATAATTAACGAAATTCTACTCAAGAATTCAATTGTTCTTGAAAATTTAAATAATATTCTCAGCGGCTTTTCAATTTTTTTTCAGAACTAAGAAAATTAATTACAAGATTTCAATTATTTTGAATACATTTTTATAGGAATTGATCAAACAATTTTAATTATACTTAAAAATTTAATTTCCATTTCTCAAAAAAAAATCAATTGTTTTCAAAAATATTAGAATTTTTCACAGGAATTCAATTATTTTCAAATATTTTAATAAAATTGTTGAAAAAAAATCATTTAATTTTTATTCAATTTAAATGAAATTTTTTTTAAAAATAATTTAATTAAAATTAATTATTCTTTTAGATTTTAATAAAATTCTTAATAAACAATTTTTTGCAACATTCAATTATTTTCATATTTTTTTAAAGAGTTAACAGAATTTGAATTACTTTTTAAAATTGTTATTAAATTTCAATTGTTTTAATGCAATTAAATAAATCTTAATTATTATTAAAATGTTGGGTTAAATTTCAATTATTTTAAAAAAATTGTACTTAATTTTAATTACTTTAAAAAAATTGCATCTCAATTATTTTGTTTAAAGATGTTATCAAATTTAGAATATTTTTAAAAGATTCTATTAAAATTCAATTATGTTCAGAAGTTTATATCAAATTTTCAATTATTTTTAAAAGATTATATAAAATTTAAATACTTTTGTTAAAAATTTCACGAAATTTAAATAATTTTGCAAAAATTTCATGAAAAGCTTAAATTTTTCCATGAATAACAATATTCATCACAAGAATTCAATTATTTTTCAAAGTAATAAATTTCTTCATGAAAATTCAATTATTTAAAAAAGTTTTAATAAAATCGTTAGCAATCAATTGAATTATTTTCATAAATTATAAAATGCTTTTTAGAAATTCAATTATTTAAACAAGTTTTAATAAATTCGTTCGCAAAAATTCAATTATTTTTATAAATTAGAAAATGCTTTTTCGAAATTCAATTATTTAAAAAAATTAATAAATCTGTTCAATTATTTGCAAAAATTTTCATAGAATTTTTTGTAAAATCAAATTATAAAAATTTCTGACAGCAATTGAATCATTTTAATTAAAAGTTGCGTAAAATTGGTCAAAGAAATGAGATATTTAAATATTTCTATAAAATTTCTTTGCAAAAATTAAATAATTATTTTTAAAAATATTTCACTTCGTTCATGGATAATAAAATTCTTCACACAGGAATTTAATTTACTAGCAGGATAAGAAGAAAGTAAATAGATATTTTTGATGAAAATTAGGAAAAAGACGGAAAAATTAAACAATATAGAATAGAAGTTTTGTCTATTTTGTCAATTGTCTAAAACGAGTTTGTTTTGGTTGTCAAGTTTTAATTTCTCGATAGCTATTTTTTACCACTTTTTTTTAGTTTGGATGTTACTTTTTAAAAAATTTAATTTTTTTAAAAAATTTTAAATTAGTTCTCAATTCTGCGAAGTCTGTGAAAAAGTGAAATACAAAAAAGGAAAACTAACCGCTAAACACTATTTTGATCGACTTTCGCCTATTTTTTTTATAACCATAACTTTTAAAAGAAACGAAAATCATTCATTGTTAACCAAAAAAGGAATAAAAATTTAGGGAAAGAAAAAAAATTGTAACAACTGAACATTACAACGTTCGAATTATATTGAGAGACAAAGCCAAAGTGGATCATTGCAATTAAGTGGTTTCCGCTTGTTGCGTATTATTGCCTTTTATAATATATTTTGGAATACACAACAACAATACATAAAATCTTTATTATCTGCAAGAGAAAAAGAAAGAGAGACGACTGCCGTTGAAATATAGCAGAAATAATCTCTTTTACAAAGTCACGCGACAATTTCGCGATTTTACTTGTCGACGGCGTGCACAATTTTACTATAACAGCTATCAACTGTGAAGCAATATTATTCTTCAATTTTATGAGCTTTACTAAGAGTTTCAACACGCAACCAAACATGAAATTCTTCCTCTTTTAAAATCCATTTTTCTTCGGTATTTATGTATATATGTATACATATATACAACAATACTTAATAAATTCTCCTTTAAATAATGTTAGAATCGTAAATTTCGAAACCATCAAAAATAATTCTCTCTTCGCGAAACGAATTTCAGAGTTCGCGACTAGTGTAAGCGTAATATCCACAACGTGTATTTATTATCGAGTAAATTGTAATTACTTTTTAGAAGCTAGAATGTTTATTGAAAATTTACCCATTTTATGACAATAGTAATACCAGAGTTTTAAGTCTGTTAAAAAAAAAATTAGACGTTTATCATCGATGGTAATTTTGGAGATGATACTTAAAATCTTTGGAAAGAAGAAATTAATAGTAGTAATAATTATTAATTATTATTTAGCAGAAATTATTTTTTACAAAAAGTATTTTGAAAAAGAAAAAGTCGATGACGCTATAAAAATTGTCTCCACGCTAAATTTTATTTCTGAAAATACAATATGGCTGTTTCCAAATGAAATGGTTAATTTATTCTTCCGAACGGTAGATATTGTTTGCTTTAGCGTTATATAATTAAGGGCGGTAAATGAGAAAAGCGAATGATTAAAGCCTATGCTTAACTATTTGGACGTTCAAAGCCGATCAAAGTGCAGTCGAGAAAGCTTCGCGTATTAACTGCACCTCGATATTTCGGTGATGTATACACACACACACAGACATATACATGTATATCTATGTCGATGCGTATGCGTCAATTCATCGACGCAATTAATTTAACTGCAACGCGACGTAATGGATAAGAGCAGGCTACATTTACATGTATATATAGATATAACACATAGTAAACGCTTTATTCGTCTCCCTCGCCAATGGCAACTGATATGCCTCCCGATATTTACGTTAAAACACCAAAATTCGAAAATAAAGCACCTCCATATTGTCTCTTTAAATCAGGGACTATTTAAAGTTTTAAACATTCGATTTCAATAAAATACGATCAGTATTTCCCAGTATTTTTAGTTCCCTCTTCTGAGCGAATTTAAATTTCGCGCCATTTTGTTTCGGAAAGTTGCCGTCCCGATGGCGTGAAAGTTCTCTCACAAGTGGTAACTAATGTAATGATAATAATTCATTAACTTTAAAAGAAACAATTTTTAATAGTAAACGAATAATAATTTCTTCATTATGTTGTCAAAAAATAGTAATTAATTTATTAGGTGACGAATAATAGTTAATTACTAACATAATAATAAAAACTAAATTTGAATTTCGCGCCATTTTTGGTTCTGGAAGTTGCCGCCTAGATGGCATGACAGTTCTCTCACAAACCAGACGAAATAACTGTGTATTTTAATTTACCACAGTTTTTTATTTGAATTTCGCGCTATTTTGTCTCTGGAAATTTCCGTCCAGATGGCATGAAAGTTCTCTCACAAGTGGTAAATAATGTAATGATAATAATTCATGAACTTTAAAAGTCACAATAAATAGTACCGATTTTTAATAATAAATGAATAAATAATAAATAAATTAATAAATAATAAATTAATTGCACACAAATAATAATTATTTTAATAGGAAATAAATAGTTGTTAATTATTAACAATAATAATAACAAACAAATTTGAATTTCTTGCCATTTTGACTACGGAAGTTGCCTTCCAGATGGCATGAAAGTTCTCTCACAAGTGGTAACTAGTCAATCAGTGTAATGATAATAATTCATTAACTTTAAAAGTCACAATAGATAGTACCCATTTTTAATAATAAACAAATAATAATTCCTACAATTAATTTCGAATAAATAATAATTATTTCAATAGGTAATAAATGGTAGTTAATTAATAACAGCATAATAAAAACCAAATTTGAATTTCGCGCCAATTTGACTCTGGGATTTGCCGTCCAGATGGCATGAAAGTTCTCTCACAAGTGGTAACTAATGAATCAGTGTAATGATAATAATTTATTAACGTTAAAAGAAACAATTTTTAATAATGAAGAAATTATTATTCGTTTATTAATTTTATTAATTCGTTTATTCCTACACTTAATTGGCATTGAATAATAATTAATTCATTAGGTGACGAATTTAGTTTTAATTATTATATTATTAATAAACTACTGTTTATTAGTAACACAATAAAAAAAACGAAATTTAAATTTCCCGCCGAATTATAATTCTCCCAGTCGCCGTACAGACGGCACTAAAATTCTCTCACAAGTGGTAATCAATCTTAAGTAAATATAATTAAAAATTATATTTTTAATATAATTTAAAAATTATATTTTTAATATAATTTAAAAATTATATTTTTAATATAATTAAATTATATTTTTAATATAATTAAATTATATTTTTAATATAATTAAATTATATTTTTAAAATCATTAAATTATATTTTTAATATAATTAAATTATATTTTTAATATAATTTAAAAAAAACTTTATTTTGAACCCTGACCTCGGAATTAAAAAAAAAGCCTCGACCAAGAGCCTTTAAAAAAAATACCCTACTGGAGAAATCAATTTAAGAGCGAAAAAAAGCGAAGAAATAAAATAATAATTTTTGTAAAATAGTGACGTGCGTAATTGTTTGAGAATTTGTTTTTTATACTCTTGCGGGGTGGTACGCGCGCAACTATATTAATCGATATATCGACGATTGAGGGACATCAAAGACTTTATCAGTGGCTGGTTTATGGCGCACAAGTATATATACATCGCAATCAAGCCAGGCATTACGATGCGCATTGTCCTTCGGGCAATCAGAGGTTTGCGCGTTTTACTGCGTGCACACATCAAGTGTGTAAACACGCACGCTAGCTATTGCCGGCTGCATGATTGTTTTACATACAAGTGCGTCTATGCGCGTAAAATATGTACATGTGCGAATAATTTGTATACATGTGCGCGGTAAAATTCACGTATATATGTGAATCTCCACGCTGAAAGGGAATCTATCTTTGTAGGTAAATAACATTAGACGAAGTCTTGTTTTACATGTGTCCATGTGCGTAAAATTTGTACATGTGCATAATGCATTTGTGGCTGAAATTTGTATATGTGCATAATGCATTTGTGGCTGAATTGTGTACATGTGCATGATGCATTTGTGGCTGAAATGTGTACATGTGCATGATGCATTTGTGGCTAAATTGTGTATATGTGCGTAGTACATTTGTGCCTAAAGTATGTCTATGTGCATAATGTACATGTGCGTAAATTATGCTTATGTTTTTAATATACACTTATTTTCAATATGTGTACATATATGGTACATGTGCATACAATACGTACATGTGTAATGGTTATGTGCGTAAAATATGCACGTATGCATTATACACATATGAGTATAATATGCACATGTGCATAATACACATGATGAGTATAATATGCACATGTGCATAATATACAGATGAGAATAATATGCACATGTGCATTATACACATGATGAGTATAATATGCACATGTGCATAATATACAGATGAGAATAATATGCACATGTGCATTATACACATGATGAGAAAAATATGCACATGTGCATAATATGCACATATAAATGTGTCTGCATGAAATAAGTCGCACATATACAAGTCAACATTAGACAACGAGTGAGTGTTTGCTGAAAAGTGAGAGAGAGAGAGAGGTATGGCACATTTCCATATTCTCGAAACGTTTCTCTGTTTATGTGCCTGTGCACATACGCGAACAGCTTAATTATGCAAAGTCTTTCATCTTTCCATCGGTTAATTGCAGTATACAACAACGATTCTCGCATCAACGCGAATCGCTTTGCGAGTCCAAAATTAATTTATACTTAGGTGAACATCGAACAGAATGTTCCAATTGTGAAGCATAATCAACATTTCAAAGAGCGCTCTCTTTTCTTTCAGGTCATTCCGCATTTACTCTCTCAACTGCTAAACTTACTTTAGATTCATTTTCTTCTAAGTTTAAATTTTTAATTGATTTCCTATTGTGAATTAGATTTGAATCTTTGTTTTTTTGGTTGTTAATTATTATTGTTAACAAAAAAATGTTACATTAAAATAAGAAATAATAAGAAAAATAATTAATAAGGACAATAATAATGAATAATAATAAAAATAATTTAAAAGGACAATAATAATGAATAATAATAATAATTAATAAGGACAATAATAATGAATAAGAATAATAATAATTTAAAAGGACAATAATAATGAATAAGAATATTAATAATTATTAATGTGAAGAATTTCGATAATGTAATTTCGATAATGTTCCAAAATGTTTGCCGATGAGTTTGAATTTCGCGCCATTTTGACTCTGGAAATTGCCGTCCAGATGGCATGAAAGTTCTCTCACAAGTGGTAATTCGAAACTTGAAAAATACTAATAAATTTTTGTTTTTTTCTTTTTCAGTGTGGAAAGGGACCGGCTCCGTGAGCGGGAACGACAAGCCCGCGCGGCAATGTCGGTCCAGGCGGAGCAGGCAGCAGCTGGAGGTGCTCCTGACGCACGGCACGGTCATCATCACGGTCATCACAATCATGGTCATCATGCCGATTCGCACGCAGCTACTGCTTCTCTCTTCCGCGCTCCTGTCAAGGTAGGACTGTCATTTACTCTTCACTTTATAGTGTCTTCAATTAGACGAAACATTTTTTTTCTATCCATCATCCGGTCTTGACATATTTTTATTTATCTCCCTCTCTTGAATGGTGAATTATTTTTTTTAATTTACCTTCTTCACGTTCAAAATTGTTTATTTGTTATTAATTTTTTTAAATTTATTTATTCACTGAGAATAAATAATGACAACCGTAAAATTAATAATTAAATAAGAAATACAACAAATTAATCATCTTATTTATTTACTATTTATTAATTCGTATTTTTAAATTTATTTTATTTATTGTTATTATTATTATTATTATTATTATTATTATTATTATTATTATTATTATTATTATTATTAATAGTAATAATAAAATAACAATTAAATTAGTTTTTTTCATTTATTCTTAATTCAAATTTTTCTTCCTTACTGAATTTCAATTAATTTTTCTTTGTAAATATTTTTTTATTTTTTAATTTCTTTAATAAATGGACAACTAAAATGAAGTATATAAATAAAATTTTTGAATACAACAAAATAATTTGTTTTATTTTTTAAAATAGTCAAATGAACAAAATAAATATTTATAAAGTAAACAATAAATTTTTATTGTTTTTGATAAATAAAATAATAAAGTAAACAAAATAAATGAAGTTGTACAATAAACGTTGTGAACTTCACCGACGTATTTTTCTTTGTAAATATTTTTTTATTTTTTAATTTCTTTAATAAATGGACAACTAAAATAAAGTAAATAAATAAAATAGTAGAATAAACAAAATAAAGAAAATAGTAAAATAAACAAAATAAAGAAAATAGTAAAGTAAACAAAATAAATAAAATGGTAGAATAAACAAAATAAATAAAATAGTAAAATAAACAATATAAAGATAATTGTAAAATCAACAAAATAAATAAAATAGTAGAATGAACAAAAGAAGTAAAATAGTAAAGCAATAAAAATAAATAAAATGGTAGAATAAAAAATAAAAAAGTAGAATAATGGAAATAAATAAACAAAATAGAATTAAAAATCAAAAGTAGAATAAATAAAATCAGAAATAATTCTTTATTCGTTATTTCTGTTTTTTCATTTGATATTGTTTATTTATTTTGAATCTTCTAATTTTTTTTTTTTAATTCTATTTTACTTATTTTACTTATTCTACTATTTTTTTATTTTATTTTTGTATTCATTTTGTATATTTCGTTTTTTATTTATTTTGATTATTGTTTATTTATTTTGATTATTGTTTGTCATTTATTTATTTTGTATATACTTTGTTGTTCATTTATTTTGTTTATTTTTTGTTTTTTATTTATTTTGTTTATTTTTGTTGTTCATTTATTTTGTTTATTCTACTACTTAATTGGTTTTCCTCATTTTATTTCTCTAGTTATTTTCTTTATTCCACTATTTGATTAACTGAGTCGCTGAATTTTTTTATTTATTTATTTATCTTCTTATTAATTTTGTTTATTCTGTTTTCTTTTGTTTGTTTGTTTTTTGTTTTGTTTTTTTTTTTTGCTTTTTTCGTCATCTACTCAACTTTTACACTTTATTCCAAACAAAATTCATTTACACTCTGTCTCGTGTATGTGAAATGAAAAAAAAAATTCTCTTCTCGTTCCAAAAAATTCATTTCGTATATATTGATTTGAAGAACTGAATAAAAATTTTAATGGCCAAAGATTCTTCAAATCATTAAAACTCTACATATTCTATAAATGTTGCAATTTTTCCCTACTTTTTTTCTGTATTTTCTTCATTTTTTCTTTTTTTTTTGTTTTTGAATGTGGAGAAATGGAAAGAATTTGCTTCCGATGAAATAAATGTACTCCACTCCACTGATAACATCTGCTTCACCGGAAACTAAAAATTTTCACATCCCAGTTTCTCCTTTTACAAATATTGATTTTAAATATTACGTGTTTATAGGTTTTTAAACGTTCAAATGAGTGAAATTTTTTTATATAGACTTTAATTTTCAATTTTACCTTTCACCAGTTGTCTGTACATATTATACATGTGCAAAAAAAAATTGCGTTTAAACAACTTCATATATTCATTCAGTTTTAGACTTTTAAATTGCCAGAGAGCATATGAAAATATACATAATGGGAGATTTTTATTTGAATTTCGTTTTTTTATGTAATATTTTTATTCTGGGGAATTTTTTATTTATTTTTCGGTGTATTGTTTGTATTTTAATGCGTTGCAATTTGGTAGTATTTTATTTTAATTCGGAATTTGTTTTTTTATAAGTATCTTCTCTTTTTCTCTTTTTCTTTCTTAATTTTCTATTTCTTTTTTTTTCTTTTTTATTTTCTTTTTCTATTTTTTATACTTTTTCTTTCTTATTTCTCTATTTCTTTTTTTTATGTTCTTTTTTTTTCTTCTTCATTTTCTTATTCTATGTTTTATTTTTTTTACGTTTTTTCTCCGTCTTTCTTAATTTTCTATTTCTGTCTTTCCTTGTTCTTTTTTTATTTCTTTCTCTTCTTCTTCTTTCTTTGTTTATTTCTTTTTCACCTTCTTATTCTATTTGTTATTGTTTTTCATTTTCTTATTTTAATTTTTATCCTTATTCTTTTTCATTTTCATATTTTATTTTTTATTCTCTTTCTTAATTCTCTATTTCTTTTAGTGTTTTTTCTTGTTCTTTTTGTATTTCTTTTTCCTGTTTTTTTTGTTTTTCATTTTTTATTTTATTTTTTATTCTCTTTCTTTCTTAATTCTCTATTTTTTTTAGTGTTTTTTCTTGTTCTTTTTGTAGTTCTTTTTCTTCTTTTCTTTTGTTTTTCATTTTCTTATTTTATTTTTTCTTAATTCTCTATTTCTTTTAGTGTTTTTTCTTGTTCTTTTTGTATTTCTTTTTCTTCTTTTTCTTGTTTTTTATTTTCTAATTTTATGTTTTATTCTTTTTATATTTTTTTCTGTCCTCTTCATTTTCTATTTCTTTTTCACCTTCTTATTCTATTTTTTATTCATATTCTTTTTTATTTTCTTATTTTACTTTTTTATTCCTATTTTTTGTCATTTTCTAAATTTAATTTTTTATTCTTATTCTTTTTTTTGTTCTTATTCGAATTTTTATTCTTTCTCTATTTCTTCGTTTCTTTTTTATTAAAAAAAATGAAATTATCTTTTTATATATTTGCAAACTGAAAATAAGAAGAAATAAGAAAAAAGAAAGAACCCAAAAAAATATTTTCTCGAATTTTTTGTAAATATTTTCTACTGTTTTAGTAAATTTTTGAGCGAATTTTAATATTTTCAGTATTATAATTCAAAGTTTCTTTGGGAATGGTGAAAAACATGTTTGAAAGTTTCAAAGGAACGATGTTATTTTTGTTGGTTACTTGCAATTTTTTATTTTATTTCAAAATATTGTTTTTGTCTATTTTGGGGAAAATTTGACGGACAGTCGCAGAAAAAGCTGGTCCAATGCCATACAGTTTCGGATTTAGATTTTAAAGAAAACATTAAAATTTTAATTTATTTTAACGAATTTATTTTTTTTAATTTACTTCTCTTTTTTTAGTTCAATTGTTTATTTATTTTGAATCTTCTACATTTTTGGTTTATTTTTTAAATTCTGTTTTACTTATTTTACTTATTCTACTATTTTTTTTATTTTATTTTTTTATTTATTTTGTATTTAGTTTAATAATTAATTAATAATAATTAACATTTTTTAATTCACTTTTCTTTGGATGAAGAATTATATTTTGAAATTCGGATTATAAATTTCGCTTTAAAAAATAATAAATAGTAATAAATAATAAATAGTAATAAATAATAAATAGTAATAAATAATAAATAGTAATAAATAATAAATAGTAATAAATAATAATAATAGTAACACGGTAAATCGTTAGGTATTAAAATAACACCAAAAAGGATTAAAATAATCCAATTTAGTGTTATTTTAATCCATTTTGTTGTTATTTTAATACCTAACGATTTACCGTGAATAAATAATAGTGGTAATAGTATAAATAATAATAGTATAGTAATAATAGTAATAGTAATAAATAATAATAAATATTTATATTTATTTCAATAGATAAATAAATGAATAAAATATCAATTTGAAAGATTTTTTTTTTTTTTTGTTAAAAATTGGAGAAAATTTGTCTTTAGGAGAATAAAAAATATGGATACTTGTTGAATGGCGTGAGTGGATATATAGATAATAAAATAGTTGATCGAAATAATATTATTCTTTATGTGCGTTTTTGAAATTGCCCCTCTCGTTTTATTATCGTAATTTGGGGAAATCGCCCATAGCATTCGGGGGTTAAATGAATCTCAATTAATTTTATGGATACCCCTAGCACTCGCACAAGTCGTCGTTGTTCAGATAAGTCCATAGAATTGGAGAGGGGCGTAATGCGTGTTGAAATCGGAAGTGTGAAGGGCGATGAGGGGAAAAAGAGGTGAAGGAGGAGGAGGAGGTTTATATGGCAGCTGTCCACAAAGCATCGGAAACAACCCTTGGTTAGGTTTGAGGATATCCATTTTGGACCTCTCTCACACGCATTGACAACCAGGAAACCCCATCTCGAAATATATACATACGTGAATTTCTGAGTTTTTTTTTTCTTTTTCTCTCCCTTTTCCCTCTATTTTTTCTTTTCTCTTTCCTCTCTTCTTTTCCCTGTATCTCCCTCTCTTTTTTTGCTGTACTTTTCTCCCTCCCTTCCTCTCTCTTTCATCTTTTTTTTTTAATTTTTTTTTCCTTCTCTCTCTTTTTTTGTGCCACGTTTCCATTTTTTTTCTCTCTCTCTCCTTCTCTAAGCCTTCTCGAGATTTATCGTTTACTCAAGATACACTACCCTGTCGATAGATAAAATCGCCAGCAATCTCCTGGCATTTGAAACGGAAGAGAATTGCCGAACGGCGTAAAACACACCACTGAAGGAAAGTGCATTGAAAATCAATGTTTACGAGTCGACGTATCTCACTACTTGTTACGACACTACAGCTGTGATGATAATAATAATACCGGCTAAAAGCAAAAATAATTTACGAAACGAAATTACTTATCATTTTCTCTCTGCCACACCCCCCTCTCTCTCTCTCTTATCTCCAATTAAAAAAATATTTTCCAGTCATTCTCGAAAAAGGGAAAAATTGAAAAAAATTTTTTTTTGCTACTTTGCCCCCCCCCCTATTTTTAAATCTGAACAAAAATTGATAGAAGATTTCCCTCTCGTTGTTGGGGGTAAAAAAAAAAATATTGTAGCACCAAAAAAAAAATTTCCTTAGTTCTATATTAAGAATTCTTTTTTTTCGCCGTGTAATAAATAATTATTAAATATACTTGAATTATATAAATGAAAATAATACTGAATAATTGAATAATAAAGATAAAAAATAAAAATTGAATAATAAAAATAAAAAATAAAAATTGAATAATAAAAATAAAAAATAAAAATTGAATAATAAAAATGAAAAATAAAAATTGAATAATAAAAATAAAAAAATTATAATAATAACAATAATAATAATTAATTGAACAATAATTAATATTATTATTCAATTTTTATTATCGTTTTATAATAAAAATAAAAAATATAATAATAACAATAATAATTATTTGAATAATAATAATTGTTATTATCAGTTAATTATTATTATTATTGTTATTGTTGTAATATTTTAAAATAAATAAATTGTAAATTAATTTACAATTCATTAATTTACAATTTTAATATTTATTTACAATTACTTGACTATTGGCAATTAAATGCAAGTAAAATTAATTTGAATTGAATAAAAATTATTTGACAAAAATTATAAATATTTCATTCATAAACGAAAATTAATTTACATTTTTTCCAAGATTGGCGCAAATTGAGAAAAAAACAACGAATCAATAATGTTGATTCGCAACAATTTTGATTTGTTTTTTTTGTCTCCATTTTGATTAATCTTATGGAAAAGATTTCTTAGTTATTTTGAATAAAAATAAATTTTGCTTTTTTCTAAAAACAATTTTTTGGCGAAATCAAATATGAATATAAATTGAAAATAAATTAAGAATAAATTGAAAATAAATTTAATTAAATTTAATTAAAAAATTAATTTAAATTATTAAATTTAATGAAATTTAATTAAATTATTAAATTTAATGAAATTTAATTAAATTATTAAATTTAATTAAAAAATTAATTTAAATTATTGAATTTCATGAAATTTAATTAAATTATTAAATTTAATGAAATTTAATTAAATTTAAATTGAAAGAAGGAGGATAAAAATATTGCAGTTCCTGCGGTGAATTTTGTTGTTATTGTTGTATAAATACAGGGGGAAACGGTTGATAAAATTTAATAAACAGAAATATAGGTGCATTAACGTGATGAATTAATAAAAGTTTTAATATATAATATAGAGCAACAGGTGTTGTGGATTCGTATATATAAAAACATTTTTAAGAGAATTTAATGAGTGAGATTATAATTATATTTTTATTCTCTGGAATAGAAGGGTTTATTTTTCATATATATATAGGTATATATATGTATAATATAGGTAAAAAGTTGGTAAAAAGGTAAAATAGGTAAAAATGAAAAGGGAGAGAATTTTTAGTGAAAAATATTGTCGAGTGGTGATGAAGGAATATTTATTATCTTTCTTTTGGTCTCGTTTCGTTAATTAATAAACAAAATTGTAATTAATTAATTATCAAACTTAATTTGAATAATTATCGGTAATTATATTGAAAACAGAACACGTTACTTTGTTAATGAATTGATAAAAAGAAAAGTTCTTCGTGTGATTTTTACGGTAGTTTTTAAATGAAAATGATAATTTCTGATTGTGATGAATAAATATTTTTTTGTTATATAAATATTTTTATAATTCTCAATTGATAAAAGTAGTACAAAATGTTTAGTAAATTGAAGATTTTGAACTAATTTTATTTCTTGTTTCTGAATTAAAAAATTTACTGCTATTTACTTATTTATTAAAAAATTATTTATGTAATTACTTATTTGTTAAAAATTTTATTTTTATTTCTATTTTTTAGAAATTTTGCTTTTTCATTTGTAAAGTTTAGTAATGAATAGTAATTTCTAGTAAAAAAAAAATAATGGAACTTTTGCTTTTGAATCAATAAAGTTTACTAATAAATAGCCATTTCTTCTGAATAAATTAGTACAAATTTTTCTTTTGAGTGAATAAATTTTACCGAAAAAACCGAAATTTTCTTTTATTTATTTTACCGAAATTATTAAATTTTTACTTTTTTTTGTTTAGCAAAAATTGCCGAATTTAAATTTAGGAAAATAAATATTTTATTTATTTTGAATAAATAGTTTTTGAATAAAATATAAAGAACAATTAAAATAGTGATAAAAATAAAAATAAAAATAATATTATAAATAGTAGTAATAAATAAATAATAATAATAATAATAATAATAATAATAATAATATAATAATAATAATAATAATAATAATAATAATAATAATAATAATAATATAATAATAATAATAAATAAACAATTTTAATATAAGAATGGAAAAATTTTGTTTTTGTTGAAATATGCTGATGAAGAAAATATAATTAAATTCTTCAGTGCAGATTAGAAGCATGTTATTTATTAGATTTAGAGGATTAAAAATTATTTGATTGCAATTAAATCTGATTTAAAGTTATTTATGAATATACAATGTTTCACATGGCACGTGATATTTCAAGGACGAGTAGCAAAGAATTTTGAATTTTTGTCTTGATATCACGTGAGGCGCACGTGAAAACATTCTTGTTTGTCATTTTTTATAAAGATACGACTTTAAGTTTTCGATTTTGATAATAAACTATAAAATTTAAAATAAGACAGTACATTAATTACTCGCAATGAATACTTCATTAATATTGTTTTTTTCTCTTGAAAAATAAGACTATTTTTGAAAATAATATTTTGAAAAATAAAACTATTTTAAAAAATAGTACTATTTTTGAAAGATAATACTATTTTAAAAAATAATACAATTTTAAAAATACTATTTTAATAATACTATTTTTGAAAATTCTAAAAAATAATTCTAATTTAATAATTTCTAATTCTATTTTTAGAAATGAAAATTATTTCTCAAAAAGAAATTAATAGACATTGATAAATTAATAAATTAATAAATTACGTTTTTCGTCAAAGACAGTTTAAAAAAAATTTTTTTTCCTTGAATATTTTTTTTTTGATAACAAAAATAGATTTTTCTTTTTTGGTGAAAAAGTGTGCTTACTGTGAAATAATGTTCACAATACAGGTATTTTAAAAAAATAAACTTTTAGTGATAAATTTTTTTTTTACGACAATCGATTGAGGTATAACCGATGACACACGTAAAAATTGAAAAAATACATAGAAAAGAAATAGAAGGTGAAAATTTATTCCACGGAAATGTTTATAGTTTGAAAGCTATTGAATATTTAAAAGAGACATTTGTAAAATTTCATGTCGCAGTGTAAAGATTTATTTGATTTATTTTTTCCTTGCTTGCAATAATCTTGTTACCTCTACGAATCGTAGGAATTTTACAAAAAGAAAAAATAATGAAAGGAAGAAAAAAACACCGAATCTTATTTTCGAGATTTGAATCTGAATTTTAAATATTTTTAGCTCGTTTCTTATTATTTATTATTGATATTTTTATTTAATTTAAAAATTTTCTTTATATTTTATTCAAATATATTTTAAACTATTTTTTCTTAGTGTAACAATAATTATTGAATATTTATTCAATATTAATATGAACAATAATTAATAATTAAGTAGTTAAATAATAATAATTACTATCGACCCAAAATTGAAATTTATATCGAATGAGTATGAAATATTATTTATTTATTTTAATATACAATAATTATTATTAAAATAATATTTTAATTAGTTTTGTTTCGTTAATTATTATTTTGAATATTATTATACTCGACAATAATTAACGAAACAAAATTTTATTCAATAATATTTAGTAATTAGTAGTAATTAGTAATTAGATATAGAAAAAAAAATTGTTAAAAATGGAAAATATTTTTTCTTTAAATTTCTCTCTCTGTCATTTTTCATCAGTTTCGGCATTTTTTTCCGTTTTGTTATTATTATTTTTTATTTATTATTGTTTTTTATTTATTATTATTTTTTATTTATTATTGTTTTTTATTTATTATTATTTTATATGGTTAAATTTAATTTTAGATGGTTAAATTTCAAAAGAAGAAAAATCTAAAAAACTATAATTAACTTCAACGTATGCATATATTAATAAAATATAAATTATGAAATAGAAAAAAAAGAATCACGCAAATGAAGTAAATAATACGATAAGTAATAAATAATAATTCAATGTTGTGTTTATGGATAATGATGGTAATTATTTATTAATAATTTCAACATTATACACAGATGGCATTGGATTTCCTTTTCGCTGTTCTTCATTCTTCTTTTTACTTTTCTTTTTTCTTTCAATATATATGTATATATGGTGCTTATACTCTTTTTCCGGTGCTTTCAGTCTTCCTCACTTTGTCCTTCCGGTAGATATAATCGTATACGTACTTTCACATCGTGTAGTGTCTCTGTGGATATAATATGTACGTGCGTGATGTTTGTGTTGGTGAATATTTCGAATTCATAGATAGTAGGTCACAGTTGTTAAATCATTAGTTAAAATTCTCTTCCCCCTCTTCGAGAAAAAAAAATTAGTCAATTTATCAAAAGTTAAGTTTATTTATGGAAATTCGAAAAATTCGAACGATATAACACTTTAAATGTCACGTTAATTTTTTCAAAAGAGTGAAGTGAGAAATTAATTTTTATTCTATTAATGGAACTTTGCAAAAGAATTTTTTTTTTAATGAAGTCTTTCTTATCGTTTCAGTTTCTGAGGAAATTACAATTTTTTTAAGCGTTTTGGAATTGAAAAAATAATTTTTTACTATAAAAAAAGTTGAATGGAAAATTATGTAAATTTAAAAATAAAAAATTGGAATAATTTAATATTGTTTCTAAAATTTCGAACTTTGAAATAATCGACGATTTTTTTATTACTTCTACTGATTTGATTTTTGTTAGAAAAATTTATTTTTTCTTTTAAAGTGGGAAATTTATTTTTTAGTAAAATAATTTTTTTAAAAGATTTTGTTAAATTTCAACTATTTGTTAAAAATTTTACCGAATTAAAATTAAAATTAAATTATTTAAAATTATTTTCCTCACAATTCAATTATTATTTAAAAAGATTTTAGTAAAATTTAAAATTTATTTACTTTTTGAAAATTTTTTCTAAATTTCAATTATTTTAAAAAAGTTGTACGAAATTTTAATTATTTTTAAATAGTTTGACAAAATGGCAATTATTTAAAAAAGATTTTATAAAATTTCAATTTTTTAACAATTTTACCGAATTTGAATCATTTTGAAAACTTTTTATCAACATTCAATTATTTATTGAACAATTTTAGATTTCAAATTTCTATTATTTTCAAAAAATTTTAGCAAATTTAAATTATTTCCAATAGAATGTAACAAATTTTAATTATTTGTAAACTTTTCTATTGAAAATAATTGAAAAACTATTATCTTTTAAAAAAATTATTTAAAAATAATTAATAGTTTAAAATTATTAAAAATAGATTAATTATTTAAAATTATTAAAAAATGGATTAAAAAGAACTTTTATTTTTTTTAAATTAAAAATTTTTAAATCATTTTTTTTAAATAAACGAAGAATAAAAACTATTTTTATTTTAATTTTGATTTTGAGAATTCGAGAAAAATGATTAAAATTGAGAAATAGCTTTATTTCAACCAGTTGAAAAATGTGAAAAAAAGATGTAAATTAGAATTAGATGTTAACTTTAATTATGAAAAATAAATAGATGTAAAAATAAAAAGCGGGACTTTGGCTCGGTTGGTAGGTAACGGTTCGCTAACTTAAACGTACACTTTTGTATTTACGAGGACACAAAAAACTGCAAAAAGCAAAACGTATAAGGTCGTTAAAATTCTAAATTACAACGCGCATAATGTTTTACACATACTTTTAACCTTGTAACGGTTTTAATGATCACATCAACGAAACTTCCTTAATGAAATCATAAACCAGCGTTTACTCTATATTTTAAATTGTTTATAAATTCTTTTCTAAAATTTCTGGAAGTTTTTTTGGTTTCTGTTTTCGGTGCATTTATTTTTCAGTTGATAAAATTGTTAGTGGGGGAATTTTTTGATTCTTTTTTTTTTGGTTTACTTTATTCTTAGTTTACTATTTTATGTTTATTTTTTTAATTTTAATTTTGTTTTCCTATTTTTAGTTTTACTTTTTGGCTTTTAGATTTTTTATTTTAATTTTTACTTTTCTATTTTGTTTATTTTTTGTGCTTTTGTTTTTTTATTTTTTTACTTTTTTTATTTTTTGTACTTTTGTGTTATTTTATTTCTTTTACTCTTTTTTTATTTTTTTTATTGTTGTTTAATTTATTCCTTCTATTCTTTTGTAATTTTGTTAATTTTTTGTACTTTTTTATTAGTTTATTTTTTTTACGAAGTTGTTATTTTATTTTGTTATTTTATTTTTTCTTTTACTTTTTTTTGTTATTTTATTTTTTCTTTTACTATTTTGTTATTTAATATTTTTCTTTTACTATTTTATTATTTTTTTCTTTTACTGTTTTGTTAATTTTTTTTGTCTTCTATTTTTTTTTTACTTTTTTGCTATTATATTTTTTTCTTGTACTTTTTCGTTGAAATTTATTATTTTATTTTTTTTTGTTACACTTTCCTGATTTTAATTCTATTTAATCACGATTATAGAGTAAATTTTGCAAAGCGTTTAAATAAATTTAGCGAAAACAAAAGTCTCTAGTAGTAAAGAGTGAAATCTGAACATTTTTCAATTCGTTGGCTGTGCGCCAAAAAAAGGGGTCAGACAGGTCAAGTTGAATTTTATTAACAAACTTTATCAGCACTGTGAACCAAAATTTGTGTTCATCATCGATCTTCCCGTGACGTTATAGTGTCGATATTATGTAACAAATTGCGAGTGACATGTAAACTACTTGAGATCGATTTAGAATTAATTGACGAAAAAAGAAATATAATTTTGAATTAAATTTTTTTTCCTTATTATTGTTAATTAGTTCTAAAAAAAAATAAAATTTTAATTTATTGTTAATTGTCTCTCAACAAAAATTAAATTTGAATTTATCGTTAATTATTTTCTCTAAAAATTAAATTTTAATTCATTATTAATTATTGTCTTTAAATAAAATAAAATTTGATTTTTTTGTTAATTATTGCCTGTAAAAAAAATAATTTTGAATTTATTGTTAATTATTGTCTCTAAAAAAAAAATTTCAAATTTATTGTTAATTATTGTCTCGAATAAAATTAATTTTGAATTTATCGTTAATTATTGTTTCAAAAAAAAAAAAATTAAATTTCAATTTATTGTTAATTATTGTCTCAAAGAAAAAAAAATTAAATTTGAATGGTGTTTTTTCTCTTCTTTTTTTTCGCGCAAAGTTGCGAGTGATAAATATACAAAAAAAGGGTGACAATGTCCCATTTAGTTGAGTAGAAATTCTTTCGATGATCCGGTTTTGGGAGATTAATCCTTTTGATTGCGAACTAAAGCGGAAAACGAAGCCCGTAAACCCATAATTTGTAGGTTCGTTTGAATGTGTATTGAAGATTGATGTAGGTATTTCTGTAATACGATTGCGTAATTGGTATTCTATGTGCGCGTGCGTATATGCGATATGCCATCTTTGCAGAAGGGTTAACGATAAAGGAACACCTATACACACGGGAGCCGATAGTCCCGCGACATTCATAGGTGCCAGTTTACGCTAAATTATAGAGGTCGTTCAAATATCTCTCTCTCTCTCTTGGTGAATTAGATCTATTTCTTTTTATTAGATCTTTTTTCTTTATTTCTTTTCTTTTCTCTCTCTATTCTCTCTTTTTCTATTTCTTCCTTTTTCTCTATTTTTCTCCATTTTGTAACAATTTTTTTCTTTTATTATTCTTTTCTCTTATTATTATTATTATTATTATTATTATTATTATTATTATTATTATTATTATTATTATTATTATTATTATTATTGTTATTATCTTATTCCTCTAGAATAATTAAAATAAAATAATTCTTCTCCTAAAATTTGATAACGATATTCCGCTTGTGAGAGAACTTTCATGCCACCTAGGCGGCTATTTCTCGAGTCCAAATGGCGCGAAATTCAAACTCACGATATACGATTTTGCAACATTATTCAAATTATAATTAATATTAACTAATATTAATTATTATTAATATTATTAACTATTATTAATATTATTAACTATTATTAATTATTATTAATATTATTAACTATTATTAATATAATAATAATACTATTTGTATCAAATAATAATTACCAACCAAACAAGAAAATAATTTCTTCCTAAATTAAATAACTCAATTCTTCAAAAACTATCGGAAATTATTCAATAATGTTTACTTAAATATTTCGAATTTCGTTGAACTTTAAATTCGTTTGAACTTTATTTATTAATAATTTTAATAAATATAGATGAACATTAAAAAAAAAGTTCAAATTTACTTTGAACATTGAAATGTTAATAAAAATTTAATTTTCAAAGGAAAATTAATATTCGTATGAAAAGTGAAATAAAAAACAAATGAGCTTTTGACAAATAGATTTTTGGAACTCTCGAGTCTTCGTCTCTCGCTTTAATTATCCACAATTATTAACCTGGTCCTAAGTTCATATAATTATTCACAATTATCGACGATTATCGAATTCATCGACGAGCAATCGCTCGAGGGACTTTGATTTGCGTTAAATTTAAGTTTATACCCTTGCCTCCTCCTACTGCTGCTCATTAACAAAAAGGTACCTCTGTAATATATAACGGGGATGAGAGCGCAAGTTTCCAATTTCATTATACACTAAACTTGTGTAATTAACGAAACTATATATATAGCAAACTGTGTTTGAGAAAATAATTGTCATTTTTGGAATTTAAACTTTTACTCCTTGAACGAATAAAAAAAAAAGAAAATAGGTTAAATCGAAAGTAATGCAATTATTTTCATCCTAGGGTGCAAATTTAAGAATGAAAATCCACTCAAGTTGATGATAAAGTTACAATTTTTCTAAAAGTGACAAAAATTGATACTAAAGGGGATTAAAGTTTTATTTATTCATTTTTTGTTCATTGTTACCGCGTTGAACACTTAATTTTCGTGTTTAATTTTCAATGAACGCACGTAGCACACGGTGATATTGGCATGGTTTTTAATCCATTTTTAAGGTCTATATATATAAATGTAAAATAAAATGTTGTTGAACCTCGAGTAAATTTGAAAACTGGCAGATAAAGAGTAACGTGAGTGTAGGTTGGCTCAACGCGTATTGATTTACCTCCTCTCTCTCTCTCTCTCTCTGTCTATCTCTTTCTCTCTTTCGCCGGTGAAATTTGCCAAAAAGGTCAAAGTAATCCTCCACTATTTCGTTTAACTTGCTTTTTTCATCTCGGGACAAATTAATCCATTGGGTAATGTTGCGTCGCGCAACAAATTCAAACAAGTTATTAATAATTTTTTAATATACAATCTATATAAAGTGTGTGCATCCTTTGATTTCTATTATAATGGCTTATAGCTCATTTAGTGCCTCATTATAGTAAACGCAATTACGTAATGCCATTCTTCCTTTTATGATTTTTATTTTTGTTCCTGTTAATTGCGCTTCGCATTCTATTTCATAACAATAATTTATTTTTTTCTTATAGTAAATTATGTAATTAATTTTGTGTCTAATAATAATATAATTAATAATAATAATAAAAATAATTACGATAAAAATAATAATAATAATAATAACAATAATAATAAAAATAATAATAATATAATAAAAATAATAAAAATAATAATAATAAAAATAATAACAATAATAATATAAAATTCCTTTCTACTTCAACAGCTTTAAAAACTTGTAAACTAAAATCAAAAAATATATAATGAAAAACTATTAATAACGTAATAAAATAATAACATAATAAATTAATAACGTAAAAAATTAATGACATAATAAATTAATAACGTAAAAAATTAATAACATAATAGATTAATAATTTAATATTATAATAATATTTATGTATATAATAAGTAATAAAAATTTATAACTTAGACAATATATATATATATATATATATATATATATATATATATATAATAATTATTAACTATTGTAATTCAAAATTTTTTTTTAGTAATAATTAAAATTTTTAATTACAAAAATGAATTTTGTAAAAAAAATTCAATATTAAAAGAAGTAATAAAAATGTCGTTCATTTGAAACTTTAGGAACATTTCGATTTAGAAGACTAAAAATTAAAAAGGTAATTAATTAACAAATTAATTTGACTAACTTATAAATTTTTATTACTAATTATATCCATCAGTATTATTATATTATTAAATTATTAATCTATTGTTAATTTGTTATTCATTTTTTACGTTATGAATTTACTATGTCATTAATTTTTTAAGTTATGAAAAAATTAAAATTATTATTACGTTATTAATTTATTATGTTATTATTTTATTACGTTATTAATAAATTATTAATTTATAGATTAACGTAAAAAATTAATAAGATAATAAATTAATAACATTAAAAAATTTTTATATTATAAATTTTTTACGTTATTAATTTTTTATTTTATTATTTAATTATCTTATTAATTTTTTACGTTATTAATTTTTTATATTATTAATTTATTATGTTGTTAATTTATTATGTTATTGATTTAGTATGTTATTAAATTATTATGTTCTTAATTTATTTCGTTATTAATTTATTATGTTATTAATTTATTATGTTATTAATTTATTATGTTATTAATTTATTATGTTGTTAATTTATTATGTTATTAATTTATTATGTTAATAATTTATTACGTTAATGAATTTATTACTTTATTAAAGTACTTAACTATAAAATATTAAGCGAAGTAAAATAATTGCAAACAAAAAAGAAATTCTAATTAGGCAAAATATTTAATTAATTTCAACGCTCCGCGGTTTTATGATGAAATTTTGTTTTATTAAAAATTTATAGAACAGTGTGAGAGGAATTTTCGTTCTCGTTAATATTCAACTCAAAACACTCTCATTAATTGCTATCAGTGTTATTGATAGTTGCTTAGAGACGTGTGTCAATTTATAGTTGATTATTATCATTCAACGTGCGAGCATTTGATATTTATTTAAACGCTCATCGTTTTATCTACGCTGAAATCGCAATGTTATAACGTCTAGTTTCATTCTTATGAATACAAAAGATGCTTTCTAATTGTCACCATTATCGTCACTGTATCTAATGTATATATTGTTCACGATCTCAATGTTTTGTTGTCCGTAAATAATTTCACCGATGTTTTTCAATATTTTTTTTTTTTATTTATTCACATTTTTTTTCTACTTTATTTTCTAATTGGATTTTTTCTGAATTTCTGGTATCTAATTAATTTTCTATTCATTCATTTATTGTTTAATCATTTTTTTATTTATTTTTTTCAATTATTTTTATTCTACTGTTTTTATTCCTGTCTTATTCGAATTTTCTCGTTTTTCACTTTTTTAAGTCTATTTATATACGAAAATATTTTATTAATTATAAAATTATATTAAATTAATAAAATAATAATAAATAATAATAATGATTATAAATAATAATAATAATAAATAATAATGAATAATAATAACTAATAATAAATAATAATAAATAATAAATAAGAAAACTGGTTTCATTTGTGGCCTTTGGTCCATAATGAAACCAGTTTTCTTATTTATAAAAATTAAGGTCCAAAAAATTATAATTTAATAATAAATAATAAAATAATAATAAAATAGTAATAATTATAATTAATCGAATTTTTATAAAATTAATTTTAATTAATAGAATAATAAAAAATAATAATTGCAAAAAATACATTTTTTAATACATTTGAGCTCCTTTTATTATTCCACTTTTTAATGACATTTTAATAAAAAGAAATTTTATTATTTCATTTGAATATGTAAAAATAATTTTTAATTGCCCTCGGCCAATAAAACGAGTTCTTTTTTTTCTTCTTCTTCTTTTTTTGAAAAAAGTAAATTTTCCATTTTTCAGAAGACCTTTCACCTCGCAGTTTAAACGTCTTTAACGATAGCAATATAAATGTCTTTAAAACGATCTCAACACACTAAACTCACAGGTTAAATAAGAATTGCAAATTAGCACATAAAATTTGTATATTATGTTCTTGTCATTTTGATTTATACTGTCTCAAACTGCAATTTTTTTTTTACACAATTATTACAATCTTTATATTTATGCATACGTGTGTGTGTGAACACTTTGTAACTTTCTTGTATATTTATGTTTTTTTTTTTGCAAAAAACATTTTTTTAAATTATTTTTTAAATTCTAATGTGTGCAAAACAAAAAAAGGAAAAAATTTCTCGTAAATAATATTTAGAGCAGACAGTATGTCCTCTCTTGCACAAGATTTTTTTTTTCTTGATTTAATTACTGTATTTACGTATACGTATAGTTTAATGCTTTTTTAAAATGCAGTTTTCAATTATGGCGTATCAATAATTCATTGTGAATTTCGTATGGGGGAGAATGTTAATAAAAAATGCAAAGGCAAAGTTAATAGTGTATGAGAATAATTTTATGGATCGAGAATTATGATATTGGTTCGTTGAAATGAATATTTTGGTAAATTATTGAAAAATTAGTCTTGTTACAATGCTCGACATTTACGATTCATATTTATTATTTATTTATTTATATTTATTAATTATTTTCTTTTTTATATTTAATTTTCTTTTTTATTTATTATTTATTTGTAATTATTTTTTATTCATTCTTTCATTTATTTATTTTTTATTCATTCTTTCATTTATTTATTTTTTATTTATCTTTCATTTATTTACTTAGTTTTTTATTTTTATTTATTTATTTTTTATTTATATTTATTTTTAACTAACCTGCGAAAAGTTTGCTTTTATTTTTATTTAAATAAATATTTCTTTTTATTATTTTATTTTCACTGCAAATTTGTCCATTTATTCGAATTATATACTAATTTGAAATTAGTGAGTTCATTGTTTAATTTTTATGAATTCTTTCATTAATTAATTTTTCATTTGTTTTTCATTTATTATTTTATTTATTTATTTAGTTTTTATTTATTTATTATCATTTATTTTTATTTATTTACTTTTGACTTATATTAATTAAGTATTAATTAATTTTTATTAATTATTTCATTTATTTGTTTTTCATTTATTCTTTTATTTATTTATTTAGTTTTTATTTATTTATTATCATATAATAATGAGTCACTATATTAGTATAGATTAATTTCACTATATTATTATTAGACTATATTATAATATTTATATAATATTATATTAAATCCGGCGATTTTTGATATAATTATATACTAATTTTATTTATTTATTTTTTATTTATACTTATTTTTAACTAAATTGAGAAATGTTTGTTTCTATTTTTTTATTTTAATTTTCCTTTTTTTTCTATTATTTTATTTTCACCGCACAACATTTTCCATTTACTCTGCAAATCCGGCGATTTTTGATATAATTATATACTAATTCGAAATTAGAGGGTTAATTGGAAATTTTTTTTTGTTGCCATTTTGAGGTTTTTAGTGAAATAAAATAGATTGCGAATCGATTGTTTGGTTGTAACATTAATTACATAATGAGCTTTCACAGTGACTAAATATATCGTTCTATTATATAGGCGCGCATTAATTACTACATTAAACGGTTCATATACCGCTCATTGATTATCTGTTTTACACAATTTCACCAATATTGTAATTAAACTTTATAAATAGTTTATATATGTACAATATTCTTCGAGAGCGAATGTTTAAAAATCACTTCACGCCCTTTTGATTTGTCGCTATTTCAATGGACTATAATAAATAAATAAATAAATAATAATTATTATTATTATTATTATTATTATAATAAAATAATAATGATAATAATAATAATAATAATAATAATAATAAAATAATAATAATAATAAAATGATAATAATTAGTAATAATAATAATCAATAATAATAATGAGAATTATTATTATTATTAATAATAATAATAATAATAATAATTAAAAATAACAATAGTAATGATAATAACAATAAATAATAATAATAATAAATTTAAAATTATATTATTAATAAATAATTAATAACGAGTTGAATTCAAAGAAACTTGATTCCAATTGTTCGTTAAAATCAACGTTTTATTAATTTGCTTTATTTAAATAGTAATAAAATGAAAATAAAATAATTTCGTTTATTTTCTTCATGTTTGTATTAAATGAATGAATTAAATAAAAAGTAAAAACAAAATAAAAAAATAAATACTTTCAAAAAAATTAATTCAACTACAATAAATAATTTTTTCAGTTAATAATAAAATAATTATTTTGTTACTTTTCATTTTCCCTTTATAATAAATAAATAAATAAATAAATAAATTAATTAATTAATTAATAATTAACAAAATAAATAAATTAGAAATAAAAGAATAAACATAATTAAAATAATTCTTTTAAAAAATTAATTCCACGATGAGAAATAATTTTTCTTTAGCTAATTTTTAATTTGCCCATAATTTTCCAATTTAATATTCAAGGGAAAAATGTAAATTTCTGTTGATTCTTGGGATTTGAAAACGCATTTATACGATCAGATGTGCGTTTTCTGGCACTTTATTGTTTTTTTTTTTTTTACATTGAAAAGCATTTGAATCGTTTTAAATTTTTTTGGTTTTGCGGTCTCGAAAGGGCCGAATTGAGAGTATTGACCTTTATGTATTATTCAAACTCTCTTTTCGATGAAGGGGGATGAGGAGGGAGAAGGCCCTGGGGGTGAATATAAAGAAGTAGCGAGATTCAAAAAAAATGGCTATCCACACGGACCTCTACTGCTTTTTTTACTCTTTTTTCTCTCTTTCTCTCTCTCTCACCCCTCTTAGCTCTATATTTTCCTTGTTCACCTCCCCCACACACTCTATTGCGAGGCGCGCGTTTGTAGAATGCAAAACGTCAGCGCTCACCGTGAGTTTCCCTTATTCTCTCGGAAAAATTTTTCAACACTGCTGTTATATTTACCTTTTTATTATTTATCATTCAAATATTTTTCAATTCTTATTACATATTGCGCCTTTAAAAAAATGTTTCCTCAGCAGTAAACAATCTTTGGAAACAATTCAGGAGTTTATGAAATTTTTTTTTTTTATATAAACATTCGTTTGAGGAATTTTTATGAATAAGGAATACTTTGGATGTGTTTGGTTTGGGGTATTTATTATTTTTTAGTTTTTACGGATTTATTGTATTATAAGGTAATAAATTAATACTTTATTTACATTAAATATTGAATAATATAAATAATAATGGTAATAAATATAAATAAATCACTGAAGAAAAATTTAATTGATTCAAATAACCGATTGTTTGACTATTATCAAGTAAATATTTAATTGAATCAAATAATAATTGTTATTGTCAATTAAATTATATTTGCTTCAAATAAATAAGTTATTGTTTCGAATACCATTTAATTGACTCCATTAAATATTATTTGATTCAAATAAAAAATTTAATTGATATAATATTTAATTGATAATTAATCGGTTATTTAAATCAATTAAATATTTACTTGAATCAAATAATTTTTATTTCAATCCAATTAATATTTACTTGAAAGAAATAATTTTAATTTGAATCAAATAAATTTTACTTAAATCAAATATTTCATAGTACTATTAAATTGATTCAAATATAAATTATTTAATCCAAATAAATATTTATTTGCCACTAGTCAAATAATCGGTTATTTAAATCAAGTAAGATTTTTCATTGCAAAAGAGAATAATAAAAAGTTGGTAATAATAAGTTACAAATAAAAAATAATAATTTATTACCTATTTAGTATTTTTCTCACGCTATTTTTCTAAGAATATCAAATTGAGAGAAAAAACGAATCAAAAGCCTTGTTTTTGAAAGAAGAAAAATCTTTTGAAGATTATTTTTGAATATTTTATTATTTATTTGAATAAGTTTTTTTTCAATAATTTTTAGAAATAAACAATTAAAATCTTTTGGAATAATTTGGTTTTTGGGAAATTTTATTGAAAATAAGATTCTTTTAATGAATTATTATATATTACATTTTTTGGAAATTTTAAATTTTAGAGAATTATAATTGCAAATTTTTGAAAATAATTGAATTTTCAATAGTTTCAATGAAAAATCTGAAAAGTGTGTAAAGTTTAAAAAATTAAAATGAACTAAAATTAGCTTCTAAAAATTGTATTAAAATATTTTTCGAAACAAGTAATTCTTATCATTTTTGCATTCTAATTTTTTTAAATTCGATTTTTTCAATATTTAATATTTATTCAAATTGTATTTTATTTTTTTTTTTCCTTAAAGTCAATCGAAGGTCTGCTAATTTTTTAGAGAGTGTGGCAAACGGAGGATTTTAAAAACGCTTTTTTTAAAAAGCGTGCACTAAAAAAATATATATTCAATTAAAAATGAATTTTTTTAAAAATATTTTTTCTAATTTTAATTATTAAAAGATTTTATAAAATTTCAATTCTTTTTTAATAAGTTGACCAAATTTTAATTATTTTTATAAGATTTTATGAAATTATATTTCTTTTTAAAAGATTTTAACAAATTTTAATGATTTTTTAACAAATTGACCCAATTTTAATGATTTTTAAAAAATTTCATGATGTTTCAATTATTTTTTAAAGATTTTCCCAAATCTCAATTATTTTCAAAAAATTTAATTAAATTTGAATTATTTTAAAAATATTTTTTCAAAGTTTTAAAAGATTTTATGAAATTTTTTCAAATTTTTAAAAGATATCTTGGAATTTTTATTTTTTTAAAAAGATTTTACTAAATTTCAATTATTTCTTAACAATTTGAACAAATTTTAATGATTTTTGAGAGATTTCATCAAATTTCAGTTGTTTTTTGAAAAATTTTCCCATATATTAATTATTTTAAATAGATTTTATAAAATTTCAATTCTTTTTAAAAGATTTTCCCAAATTTTAATTATTTTTTAAAAATTTCACCAAATTTAAATGATTTCGAAAAAATTTAATAAAATTTCAATTGTTTTTATAATATTTAATCAAATTTGAATTCTCCTAAAGACATTTTCCTAGATGTGAATTGTTTTTAAAAGATTGACATGGAAAAATAATAATTACAAAATATTTATCATAAATAAAACTATTTTGATGTTGTTGATTAATTTTACATTTCTAGAAATTCGTAAATAAATATAATAGAAAATTTCTTTGCCTGTTTGATAATGATTAAAGCAAATCAGAATATTCAGTCATTTAAAAACTTTTTTTAAATTTAAAAAAACCCAAAAAGGATAAAATGACAAAACAACCGTTTCCAAAAGATTTTAATTGTATATTTCGAAAAATTATTGAAAAAAACTTATTCAAATAAAGTATTTAAAAATAATTTTCAAAAGATTTTTCTTTTTTCAAAAACAAGGCTTTTGATTCGTATTTTTTCTCTCAATTTGATATTTTTTAGAAAAATTGCGTGAGAAAAATACTAAATAGGTTAAAAATTTTTTTTTTATTTGTAACTTATTATTAATAAATTTTTGTTTTATTTTAATAACTTTTTCTTTTACACTGAAAAATCTTACTTGATTTAAATAACCGATTATTTGACTAGTGGCAAATAAATATTTATTTGGATTAAATAACTTTTATTTGAATCAATTTAATAGTACTATGAAATATTTGATTTAAGTAAAATTTATTTGAATCAAATAAAAATTATTTCTTTCAAGTTAATATTTAATTGATTTAAATAAAAATTAGTTGACACATGTAAGTATTTGATTGATTCAAATGGAAATTATTTGACATAAATAAATATTAATTGGATTCAAGTAAAAGTTATTTGATCTAAGTAAATATTTAATTGATTCAAATAGAAATTATTTAATACAAGTTAATATTAATTGAATTGAAATAGAAAATTATTTGATACAAGTAAAAATTATTTGATACAAGTAAAAATTATTTGATACAAGTAAAAATTATTTGAAACAAGTAAATACTTTTTTGATTCAAATAAAAATTATTTCTTTCAAGTTAATATTTAATTGATTCAAATAAAAATTAGTTGATACATGTAAGTATTTCATTGATTCAAATGAAAATTATTTGACACAAGTAAATATTAATTGGATTCAAGTAAAAGTTATTTGATTTAAGTAAATATTTAATTGATTCAAATAGAAATTATTTAATACAAGTTAATATTAATTGAATTGAAATAGAAAATTATTTGATACAAGTAAAAATTATTTGAAACAAGTAAATACTTTTTTGATTCAAATAAAAATTATTTGATGCAAGTAAATATTTAATTGATTCAAATAAAAATTAATTGATACAAGTAAATATTTTTTTATTCAAATAAAAATTATTTACTTCAAGTAAATATTTATTTGATAATAGTGAAATAATCTGTTATTCGAATCAAATAACTTTTTCTTTTCAATGTCCTTTTTTTTGGTGCAAAAAGAATTTACTTCTTGAAATAAGGACTTATGTACTAAATTTATTTTCTCCCAAAAAGGGAGAGAGAGAGAGAGAGGAAAGATTTAGGGGTTATTAGTTAAAAAAAAATGATTAAACTCTTTTTGTGTCGTCCTCGAGTAACTCCTCCTACCGGTCTTTGACCGTGTCCACGTGCATATAACAAGGATCGTTGTAAAGGGTGGTGAAAGTCTGCTCACCAGTTACCTCGTATACAACCACAGAGTCTACAACTGCACACTCCACAAAGCGTATACACAGTGCCACGCGCAACCAATACGGTTTCTCTAGACTAGTCGGATGCAATGGAGACGGAGAGAGACACGGAGCGTGTGGGAGGTCGAAATCAATACAAGAGAGTGAGAGAGAGAGAGAGGGAGGGAGGGATAATGCAATGGCTTGTCAAGCGAATCGTAATACACACACACATTTCCACGTTTATTAACACCTCTATATGGACGCAAGTAAAGTTAAAACCGAGATCCTTAAAAAAAAAAAAAATAGTCTCTGGAACAAATAGTAAGAGAGGAAAAATGTACCTCCTCCTCCTCCATTTTTTCTGGAAAATGAGGGAAATGAAAAGGAGTGGGTTTTAGATGACAGAAAACGTCGACAGTTTTTAATGAAAGCAACGTGTTCCATCATTTTATTCTCCTCTTTTTTTTCTGTCTTCGCGCATATAATTTCATTAGCCAATTATATCTGAAAGTTGAAGAGAGAGAGAGAGAGAGAGAGAGAGAGAGAGAGAGAGAGAGAGAGAGAGAGAGAGAGAGAGAGAGAGAGTGAGAGAGAGAGAGAGAGAGAGAGAGAGAGAGAGAGAGAGAGAGAGAGAGAGAGAGAGAGAGAGAGGGGTAGAAATTCAAATGTGATGGTGTATTCATCACAGAAGAATTATTGTCATTCGGTGAAATTTATATACCGAACCCCAGGCTATTGATACTTTTTTATTTTCTATTTCTATTTTCTTATTATTTTCCATTCACTCTAAAAAATTGCAGAACGAAAAAAATTGCTAAATTAATTATTGAAATCCATTTATATTAATTATTATACTTTTTGCATTCGATTATAACTTGGAAATTACGATTATTTATACGAATTTCTTGTGATTCGATATGGAGACGCAATTCCCCACCTGAGAACGCCAAGGTCACCGCTAGGTGGCACAGTTCACAGTTGAGATTTCTTGGAATTTTTTTTTGCCACCTGGTGGCGACCTTGGCGTTCTCAGGTGGAGAAATTTTACGAATACAATGTACTAAAAGCTTTTTTTCTTCTGTTTCAGGTGAGTTCACGAGTCTTTTTTTTCCTTCCACTGGCGTTACGTAAGTGAACAAAACTATTTAAATTTGATAATAATTTTTGTCTTGTCTTATGTTTCCAAATTTGATTCGTAGCTGAATTTTCATTAACTTAGATTTTCTTTCCTTCTTTGAAAATAGTAAAAGAAAGTCCAAAAAGGAAACAATTTGGAAAGAGATAAATTTCCATTTTTTCCAAACTTCAACTATTTTGTTCAAAGATTTTTTTTAAATCACCATTTATTTTTTAACAATTTGACCAAATTTGAATGATTTTTATAAAATTTCGTGAAGTTTTAATTGTGTTTTTGAAAGGCTTTCCCAAATTTCAATTATCTTTAAAAGAATTAATTAAAACTGAATTATTTTCAAAATATTTTATCAAATTTTAATTATTTTTGAAAGATTTTACGAAATTTCAATTTTTTTAAAAAGATTTTACCGAATTTCAATTATTTTTTAACAATTTGACCAAATTTTAATGCTTTTTAAAAATTTCTTGAAGTTTTAATTGTGTTTTTGAAAGGTTTTCCCAAAGTTATCTTTAAATGAATTAATCAAAATTGAATTATTTTAAAAACATTCATTCAAATTTTAATTATTTTTAAAAGATTTTACAAAATTTCAATTTTTTAAAAAATATTTTACCGAATTTCAATTATTTTTTAACAATTTGACCAAATTTGAATGATTTTTAAAAATTTCTTGAAGTTTTAATTGTGTTTGAAAGGTTTTCCCAAATTTCATAGTTATCTTTAAATGAATTAATCAAAATTGAATTATTTTAAAAATATTCATTCAAATTTTAATTATTTTTAAAAGATTTTATGAAGTGGCAATTCTTTTAAAAAGATTTTACTACATTCAAGTTATTTTTTAACAATTTGACCAAATTTGAATGATTTTAGATACATTTCATCAAATTTGAATATTTTTGGAAGGTTTTTCCAAATTTCGATTACTTTTAATAGATTTTACGAAATTTCAATTCTGTTTAAAAGATTTTTTCAAATTTTAGTTATTTTTTTACAAATTCACCAAATTTCAATGATTTTGAAAAAAATGCTATGAAATTTTTATGGATTTTCTTAATTTCCCAAACTTTAATCGTTTTTTAAAATTTTAATTAGTTTAGGAATATTTTTTCAATTTTTTAAAAGGTTTTATGAAATTTTAATTCCTTTTTAAGGTTTTATCAAATTTCAATTATTTTTTAACAAGTGGCACAAATTTTAATTATCTTTAAAAGATTCATTAAAAAATAAATTTTTTTAAAAATATTTTTTCAAATTTTAATTATTATTAAAAGATTTTATGAAATTTCAATTCTTTTTTACAAGTTGACCAAATTTTAATTATTTTTTAAAGATTTTATGAAATTATAATTATTTTTTAAAGATTTTATGAAATTATAATTCTTTTTAAAAGATTTTACGAAATTTCAATTATTTTTTAACAAATTGACCAAATTTTAATAATTTTAAAAAAATTTCATGATGTTTCAATTATTTTTTGAAGATTTTCCCAAATCTCAATTATTTTCAAAAAATTTAATTAAATTTGAATTATTTTAAAAATATTTTTTCAAATTTTAATTGTTAAAAGATTTTATGAAATTTCAATTCTTTTTTAACAAGTTGACCAAATTTTAATTATTTTTTAAAGATTTGATGAAATTATAATTCTTTTAAAAAGATTTTACTAAATTTCATTTATTTCTTAACAATTTGAACAAATTTTAATGATTTTTGAAAGATTTCATCAAATTTCAGTTGTTTTTTCGAAAGATTTTTCCATATATTAATTATTTTAAATAGATTTTATGAAATTTCAATTCTTTTTAAAAGATTTTTCCAAATTTCAATTATTTTTTAACAATTTCACCAAATTTGAATGATTTTGAAAAGATTTAATCAAATTTCAATTATTTTTATAAGATTTAATCAAATTTGAATTATCCTAAAGACATTTTCTTAGATGTGAATTATTTTTAAAAGATTAACATGGAGAAATAATAATTACAAAATTTTTATCATAAATAAAAGTATTTTGATGTTAATTAATTTTACATTTCTAGAAATTCGTAAATAAATGTAATAGAAAATTTCTTTGCCTATTTGATAATGATTATGAGCGAATCAGAATATTTAGTCATTTAAAAACTTTTTTTAAATTTAAAATAAAAATTTAAAAAAGTCCAAAAAGGATAAAATGACAAAACAACCGTTTTTAGGACTTTGAAAAATTTTTCTAAATCTTTTAAAAATAAAGAAAGAAAAAAAGGGAATTTCTGAGAATGCGCCTTAATGTCGAGCAGAAGAAAAAATAATAAATAAAGTGTCAAAGAAGGGGAAGAAAACGAAAAAAAAAATTGAAGGTGGCACGTGACATGGATGGACCATTCCGAACTTAGTCTCTCTTACACGGTTATCCAGCATCAGGTGTAATTTTCTGTCTGCAGAAAATCGTAATGGCACACGAGATTTATTTTACGTTCTTCATTTTATTATTTTTTTCTTCTTCTTTTCTGCTCTCTTTCTTCTTTTTTTTTCATCATACACTCACTCCTCACACAAATGTGTTTCGACATTTTCACCATTGTCTCGTCTCTTTGTTTCTGCCTCTCTATTTTATCGCGCTTATCCCTCTCACTATCTCGTAGTGCCTCGTCTCAAATTCTCTTAATCTGTCAAGATTCTTTATCCCCCACCAAAAAAAAAAAAAAAAATTCCCCACGACTTTTGACTGTCTTTTTTATTATTCTCCCCACTGGAAATTTTCCATAATACTCTCTCTCTCTCTCTTTTCATAACAAAAATTCCATCTTGCGATATTTCACTCCTAAATCCTGAATCACTCAAAACAATGGAATTGGAGGATTTAATTCGTCTTTACGAATTTTTTTTTTTCCTTCTTCGTTCTCCCCTTGGATGGAAGTGTATTTAATTTTACACAGTAAAAAAAAGGTTCTAATTTAGAGCTGACTTCGGTATTTAAAATAGAATAAATTAAATTGCGATTCAGTTGCGAAATTGGTACAGAATTTAGTATCTTTTATTTTACAGTGTATATCGGCTAAATTAATTTAATATGAAAAATTGAAATTAAAATCGGTTTACAAGTAATTTTTCGATGAGATGTAAAATGTTTGATTGCAAAAGGAATTTTAAAAAATACCAAACTAAAATTATTTAATTGTTTAAAAATAAAAAATTAATTAATTAATTGTTTAGAAATAAAAAATTAATTAATTAATTGTTTAGAAATAAAAAATTAATTAATTAATTGTTTAGAAATAAAAAATTAATTAATTAATTGTTTAGAAATAAAAAATTAATTAATTAATTGTTCAGAAATAAAAAATTAATTCATTGTTTAGAAATAAAAAATTAATTAATTAATTGGTTAGAAATAAAAAATTAATTAATTGTTTAAAATTATTTAAGTTCGACATGATGCTAAAGTTTTGAACCTTCAAATGAATGGAATTTTTTTCTATTTGAATATTTAAAAAAAATTTGCATATAAAAAAGAAAATGTATTTTTTTTTCTTAGTTAAGACATTAATCATTGTAATAAACAAAATAATTTTTTTAATAAAATAAACAATTTAAAAAAGAAGAAAAACTTCTTTGTTCATTTGAACGTTTAGAAGTTCAGGTTCGATTGTAAAAATAATAGATAAAATTAAGTAAAAATAATTTCGTCTTTTTTGAATTTAGAAAATAGAAATAAGAATTGATTGAAAGGAAATTGAGTGATTTATGGTGAATGGTAGTAGTATGGGGGGGGGTATTAATCGAGATATAAATTAAATGTTTGCTTTTAATCGATGAGAAAACCAGCATATATATATATAGCTATGAAAACACACAGTGCGCGCTCACGTTTGCGCGCTCACGATGGAAAGATGCTGTGTGAAGACTCTTAACCTTTTGTATCTGGAAGCGTCGATTAAAGCGTTTCTGCTTGACTGCTCGTCTGTCATTTGAATACGATTCACAGTCGAGCAAAAGCACTTGCCACTGAGAGGATTAATTAATCGTATCCTGAGCAATGGGTTCTTGTTCCTTTGATTTACATCACGGTCCTTGAAACTGGTTCGCTTTAGTATCAAGTGATCCGCTATCTAATGCTCCAAGAATCCTGGAGCTCTCTCTCTCTCTCTCTCTCTGTTTATATATTTACTTTAAAAAACTATCACTATTTAAATTATTCCCTTTGGAATATTTCGATATTTTCTCTCTTTAGCCACATTTGTCCCCATATTGAGAATTTAGAAATTAGTTCGGTAATTTTCAATATTTAAAAAGTACTTTTTTTATGAGAATTTCTATTGAACGCTCTCTTCTCTTTTCGAAGAGAATTTCTATTTTTAAAATCTTCTTATAATAGTATTTTTACTGGAAGAATTGAAATAATTCGTGATATTTGTTTTTGAATTTCGCGCCAAGAGAGTTCCTCAAATTGCCGTCCAGATGGCATGAAAATCCTCTCATAAACGCAGGACTCGAAGTAGGTCCGTAAATCCTGAAAAAGTCCGTAACTCTGCTTCAAGTCCGTAAAAGTCCGTTTTTTTTTTTTTGAAAAAAGTTCCCTAATATCATTCAAAAAGGATGAAAAGTTCGTAAATTGTACACTGAAAAAAAATTAATTTGATTCAAATAACCGATTATTTGACTATTATCAAATAAATATTTTCTTGAATCAAATAATTTTTATTTGAATCAAATAAATTGTAATTGAATCAAATATTTCAGTATTTGAAGCAAATATTATTTAATTGATTCAAATAAAAATTATTTGATCCAAAGAAAAATTTATTTATTTATTTATTTATTTTTTTCAAATAATCGGTTCTTTGAATCAAATAAATTTTTTTTTCAGTGTACGATATAATTTGGAGAATTTTAGAGAAATTTACAAATGATTGCAGAAATTCAATTATTTTTAAAAGTAATAAAATTCTTCGCAAAAATTCAATTATGTTCAAAAAATTTTTTTAAATTCTCCTCCAAATTTCAATTATCTTTAGAATTATTAAAATTCTTCTCTGAAGTTCGTATATTTTTAAGAAAAACTAAAAAAACATTGTCAACATTTCAATTATCTGTATTATAAATAAATAGCAAAATTATTCAAAAAAATTGAATTTTTAAAAATTTTATTAAAATTTATTAAAAAATATCAATTATTTTCTTAAAGTGATAAAATTCAATTATTTTCGAAAATGTTAATAAAATCCATTGCAAAATTTGAATTATTTTCAAAAGTAATAATATTCTTCGCAAAAATTAAATATTGTTCAATATCTACTATTTCTGTAAAATTTACCAGAAGAATTTAATTATTAAAAAAAATTTAATAAAATTCTACAAAAACTTTTAATTATTTTCAAAAAATAAACAAAATTTCACAAGAATTTCATTAATAAGAAATTTCTTTTTATAAATTTCTTCGCAATCATTCAACTATTTTCATAATTAATAAAATTTTACCGGGATTCAATTATTTTCGTAAATAATAAAATTCTTTTTAGGAATTAAATTATTTTAAATTTAAATAGAATTTAAATCGAATTCCTCGAAAATTTTTTTAAAAATTATATTAAAATTTGAAAAAAAATTTAATTGTTTTAAAATTAGTGGATAAAATTTTTAATACGAATTGTATTTCAAGAAACATTTCATTATTCAATAAATTATTTATTTTTGTATATAAATAATTTAATTCTGGTAGAATTTTCTCATAAACATTGATTTAAGAATAGATTTCAGTTAAAGTCTTAAATTATAAAAAAATAATTAAATTTGGAAAATTTTTTGAAAATATTCTTAAAAATAATTGAATTTCTACCAAAAAAAAGTTTTATCAAAACTTTTTAAAATACTTGAATTTCTGCTAAAATTGCAATATTTTTAAAAATAATTAAATTCTTGCGAAGAATTTTATTAAGACTAATTGAAAATAATTGATTTCCTGCAACGATTTTTATTATTTTACAAAAATATTTAATTTCTTGCGAAAAATTTTATTAAAATTTCAGAAAGTAATTAAAGATCTGCTAAGAAATTTGTTATTTTTAATTTATGCCAAGAATTTTATTAAAATTTTTAATAATAATTGAAATCCTGGGAATTTTTTACAAGACTTTAATTATTTTTGAAAATTTAAATAAAATTCTTCACAAGAATTCAATTATTTTCATAAATAATAAAAGAATTTCAATTATACAATACAATTTTAATCGAATTTCGCTAAAAATGTAATTGTTCTTAAAAATTTTATTAAAATTCGTTAATAAATTTCAAGTATTTGATAATTTGTTGATAACAATTTTTTATGGGAATTGAATTTTAAGAAACGTTCAATTCTTCAGTAAATTATTTAATTGTGTTTTATTTTTATTTAAATAATTGAATTCTAGTTGAATATTCTATAATAAAAATTGAATTTTATTTCATAAAACTGAATTTCAGTTAAAATTTTAGATAATCATTGAATATTAAAAATAGTATAACGTGAATTTTAGAAAATAATTGAATTTTATGTAATTAATTTTTTTGAAAAAGTTTAATTGGGTTTTTCATACTATTTTTAGTTTCTATTTATATTCATATTTATATTCATTTATATTCATTTAATAAAAGAATTTAACTAATAATTGAAATTTTGTAAAATTAAATATTGTAAAGAAATGATTTTGAAAATTGTCAAAGAACTTTTTCGAAAATTATTAAAAATAATAATAATAATTATTAATAATTATTAATAATAATGAATTTTAGATAAAAATTGTGAAAAATAATAATTGAATTGATAATGATTTTTTAATTATTATTATCGCATTAAAATATTTTTAATAAATAAATAAATATTGATAATATTAAAATAATATAATATATAAATATTTTAATTTCAATCAAATAATTCAAAAGTTGATTTAGTTAATTATAATTTGAATGTTTTAATCACCTTTTTAATTAATTTCTAAATTACTAATAATATAGTAAATTATTTACTAATAATACGTTATTATTATTTGAGAATTAATAATAATTGATACAATTATAAAATATATTCAATTGTAAAAATTCTAGTAATAATGGAAAACTAATTGAAAATTGATTAAAAATTGATTAAAAATTGATTAAAAATTGATTGAATTACGGTATAATTTTTATTTTAATATTTAAATAATAATAATTCCTAAATTCAGACAATTTGGTAGAGAATAGAATAAAATAATAAGAAATAAAAATGGAATAATAATAAAATGAAACTCGGACTAAAAGTAATGGTAAAATAAATAAATAATAAATAAAATAGAGAACGAAAGAAAAAATTTAAACAAATAGTAATCGACGACCCATGATGTTACTGCAATTTATTTTCTAATTATCATTTTAATGAGCTTCTTATATGTATATATGTGGACTGATAAAATAAAAGCCACGCGAAGAATAATAAGAATAATATGGGTCTTCGTCCTTCGAAGGACACGAAACGACCCGTTTCCCGTTCGGCTCTGCACGCGAAAGATCAAGAATAAATAGCGAAATACTTGTTGAAATCGAAGGTATATAGTTTTATGGTTTCTATTCGTGATCGATTAGAGTCGAGGTAAACTTGATACGTTAATGGGTAGGTGAATTAATAGCCTCTTCAAGGACTCGAAAAGGAAGCCCAGCCTCGAATAATGACAGGGACACACTCAGACAATTCCTCTCGATCGGTGGACCACGACAAAATTTCTGTCCCCTCCCTTTGTCCATTTAAAAAAAAAATTTAATCTCCTTTTCGATATCTTTATTATATATTGTAAATGTACACCACTATATAGCGAAGAGTCCATTTATTTTATACTTCAATAAAGAAAAAAAATATTCGCATTATTACGAAACAGAAATTATTTAAGGCCGAAAATAGAAAATGTCATTTGGAAAAAAATTCTTTATTCCGAATTAATTTTTTAGTGTCGAATTTTATTACTATTAAAAATATTTATTTAACTGTTAACAATTATTTGTTAGCAAATTATTTTTTTTGTTAACAAATAATTATTTGGTTAAGAATAATTTAATATTAAAAAAAATTAAATATAACTGGTAAAATTATTATTTATATCAATAATTGAAACTAACTTGCTAATTAAACTAATTGTCAATTAGCAATTACGAGTTAATTATTAATTAATAATTACCAATGTTTAATAACAAATTGTCATCTGTAAATTATTGAACACAAATTATTTACCAATTATTAATTACAAATTTTCCAGTAATTAATTATCAATTGCTAATTATCAATTATTGTCAATTTATTATTAATATAATTCCATCATCTGTATAATTTTATAAAAAGAATAAATAATTAATTTTTTTTAGAATTTTTGATAAATAATTGAAATTTGGTAATATCTTTCAAAAAATAATTAAACTATGATAAAATATTTTTAAAATAATTGAAATTTCGTTGAATTTTTAAATAATAATTAAAATATCATAAAATCTTACAAAAAATAATTGAAATTTGGGAAAATCTCTAAAAAACAAGTTAAATTTGTTACAATCTTTTCAAAATAATTGAAATTATTCACAATATTTTTGATTAATAATTTAAATGTGGAAAAATATTTTTAAAATAATTGAAGCTTGATGAAATCTTTTAGAAATAATTGAAATTTGATAAATTTTCAAAAGTGATATCGATATTTGCCGAATTTAAAAAAAAAATGATAATTGCAAAAAATATTTTAAAAATAATAAAAATTTGGCAAAATTAAATAATATTTAAACTTATAATGAAACTATAATTAAAATAATAATTAAACTTTCAAGAAATCTTTTAGACATTTTTAAATAATAATTGAAATTCGATGAAATTTCTAACAAATAATTGTAATTTCGAGAAATATTAAAAAAAATAAATTTGAATTTGTTACAATCTTTCAAAAATAATTGAACATTTTTAGTTAATAATTCAAATATGAAAAAATCTTTAAAAAATAATTGAAATTTGATAAAATCTTTCAGGAATAATTAAAATTTGATGAAATATTCAAGAAATAAATTTTCGTGAAATATTTATAAACAATTTCAAGTTCTAAAAGATTTTACCAAATTTCAATTTTTGTTCTAAATTTGGCCAAAAACCAATAAAAATTGTTTATTAGTCTTGAATGATTTTACAAAATTTTGAATTCTTAATCAAATATTGCGAAATATTTGAACTATTTCTGAAAGACTAAAATATAAATTTATATTTAATTTAAATTTTATTTGAATTGTTTTTTTAAATATACTAATTATTCTGAAAAAAGCATAAATTGAATTAATTGAAGAAGAAGAGTAAAATTTATTTAAAATTTATTTTTATAAAAATTTATTTCCGTCTGCTTATCATTTATAAATGTTGATTATTCTTTGAAAATAAAAAAAAAATCCCCTGAAAAAGTAAGTTTTGTGCCTTGAAGAATTTATTTTTTTGTTTTCTTCTATAAAAGGGGGAAAAAAAATTACACAAACTTTGACAAATTTAAAGTGCGCTCTAGTTTTCAAGTGAAAAAAAGTTGGCAAGTTCGGAAACGTGAGTCTGCTTTGAAAATCGGACGCACCAAATCCAAAGAATTTAACTTTGTAAATTGAAACTTTATAAAAACTTTTTTCGCTACTTTAAATGTGCATTCTGTGTTGAAATTTTAAAAAGTTTAAAAAATAATTTATCACTGTAATAAAACTTGATTTTATTAAACTCGAAGTACACTTTATAAATTTTAAATTCACTAGAAAGAGTGGTGCAAAAAATTAATATTTAAAATTTTAAATTACAATTACATAATTATTAAATTAAAAAGTAAATCTCTAAAAATTGACAAAACAAAGTAAAGAACAAATTCGAAAATCAAAATCTGAATTAAAAACAAATTTTACACAGGTTTTGGTAAATGAGGAAAAGTTTGTGAACCCCTCCCATAGTCCCTTCGGAAAAAGAAATCAATTTTTACCTTTTACCCGGAAAAGTAATAAAATTGAACGCATATCGAATTTTTTTTTTACATTCTTCCCGCCGCAGAACGTAAAAAAAAATTTAATTACGTGAGTTTAATGATGTTGTTAAGACAGGAACGATGTTATCGTAAAAAGATATTATTGGCAAAAGTTGAGAAGTGAATAAGTCCGAAACAATAATAAAGTTTGTAACTAAACAGATAGTTAACTCATCCCATTATCCGCATAGACATAAAACATCATTTCAAATGGCTCGAAAGATGATTATCCCTCAATAATAATAATTGTTTGCAATGATTTCACTTTTTAAATGCCCAAAAAGCCATTTAAAAAAAAAATTGCGTACATATTTATAGATATATCCGTATTTACGTTTCAAATTTCAATAAATAAACAAAAATAAATAAAATAAATAAAAATAAATAAAAAAAACGAGAAGTGAAACAACAAAGTTGCGAGTGTAAATATTAATTATCAACAAGCTAGCGACCGATTTGAATGCGATTGTTTTTTTTTTATTTATGTTTACATTTTTTTTTGGTTCAGTGAACTTGAAACTCAGTTCCATCATTTTGTTCATTATTAATTTTTCTATTTGTTAAATTAGAGATTAAAATTACATTTAAATTGGAATGATAAAATGTTGTTTTACATTTTCTTTACAGTCGATTGTTCCGCTTTTAATCGATCACAACTTTCTTTTTTTACTTTTTACTTGTGATGGATTAAATACTTTCTGACATTATTGGAATATTTCCTGAGGCGCAATAAATATTTTTAAATACTGAAATGTTTAATTTCAATAATTTAAAACTAATTATTGTAATTTACTGTAGTTATTAATTATTTTGTTATTAATTGAATTATTCATATATATTTGAATATATTTTATAGCTGTATTAATTATTAATAACGTATCAATGATTAATTAGCCATTATCAATTGTCAATTATTAATTATTAATTAGCCATTATCAATTATTAATTAGCAATTATAAATTAACAATTAGTAGTTATTAATTAGCAAATGTAAATTAATAATTGGTAATTATTAATTATAAATTATAAATTTAAAAATAACAATTAGAGATTATTAATTAGCAATTATGAATTAAAAATTAGTGATTAATAATTAGCAATTGTAAATTAACAATTAGTTATTTTTAATTATAAATTATAAATTTTAAATTAACAATTAGTGATTATTAATTAGCAGTTATAAATTAACAATTAGTAAAATTATTAATTATAAATTATAAATTAACAAGCAGTAATTATAAATTATAAATTATAAATTAACAAGCAGTAATTATTAATTATAAATTATAATTTAACAATTAGCAATTATCAATTATCAATTGGCAATCATAGAATAGCAATTCCATTATTTTCGCGAGTTTCCCATTTATTTTCTCTCGTCTCTCGCGCTAAAATTTCATTTCTTTGTTATTACAATATTGTAAAAATATTCTTGCACAATATTGTAAAAAATATTCTCGCACATTATTGTAGAATTATGGCACATAATTGTAGAATTTTCGCACATTACTCTAGAAATTTTGCATACTCCCTGAATTTTGAGTAGTAAAAATGTTTACTAATTTGCATTATTAACTGTCAGTTGGTTTTCAATTAGTAAATTTTACTAATAAATAGAAATTTCTACAAATTTATTATTAAAATTTAGTAATTCAAAAGCATAAAGTCAGTCAATAACTAATTCAAATTATTATTGAATAATTTTATTAAATATTGTATTTAAAATTTTTAACAATTCTTCATTATAATTTTCTATTAAATCAGTGAATTAGTAGTTAGTACTGGCCAGTCATCAATTAAAATTAGTCTATATTTTTTTTTGCTAATTTACACTGGATTTTTGCTTTCGATTTAGTAACTTTTACTAATAAATATAAGTTAGGAAAAATTACTAGTTAATAGTAAAATTTAATAATTGAAAAGCAAAAGGTCAGTCATTAATTATTTAATTATTAAATCAATTAATTAATTAATTATTATTAATTAATATTAATTTTTTAATATTAATATTATTAATATTATTATACTTAATATTAATATTATTATATTAATATTTATTAACATATTTTAATTATTATTATTAATTAATTATTATTTATTTTTCATTTTTACTAATTTTACTAATTAATACTTACTTTTTGCTTACGAATTAAAAACTTTTACTGAAAAAATTATTAGAAATTATTATTTGTCAGTAAAATATGCTGAAAAAAGTCTTTGTGAAATAGTAAATAATATTAATAAATGGTTTTTTTAAATAATTAAATAGTAAAAGTTGCTAATTCGAAAGCAAAAACTCAGAAATTAATAAATTTTAGAAATAAATTAGTAAAAAATACTATTTATTATTAATATTTATTATATTTCAAAAGCAAAAAATCATTAGTAACGTTCACTAATAAACATTAATTTCCAATAATTTATTAGTAAACTTTACTAACTATGTGACATTTTGCTTTTGAATTGGTAAATTTATAATTTATTTATAATTTGAATTGGCAAATTAATAGAAATTACTATTTATTAGTAAAATTTACAAACTGAAAAACAAAAAAATTAAGTGTCTAATTAATAATTAGTAAACTAATTAATGATTAGTAAACTAATTAATGATTAGTAAACTAATTAATGATTAGTAAACTAATTAATAATTAGTAAACTAATTCAAAATTCGTAAATTAATTCAAAATTCGAAAATTATTCAAAATTAGTAAATTAATTAATTACTAATCTAATAAATTAATTAACTGATAAATTAGTTTACTTATAAATTACTTTACTAATTCTAATTGCTTATAATTAATTAATAATTATTATTTAATTAGTCTACTAAGAAATTCGTAGAAATTACTATTTATCCGGAAAATTGACTAATTTAAAAGCAAATATTCAAATTAGTAAATATTTTCACTAATTAAAATTGTCAGAGTTTCCTTTTTCAAATTCTCGCACTATTGTAGAATTTTTCTCACTCAATTAAAATCCTACTCGAAAATAAATCTCACTTTCGACGATTTTGAATTTTAGCTCGTTTAAATGAGAAAAATGGATGTCAGAGATAAAGAGACAGAGAGCGAGAGAAAAATACGAACAATGTGTGCGAGTAATTTTCTTTATTTTTTTTTTCATTGCTTTTTTTAACCCCATTCTCGTAGACGTCTAGCATCTATAGGTTACGAATAAGGATTCACAGAAAACAAAAAGTATTTTTTTTTAATCAAAATGTCGAAAAAACATTTCTATTTGGTCTTAGGAATGTGTCCACCAAAGAACAGAAAAAAATATTATTTTTTATAAAAGTTATTGCAAAATTAATTTTTTTGCAACTTTTTAAACAAAAATTTTCTCAACGGATTTTGATTTCTTATAGTTTTAAGTGTATGTAGATATTTTTAAAAAAATTTTTAAGGCGCAGAACATTAAAAAAAATTAATTGTTTACAAAAAATTTATTAAATAATTATTAAAATATTAACTTTTTTAAAATTCTTTAAGTCTAAACGAAAGTATTTTTTATTCCCTTTATATTACCGCTTGGTTCATTCATTTCTTAAATCGGTTCATTCATTTAGGAAATATAGGAAATATGGTTTTGTTTAAAAAGTTTCAAAAAAATTAATTTTGCAATAACTTTTATAAAAAATAATATTTTTTTCTGTTCTTTGATGAACACATTCCTAAGACCAAATAGAAATGTTTTTTCGCCATTTTGATTTAAAACAAATACTTTTTGTTTTCTGTGAAAATTTCACGAATTCTAACCCAAGAAGGAATAAAAGAAAGAAAAAATGAAAGAAAGAAAGAAAGAATGAAAGAAAGAATGAAAGAAAGAATGAAAGAAAGAATGAAAGAAAGAATGAAAGAAAGAATGAAAGAAAGAAAAAAAGATTGAAAGAAAGAAAGAAAAAATGAATGAAAGAAAGAATGAAAGAAAAAATGAAAGAAAGAAAACGAGAGAAGGAAAGAGAAATAGAGAGCAAAAGAGAGAGAAAGAGCGAAGAGGAAAGAAATAGGAAAAAAAATAAAATTAGAGAAAGAAGGAGAAATAGGGATTTAAAGAAAGAGAAAAAGAGAAATAGCAAAAGAAGGAGAAAGAAAGAGAAAAAAGAGTAATAGCTAAAAAAACAAGAAGGAAAGAGAAAAAGGAAGAAATAGCTAATAAAAAAAAATTTTTTTGAGAGAAAGAAATAAATAAAGTTAAAGAAAGAAAGAGAAATAGAGAAAAATATCAAAAGAAAGAGATAGAACGAGAAAAAGAGATAAATATCTAAAAAAAAGGATCAAGAAAGAGAAAAAGAGAGAAATAGCAAACAAAAAATATAATTAGAGAAAGAAAGAGACAAAAAGAGAGAAATAGCGAATAAAAGAGAAAGAAAGAAATAAAATGAGAGAAACATAGTAAAATAGTGAGAGAGAGAGAGAGAGAGAAAGAAAGGGGGGGGAGTATAGAGAATCGAGCGTTAGAGATGGTGATAAAGAGGTGAAAGGGGGGGAAAAGGAGGGATGGAAATGATATGAAACGAAGCAAAACAAGGAAGGTTAGCAGCGAAACCACCGGAGATAGAATGAGATGTCAGAGAGTCGTTTGTTGGTAGCTCAGAGAAAATAGGGGATGGAAAACGGAAACTTGAGGGTGGTATAAAAGTAGTAAGGGAGTAGATGAGGAAAGCGGGGGCACAAGGGGGAAACAAAGAGTGAAAGAAAGAAAGAGAGAGAAACTCTGTGACGACGACGACGACGGTGGTGGTGGTTGGCAGAAAAATAATCGCGGATGAGTGGAGAGGAGCACAAATGGACCGATTCCTTTTCCTCTTCATTCACAGTGTGTATATTTCTTATCTTCTTTCATTTTTCTATTCCTTTCTCCGTCGAGTTTGCTTTTTCTCCATTTGCGATGATTAGTTGCCTTCTCCTCTCTTCACATATCGCGGAGCATTTAATTTTCGGAATGAAAAATTTTTCATCTTTCCTTTTTTTGCATTCTCATTTTTTTTTCCTTTTTTTTTTTTTTTACTTTCGACAGGATTTTTTTTTCTTTTTTTCGGATTCTTTTATCTAGTTGGTGCTTTTCAATTATGGTCTCAAATTTAGTGGTAATTGTTCCTTAGTTTTTTAAATTTAGACATTTTTCTACCTTTATTAAGTAAAAATTACTATTTTTTTTTAAATAAATAGAAATTTTATACTAATTTATTAGTAATACCTAGCAATTCTATAGCAAAAAATCGGTCATTAGTAAAATTTTACAAAATAATTAGTGATTTCTTTTGCAATTATTTAGTAAAATTTTACAAAATAATTAGTGATTTCTTTTCCAATTATTTAGTAAAATTTTACAAAATAATTAGTGATTTCTTTTCCAATTATTTAGTAAAATTTTACAAAATAATTAGTGATGTTTTCTAATTATTTATAGTGAAATTTATTGATTCTCAAGCAAAAAGTCAGTCATTAAAAAATTTTAATGCTAAATTACAAAGAATTATTATTTATTAGTAAAATTCGGTAATTCTAAAGCAAAAAAAATCATTTACTTATAAATTCCACTGATAAATTTGTTAAAATTATTAATTATTAGTAAAATTTAAAAATGACTCACTTTTTCCTTTTGCATTAGTGACGTTAACAAATAAATTAGTCAAAATTATTATTTCTTTGGTAAAAATTTTATTAGTAAAATTCAAAGTCAAAATTTCAGTAAATAGTTAATTTTACTAATAAATTGTAATTTTCTCTAATTTATTACCAAAATTTACTAAAGACTGACTTTTTGTTTTGCAATTAGTAAATTTTACTACAATAAGTTATATTGGAAATTACTTTTTTTTAGGGAAATTTACGAATTACTATCCGAAAAAGAATAATAAATAAAATTAAACAATATTTAGTTTATAATTAATTTCTTTTAATTTAAAAAATATTTTTTTGGTGTAGAGATACAGATTCTAAAAAATTTAACTATAAATTCAGAACAATTTTAGTTATTAAATTTTTTTTTAAATTCTAGTTTTTTTTAATTTTTAATTCATTTAAATTAAATTTAATATTATTTAAATTTAAATTTAAATTTAAATTTAATTTAAATTCATTTAAATACTAGTTTATTTTTAATTTCTAATGAAATTCATTTAAATTCTAGTTTTTTTTAAATTTCTCATGAAATTCATTTAAAATTGAAATTTTACAAAATTTCAAATGAAAATCTTTTCAAGTTCATTAAATTATGAAAATCGTAAAGGCAACTCTTTTAAAATTGAATCAATTTTGAAATATTTAAGCAAAATTAGATTAAAGAATAAATACAAGATTTAAGAATAAATACAATTAGAAAAGAACAACTTTCCAGGATTTCGAACAAAATTCCCTAATTTTACCGCAGATTTTTTCAATTTTTAGTTTTTACAAAAATTTCCTGACTCCTTCAAATTTATATTTTTTTACCAAAAAATTATTTTTTAAATTAAAATAAATTAATTCTAAAATAAATTACAGAGTTGCCATGATTTTCATAATTAAATAAACTTGAAAAGATTTTCATTTGAAATTTTGTAAAATTTCAATTTTAAATGAATTTTATGAGAAATTTAAAAAAAATTGTAATTTAAAACAAAATTTTAATAACTAAAATTGTTCTGCAATTAGTTAAATTCTTTAAAATACGTTTAATTGATTTTTCAAAATAATATATTTATAGAAGAATTTTATTTAAAAACACTAAAAGAAATTAAATTTCTGCAGTAATTAGAAATTAGTATTTATTAAGAATTAGTTAAATTTATTACTTCAAAAAGACTTTTTTGTTTTTAAGAATATTTGACTTGTAAAACGTAATTTCTCCCAATTTAGTATAGTAAAATTTACTAAAGTCTGACATTTGCTTTTGACTTAGTAAATTTCATTGATAAATTAGTAGAAAATTTTATTTATTTGTAAAATTTAAAAATGACTGACTTTTTGCTTTTGCATTAGTGACATTAACAAATAAATTAGTCAAAATTATTATTTCTTTAGTAAAGAGCATTTTTAAATTGTAAGTCCGTATATTGTTTAAATAAATAAATAAATAAAAATTTGATTAGTAAAATTCAAAGGCAAAATTTCAGTAAATAGTTAATTTTACTAATAAATTGTAATTTTTTCTAATTTATTACCAAAATTTACTAAAGACTGACTTTTTCTTTTGCAATTAGTAAATTTTACTACAATAAGTCTTATTGGAAATTACTATTTTTTACGGAAATTTACGAATTCAAAAGCGAATAGTCAGTCAACAGTTAATTTTATGCTAATAGATAATAATTTTCTCTAATTTATTAGTAAAATTAACTATTGACTTACTTTTTGCTTTTGAATTCGTAAATTTCAGTAATAAATAGAATTTTTTGCTATATTATTAGTAAAGTTTATTAATTTTAAATTTCAAATGCAAAAGTACGTCAATTATTAATTTTACTAATTGGTAATAACTAATAAATATTAATTTTTGACTAATTTTTTCGGGAAAAATTACTATTGACAGACTATTTGCTTCTGACTTTGTAATTTTTACTAATAAATAGTAATTTCTACTAATTTGTTTGTAAAATTTATTAATCCCTGACTTTTTGATTTTGAATTACTAAATTTGACTAATTAGTAAAAGTTAATATTTATTAGTAAAAATTACAATGTCAAAAGCAAATAGTCTGTCAATAGTAATTTTTCCAAAAAAATTGGTCAAAAAATTAGGTAAAAATAACTATTGACAGACTTTGTTTTTGACTTTGTAATTTTTACTAATAAATAGTAATTTCTACTAATTTGTTTGTAAAATTTACTAATCCCTGACTTTATGATTTTGAATTACTGAATTTGACTAATTAGTAGAAATTAGAAAATAATATTTATTAGTGAAATTTTGTATTTTAAAAAGAATTTTTTGTTTATCAGTATATTTTACTGACAAATAGGAATTTCTACTAATTTATTGCTTAGTCACTTTACTTGTTAATATATTATTTACTAATTCAATAGCAAAAAGTCAGTCACTATCGCTAATTCAATATAATAGACATTTTTATTAATACGTAATTATTTTGTATATTAATATTAATTAGAGAAGTAAATTTTTCTTTAAACGCGATTAAATCATTTTCCATTAGATAATTAATGAGTAAATTATTTTTTTTCTTTTTTTCTTGTTTTGACTCTAACTCTAGACGGTTTAGTACAAGTCAAAGCAATTGAATTCTGTCAAATTCGGTTTAGTTTATCTGTACGCTTTCAATCAGTTTCCCCCTTTGCCCGTTTCTGTTGCCTTAATTCATCCCATTTCACTTCGATTTCCCCTGTTCGCGTACAAACGTTTCATTTAATCAATTTTCCCTCGCCCATTCCTTGCCATTTTTCCTCTCAATGCTATTGAAATATAATTATCGAAAGTATTATCCAATTTTATCTCAATTTGTTAATAACGCCTCCATCATTGCGCCTTTTGTCCTTTTCGCTCTATTTTGAGTGTTCAAAAAATTTTAATTAGCGCACAATTACAATTATTCACGTCTATAATTACGATTCAAATTAGATGAAATATTTGTAAATTTTGGAATTTTCCAATTGGAATTTTGTGAATTCCATAGCTAATTGCAATATTAACAATGTGAAAACTACAATATTGAATATTGTAAATAGTAGTTAGTAAACATTCGAATTTCGAAGGCAAATTGTTAAAAATAGAAAAAGTGAAAAAATAATAATTGCAATAAAATTTAAATTGGAAAAGTAGAATTAAAAATTGTGAATAGTACTAATTGTAAACATTCAAAGGCAAATTGTTAAAAAATACAAAAACTTGAAAACTGTACAAAAAGAATTTTTTCAATTATGAAGGGAAAAAATTCAAAGAAAGTAAAATTTGAATTCAAAATTGTAAAATTAATTTTTCCAATTGATTAATTGATTGATCCAATTGATTCCTTTGGTTTTTGGAAATGATAAGAATTAAAAACCGAATATTTCTCTAAAAATCCGTGGAATTTCTTTCTTTTTTTTCCCCCCCGAAAGAATTCGATATTATTCGCATTTCCACAAAGAGGGAAATAAAAATACATTCTATTCTTGCAGTGGTGCTTGGTATATATAGATATCTCTTTGAAACAGAAATGTCGATCCATCAAAGAGTTACTTGTGGGAATTCATCTTGGTTCTAGAACAACTTCTTTACTCTTTTTTTTTTCTTCTTTTTGTTGATCGAATGAAGCCATTTCAGATCCTTAATATCGAGATTACACGTTCGTCGGTGTTAAGATTCCCACGCGTCTTTCCCGCTAAAGTGAAATGAGAATTGCTCACCTCGAAAAGTCAATGACTCCGTAAACCGAATGATTTTCGCTCGTTGATTACTCGATCGAGTTTCGAAGTCTATTAAAAAAAAAAGAAAAAAAAAGAAAGAAAAGCAATATCAATCTCACATTTTCTCTAATTTTATCAACGAAACATTGTTTTTTGAACTGATTCTTATTGTTAAGTTTATTTTGACGAATTTAGCGACAAAATATTTTATCATTCATGAAAGAATTTAAATATTTATAATAAAAATAATTATAATAGTATAATAATAATAATAATAATAATAATAATAATAATAATAATAATAATAATAATAATAGTAATAAGAATAATAATAATAGTAATAATAAATAAAAATAATAATAATATAATAATAATAATAATAATAATAATAATAATAATAATATTATTATTATTATTATTATTATTATTATTATTATTATTATTATAATTATATTATTATAATAATTATAATTATATTATTATAATAATTATAATTATATTATTATTTAACGTAGATTGAAGAATTGTTTTTTGATTTCTTATTCCGAGAATTTAAGGAAGTAAAACTTTAGAAAAAGAAGAAGAGAAATTGGAAGCTTTTAGTGGGTGAAATTGAGAAAACGAATTATAGTGAATAGTAGATTTTAGTAAGATGAGCGGATGAGTAAAGCTTGGATAGTGAAATTTTAGTCATTAACGTGTGTGAGAGATACGCACGTGAAATAATATTTTCTTGAAAGAAGGAAAAAGCTGTAACAGGTGGCACAACTAGTTCGTGACACAATTTTCCCGAGTTTTCCCCACTTTTCTCTCCTTTTCTTCGTCAAAGCTCTTGCAAGATGTCGAGGTTGAGCGAAGAGTCTTCATGGCACATGTGTTGAGCACTGCAACCCATATGTACAACCATGCACTTCAACTATCGACACATTCTCATTGTCAAATGAAACCTCTCAAAACACCTTTTTTTCAAGCACTTTCCTCTCAAGGGTCCAATCCCCTTTTTTCTTTCCTCTTCTTCTTCTTCTTCTTCTTTTTTTTTCTTCTTCTTCTTCATCTTCTATATATTAATCCTAAAATATTTATTTAATTCCCCAAGTTTACGTGTACTTAAATTTTCATGCACTGTTATTTTCGAATTGCACACTGAAAAAAAAAATTATTTCATTGAAATAACCGATTATTTGACTCACGATAAATCGTTAGGTATTAAAATAACACCAAAATGGATTAAAATAACACTAAATTGGATTATTTTAATCCTTTTTGGTGTTATTTTGATACCTAACGATTTACCGTGCTATTATCAAATAAATATTTACTTGAATCAAATAATTTGTATTTAAATCTAATAAATTCTATTTAAATCTAATAAATTCTATTTAAATCAAATAAATTCTATTTGAATTAAATATTTCAGTATTTATAGCAAATATTATTTAATTGATTCAAATAAAAATTATTTGATTCAAGTAAATATTTATTTGATAATAATCAAATAATCGGTAATTTGAATCAAATAAATTTTTTTTTCAGTGCACTTTTCTTCAAAGTTCTTTTGGCATAAAATTAATGCCAAAAAAATTTGGATCCATTTTTGATATCAATTCATCGAATTGATGTTTCCAAAGTCTCGAACGTTCAAATAAACAAAATTTTTTTTCACCTCAAGTATTTTTGAAAATTACTATCCGAAAAAGAAAAATAATTAAAATCAAACAATAATAAATAGTTATTATTAATAAATAGGTATAAGTTTGGAATTAATTTGTTTTAATTTAAAAAAAAAATTTTTTTGTAAAGAAATATAAATTAGGAGTGAGGGAATTTTTATAAAAATTGAAAAAACCTGGTAAAGTCAGAGAATTTTGTTCGAAATCCTGGAAAGTTGTTCTTTTCTAATTGTATTTATTCTTGAAATCTAATTTTGCTAATATTATCAAAATTGATTCAATTTTAAAAGAGTTGCCTTTACGATTTTCATAATTAAAGGACTTGAAAAGATTTTCATTTGAAATTTTGTAGAATTTCAATTTTAAATGAATTTCATTAGAAATTCAAAAAAAAACTAAAACTTAAAAAATATTTTAATAACTGAAATTGTTCTGAAATTAATTAAATTTATAATATACATTTAATTGATTTTTCAAAATCATGGATTTGTAGAAGAATTTTATTTAAAATCACTCAAAGAAATTGAATTTCTGCAGTAATTAGATTATTTTTATCCAAAATTGAATTATTTAGAAAAATTTAAATAAAATTCTTGGCAGATTTTTAGTTATTTTTAAATGTATTTTAAAAAATTCGTTTCATCAAATTTTTTGAAAACTGAAATGATTTTTAAAAATTTCATTTGAAACTTCTTAAGAGAATTTATTACTTATGGAAATTTTTAGAAATTATTAAATTTTCAAAGGGGTTTAAATTAAAAGCTTGGAAAGTTTGAATTTTTAATACTTTTAACGAACAATTCTGAAGAAATAATTTTTTTTAAAAGTTTACTTGCTAGGTTTTTACTGTGACTTTTTCAAAAATAATTTTTATCATTACGATTATTATTTTTAGAACTTTTAACTAAAATTCTTTTTTAAATTAATTAATTTTAATAATTTTCGAAAAAGTTCTTTGACAATTTTCAAATCCATTTGTTTACAATATTCAATTTTACGAAATTTTTATTATTCGTAAATTCTTCAATTAAATTTATGTGGGGAAATAAAAACATCAAAGTTTATCTAAAATTTTAACTGAAATTCATTTTGAAAATCAATTATTATCAGAAAATTCTACGAGATTTTACTTATTTAAATATAATACAAATAAAGATTATTTATTGAAAATTCCATTTTTCTTAAACTTCAATTCTGGTAGAGAATTTTATCAACAAATTTTTTAAATAATAGAATTCTTTTGACGAATTTTAATAAAATTCTACAGAATAATTACATTTTTTGAGAAATTCGATTAAAATTGTATTATAAATAATTCAAATTCTGCAATGATTTTTTCATTTTTTTATTTGTTTGAAAAAATAATTGAATTTTCGTGTACAATATTATAAAAATTTTTGTTTAATAATTCCATTTTTTGACTATAAAAATAAATATTTTAATTAATAATTAAATGTTTTCAAAAATTGAATTGTCATAAAGAATTTTATCAAAGAATTTTTAAATAATTGAATTCTCTTGGCAAATTTTAATAAAATGTTTAGGAATAACTTTATTTATCGAGAAATTTGATGAAAATTTTACATATATTAAAAATAACTGAAATTCTGCCACAAGAATTTTATTAAATTTTGTTATTTTTAAATGTCGGAGAAAAGTTTTATTATTTATAAAAGTAATTGAAAATTGGCGAGAATTATTGTAAATTTTTGAACATAATTGGATTTTTGCAAAGAATTATATTACTTTTGAAAATAATAATCGAATTCTCTTAAGAAAAATTTAATTAAAATTTCTTTTTGTAAGTAATTGAATTCTTTTGAGACAAATTTAATTAAAATTTCTTTTTGCAAATAATTGAATTCTTTTGAGAGGATTTAATTAAAATTTCTTTTTGTAAATAATTGAATTCTTTTAAAACAAATTTTATTAAAATTTCTTCTTGTAAATAATTGAATTTTGACAAATTGTTTTGAAAAAGCATCATAAGAATTTTAATTATTTGAAAATAGTTTTATTCTTTTGATGAATAAATAAAAAATTGATTTTTTCAAAATCCTAATTTCTATAGAAAAAAATAATAATGATTAAATATTTATTCAAAAATAAAGTTATTTTTGTTTCCGAATAAGTTTCTAATTAATAATAACTGTTGTTTCAAAAACCTCGAAAAATTCTATTTTTTAATCTTTATAAGCTGGAAAAGTCAGGAAATTTGAAAAGATTTTTTATTATTAAAATTTTCAAAAATAGTTTTAATTTTTTACTTTCCTAATTTTTGATATTTCTAATTTTCGTTTCTTAATTTTCCTAATTTTACTTTCTTAATTTTTGATATTTGAAATTCTTTACTCTCTTAATTTTTGATATTTTAAATTTTTTACTTTCTTAATTTTTGTTATTTTAAATTTTTCACTTTCTTAATTTTTGATATTTTAAATTTTTTACTTTCTTAATTTTTGGTATTTTTAATTTTTTACTTTCTTAATTTTTAATATTTTAAATTTTTTACTTTCTTAATTTTTGATATTTTAAATTTTTGACTTTCCTTATTTTTGATATTTTTAATTTTTTACTGTCCTTATTTTTGATATTTTTAATTTCTTACTTTCTTAATTTTTTGATATTTTTAATTTCGATACACTTTTTAAGCAAACAGTGAAACATAAAAAAATCGAAGACTCGTAGCAATCGATTTCTTCATGTTTTACAATTATCAACAACCAGAAATGCTGTTTATGGAATACATCGTGTCACATCATGTACATATATATATCCTATTTATTCAGAATATGTGAAATTTATTGGATTTTAATTCGAAAGACAAAGAGACATTTCCATTTTGGAATATTGTGTGTGAAATGTTTTATTAATAAATCGTTTATATATCTATATATCTGTATATGTATAATATAAAGTGTTTGTAAAGAGATGAGGGGGTGGGAGTGAGTGAGTGAGTGAGAGAGAGAGAGCTCATAAATAACAGAATATTCCGTGTGTATAGAAGTCAACCGAAATATTCCGTTGAGAGTGTATACCTATACCTCCCACGTAGTTTTGTTTGTGTGATCTCCCTCTATATATACATATGTACTTCATTTCTACGCCCGGGCGCTTAATGCAAATTTTACATGCATGAAGCGACAAGGCGAAATTCTGGAGTTGGCGGATAAAACGATGCCGGGCACGTAACGTACCGCGTGCATTTTAAAATTGAAAAAGAAGGCGGTGCAACGATATATATGTTCGCCTTTAACCAAAGAACGCACTCTTTACGCTTTTTTCGGTATTTTTTGTTTTGTTTTCTTTTTTTTGTTTTGTTTTCTTTTTGTTTTGTTTTTTTTACTTTCTTTATTTTTACTTTGTTTCTTTTTTTATCTTTTTTAGTCTTTTTTGTTTTTCTTAGCCTTTAGCCTTTTGTCACCTTTTTGGTATTTTTTACCTTTTTCCTTTTTTACCTTCTTTATTTTTTACCTTTTTTTTCTTCTTTACCTTCTTTATTTTTTACCTTTTTTCTTCTTTACCTTTTTTATTTTTTACCTTTTTTCTTCTTTACCCTCTTTATTTTTTTACCTTTTTTCTCCTTTACCCTCTTTATTTTTTACCTTTTTTTTTCTTCTTTACCTTCTTTATTTTTTACCTTTTTTCTTCTTTACCTTTTTTATTTTTTACCTTTTTTCTTCTTTACCCTCTTTATTTTTTTACCTTTTTTCTCCTTTACCCTCTTTATTTTTTACCTTTTTTCTTTCTTTTTATTTTTTACATTTATTTATTTTTTCTTACATTCTGGGTTTTTTACTTTGCTTCTTTTTTCTTACTTTCTGAGTTTTTTACTTTCTTTATTTTTTAACTTTCTTTCTTTTTCTTACTTTTTGTGTTTTTATACCTTTTTTACCTTTTCTTTTTTCTTACTTTATTCCTTTTTTACCCCCTTTATCCTTTTACTTTGTTTTTTTATTTATTAAATTTATTTATTTGATTTATTTAATTTATTTATTTTATTTAATTTATTTAATTTATTTAATTTATTTAATTTATTTAATTTATTTAATTTATTTAATTTATTTAATTTATTTAATTTATTTATTTAAAAAATATACTGATTTCTGTAAAAGAAAACGAAGAGAGAACGAAAGAGAAATAGAAAAATGGCGAAAGAGAGAACGAAAGAGAAAGAGAAAAATAACGAAAGAGAGAAGAGAGATTTTTCGTTCCTCCTTTCTTTTTTCTTTTCTTTTCTTTCCGACTCGAGCGGGTTTATTCCCCCTTTTATCTTCGTCTAATTATCCTCCACTCGTGTCCCCTGACGACGCGCGAGCTCCCATATAACCAACCCTCATTTTAAGAATAATGCTTTCTATTTTGTTTCATAATAACTGTAATCTGCGCGAACCCTTTTTTTTCCTCCACATTTTACAGCATTAGTGCTATTTTTTTTATAATCTTATTTCTGTCGTATTTACTGCCTTTTATGACTGGCACGAACAACAACAAACAAACAGTATGAATGCTAAACAAAAGATTTCCTTAATTTACAAGATTCCGTGAGTAAATAATTATTCAGGAAAATTCATAATTTTAGGAAAAATAAAAATATTTTTAAAATTTCAAAAAAAAAAACACTTACTAATTTATTCTACATTGTGAATAAATAAATTGATACTGTAGTAAAGAATTAACAATTTTTGAATTAAACCAATAGTCGAAAAATCATTCAATTATTTTTAAAAAATGTTTAATTATTACAGGGTTTCAATTATTTTCGTGAATAATAATATTCAATTATTTTCGTGAATAATAAAATTAAATTATTTTCGTGAATAATAAAATTTAATTATTTTCGTGAATAATAAAATTTAATTATTTTCGTAAATAATAAAATTTAATTATTTTCGTGAATAATAAAATTTAATTATTTTCATAAATAATAAAATTCATTGCAACATTTCAATTTTTTTCAAATTTCAATACAATTTTTAATTGAATTCCTTGAAAAATATAATTATTCTCAAAAATGTTATTAAAATTTGTCAAAAGAATTCAATTATTTGTTTAAAAAATGGATACCATGTTTTATGAGAATTTAATTTGAAGAAACTTGCAATTATTCGATACATTGTATTTTTGTATATTTAATAATTTAATTCTATTCAAATTTTTTAATGAAAATTCATTAAAAATTTTAAATTGTAATTAAATTTTCAAAAACCCTAGGTGTGAATTTTGTGGAAATAATTGAATTTTCAATTTTCAAATTAAAATCTTTGAAAATCTGATTTTTTAAATATATTTTTAACCATAACAAATTAAATTTTTTTCAAATGGTTTAATTGCGGATTTTTTATAAAATTATTATTTATTTCTAATGATTTTCTCAAATTTCAATGAATTAAACAAATTCAGCATAATTTCAATTATTTTTTTCTATAGATTTTACTGAATTTCATTTGTTTTTTTAATTTTATCGAATTTTAATAATTTTTGAAAAGATTTTCTCAAATTTCAATTAATTAAACAAATTTAGCATAATTTCAATTATTTTTGAAAGGTTTAAAGAAATTGTTATTTTTTTCTAAAGATTTTAAAGAATTTTATTTGTTTTTTTATTTAATTTTATCGAATTTTAATCATTTTTGAAAAAGATTTTCTCAAATTTCAATTATTTTTAAAAATTTGGCATATTTTCAATTATTTTTGAAAGATTTAAAGAAATTCCAATTATTTTTGAATGGTTTAAAGAAATTCCTAATTTTTTTCTACAAATTTTACTGAATTTCATTTGTTTTTTTATTAAATTTTACCAAATTTTAATAATTTTTGAAAAGATTTTCGCGAATTTCAATTATTTTCGAAAGATTTATAGAAATTCCAATTTTTTCTATAGATTTTACTGAATTTCATTTGTTTTTTTTCTAATTTTATCAAATTTTAATAAGTTTTCAAAAGATTTAATTAAATTTCAATTATTTTGCAAATATTTAAAAAAATTTCCATAATTTCAAAAATATTTCATTAACAATTACATTTAAAATATATGAAATTTTAATTATTTTTCAATGATTTTATTAAATTTCAATTGTTTTTGGAAATTTTTCGATTCTATATAATTGAAAACAATTACATATTTAAAAAATTATTTACAATTATTTTTAAGGAAGTAATTTTAATTATTTTTGTACTATAATTTTTTTATAACCTTTTGAATAAAAACGAGCAGTTTACAATTATAAATATTTGAATTTTTGTATACACTTATGTATAATTGAATTTTTTGAAAAAAGAATTAGAAAAATTATTAAAAAATAATTGATTTAAGGAAGAATTTTATAGTTTGAAAATTAAAGATAACAATTGAATTGAAATGATAAAATGAATTTTTATATTTATAATTAAACTTCTGCTGAGACATTTGATTATTATTTTTTTTAAAAATATTTTTCAAATACTGAATTATTTTTTTAAAAGAATTTATGAAATTTTAATTATTTTTAAAAGATTTAGTAAAATTTAAATTTGTTTTGAAAACATTTTACCGAGATATTTTGAATTATTTTTGAACTACTTTACTGTCTTTCAATTATTTCTAAAAAATTCTAAAAAATTCTAAAAAATTCTAAAAAATTCTAAAAAATTTTCCTAAAGTTCAACGTTGGTGAAGTTCACAACGTTTATAATCAGCAATTTCTGAAGAAAACTATTTTTTAAGCAAATTTTTATCAATTTTTGCACAGAAAATAGTACGTTTAATTTTTCGAAAGAAGATTTACAAAAAAAAAATATTTGTGAAAAAAATTTTTATTCTTTTTAGGAAAATATTATTTTTTTTCTTTCAATCGTTGATCATAAACGTTGCGAACTTCGAATTTCAAATATTTTTCAAAGATCTTATCAAATTTGGAATTATTGATGAAACTGAATTCCACAAAGGTTTTTAAAAACGAAAACAAAATAATAATGTTGGGTTATTTTTATTTTTGATTCTACATAATTTTATTTTTTAATAATTCCATCCTTAGTGACACTTATAATTTCCAAAGAATTATGGCAAATGAAAATTGATTTAAATTTAATTTTTAAATGAAGCTGAAGTCCGCAACGTGTTTTTAAAAACGAAAAATCAAAAAAGAATTTTTAAAAATTAAATTTATGGTCTAATTTTTGTTGTGCCTTAATTTTTAAGAAATTAATTGTCACTAATGATACAATTATTAAAAAATTAAACATAATGTTTAATCAAAACATAATATAAAACATAATAAAACATATAATAAAACATAATAAAAACATAAACTTTTTAACATAATGTTTAATCAAAAATAAAAATACCGTACCATTATTGTTTTGTTTTCGTTTTTAAAAACGTTGTGGACTTCAGCTTCATATTTTTAAAAAATTCTTTTTAGATTTCTCGCTCTTAAAAGCGTTGCGTTAGTAATTATTGAAAAATTGAAGATAAAAATACCAAAAAAATTTTTTTTTTCATTAATTGGTCTATATTTTTTCTTTTTTTGTCCCTGATGTTCGTATTTTGAACATCAGTACTTCCACTATTTCAGTTAAAAATAGAAATTACAGTTACTCGTATTGAAGTGCAGAGTAAAAAAAAATTGGAGAAAAAAATTATTAATAAGGAAAGATTTGTTTCTGTTTGGAAAAAAATTGATGAATAATTGAGAGAAAAGTAGCGCAATGAGAGAGAGAGAGAGAGAGATGCTTTTTTATAATGTACTTATATAGAAAACCGTAGAATGTGTCGCATAAAGTGACTTTGAATGTAATGTAGCGTGGCGTTAGGGTAGAGAGAGAGAGGGGGGAACAGGGGTGTGAGGTAAGCGGATTTCCGCTTTTAAAGTAGGTTTGCTTTTGTATATGTATACATAAACATATAAATATATATATATATATATAAATGTATGTATAACTTCAAGAAGAGTTGCAGTAAGTGAAAAAACCGCAGCATTTTAGTGAAGCAGGTGGATGTCTCGTTTGAGGTCGCGTGAGTTGTAGCACGTCCACAATTCGACCTCTTTCCTTTCCCAGTTTCAACCTCTATTTTCCCCAACATCGTCCTCGTCGTCGTTCGCCTCTTGCGGTGAATCTGATCCCAAGGATCAGGATCAAGAAGAAGTGATAGTAAAATAACGATCATCTAATCTCCTTTTCTGCGGGAAATTTAGATCTTCCGCTGAAACCCATCGTCCTTTTTATAACCAAATTGCTCTATTGTCTTTGCCAAAAGAAAAAATAATAATAGAAGCTGTAATCTTTAGTTTGGGTCTTCTTTATGATCCACATTAGAAGCATTTGTAAAATTATTCGTAAACATCAATCACTTTGTTATTAAAGATAAAGAATCATTTGATTTTCTCTAAAAATATAATGAGGCTCGAGAGTCCATAACGTTTTTAAAAACGAAAACAAAAAAAATAATGGAACGATACTTTTATTTTTGATTGTAAATTATTTTTTGATAATTGAATCCTTAGTAAAACAACTGGTTTCTTAAAAATTAAGGCAAATGGAAATTAGAGATGAATTTTATTTGGAAAAGAAACTCTCTTTTGATTTTTCGTTTTTAAAAACGTTCCGTCATTTAAAAATCCATCTTTTCTGTAAAATTTTTACTGTGTTTGTTGTTGTTGTGCTTGCCAGTTAGAAAAGGCAGTAAATTTTCTTTAAAATTTAATTTAATTTAATTTAAAATTTCAAATTATTTTCTTGAACCATTTGATCATGAATCATAAAATGATAAGAAAAAAAAATCATTGATGTTCGATTCGTGTTATTGTTGTTTACGAATGTTTATATACTAGAGGGCAAATTGTTGGCGTACAAAGTTATCGGGTGCTCAAGTTATGAGCATAATTGGACATAGGATATAGACACAGACACACACAGACACAAACACTTGTGCAAAGAACCCCCTCGCAAGGAGATAAATCGATAACGATGGATATCAAAGCGTGTTATAATGTTTGATAAGCAATCACAGAGCAGCGCAAGGTTGGCTCATCCGCATACACTTAACAACACAACAAACCTCTTTAATCAACATTTCATCATCTTTAATGAGCACGGAAAAAAAACGAAAATTATTGCAAAACATTTTTCACACTCATCACAACTTGAAGTTGTAAAATATATACCATTTATGAAAACAAATCTACAATTTATTATTCACTTTTCAGAAGGATGTGAAATTTTGCCAAATAACAAATTTTCTTAATTTGAAACTGAAAAAAATTTAATTAATTCAAGTAACCGATTAATTGACTATTATCAAATTATTATTATTATTGACTATTATCAATATTTACTTGAATCAAATAATATTTAGTAGAATCAATTAAATGGTGTTTGAATCAATAATTTCAGTTTTTGAAACAAATATACTATTTAATTGACTTCAATAAATATTATTTCATTCAAGTGAATGTTTAAATGATAATAGTCAATTGATTGTCTATTTGAAGCAAATAATTTTTTTTCCAGTGCAGGGTTGCCACGTTTTTGCTCTTTTCAAATTTCCTGACACTTTTCCAGATTATAAAGATTAAAAAATGTAATTTTTCCATGTTTTTAAAACTTTTATTATTAATTAGAAACTTATTCGAAAACATCAACAACTTTATTTTTAAATAAATATTTGATCATTATTTTTTTATATAGAAATTAGGATTTTCAAAAAATCCATTTTTTTATTTATTCATTTAATAAATAATATTATAATAATTAATAATAATAATAATAATAATAAGAATAATAATAATAATAATAATAAAAATTATTATTATTATTATTATTATTATTATTATTATTATTATATTTAATAAATAATATTTTCAAAAAATTAAAATTTTTATCATTCTTTTTCAAAATAATTTGTGAAAATTTATTTATTTTCAATGTCCACTATTTCAAAAAATTAATCAAAAGAATTTAATTATTATATAGAATATAATAAAAAAAATACAAAAAGAAATTTTAATTAAATTTTTCTCAAAAGAATTCAATTATTATTTTCAAAAGTAATATAATTCTTTGCAAAAATTCAATTATGTTCAAAAATTTACAATATTTCTCGTCAAATTTCAATTACTTTTATAAATAATAAAACTTTTCTCCGACATTCAAAGATAAAAAATTTTAATAAAATTCTTGTGGCAGAATTTCAGTTATTTTTAAAATATGTACAATTTTTATCAAATTTCTCGATGAATGAAATTATTCCTAAAAATTTTATTAAAATTTACCAAGAGAATTCAATTATTTAAAAATTCTTTGATAAAATTCTTTATGACAATTCAATTTTTAAAAACATTTAATTATTAATTAAAATATTTATTTTTATAGTCAAAAAATGGAATTATTAAACAAAAATTTTTATAATATTGTACACGAAAATTCAATTATTTTTTCGAACAAATAAAAAAATCAAAAAATCCACTGCAGAATTTGAATTATTTATAATACAATTTTAATCGAATTTCTCAAAAAATGTAATTATTCTGTAGAATTTTATTAAAATTCGTCAAAAGAATTCTATTATTTAAAAAATTTGTTGACAAAATTCTCTACCAGAATTGAAGTTTAAGAAAAATGGAATTTTCAATAAATAATATTTATTTGTATTATATTTAAATAAGTGAATTCTCGTAGAATTTTCTGATAATAATTGATTTTTAAAATTAATTTCAGTTAAAATTTTAGATAAACTTTGATGTTTTTATTTCCCCACATAAATTTAATTGAAGAATTTGCGAATAATAAAAATTTCGTAAAATTGAATATTGTAAAGAAATGGATTTGAAAATTGTCACAGAACTTTTTCGAAAATTATTAAAATTAATTAATTTAAAAAAGAATTTTAGTTAAAAGTTCTAAAAATAATAATCGTAATGATAAAAATTATTTTTGAAAAAGTCACAGTAAAAACCTAGCAAGTAAACTTTTAAAAAAAAATTATTTCTCCAGAATTGTTCGTTAAAAGTATAAAAAATTCAAACTTTCCAAGGTTTTAATTTAAACCCCTTTGAAAATTTAATAATTTCTAAAAATTTCCATAAAAAATAAATTCTCTTAACAAGTTTCAAATAAAATTTTGGAAAATCATTTCAATTTTCAAAAAATTTTATGAAACCAATTTTCTAAAATATATTTTAAATAACTGAAAATCTGCCAAGAATTTTATTTCAATTTTTCTAAATAATTCAATTTTGGATAAAAATAATCTAATTACTGCAGAAATTCAATTTCTTTGAGTGATTTTAAATAATATTCTTCTACAAATCCATGATTTTGAAAAATAAATTAAATGTATATAATAAATTTAATTAATTTCAGAACAATTTCAGTTATTAAAATATTTTTTAAATTTTAGTTTTTTTTTAAATTTCTAATGAAATTCATTTAAAATTGAAATTCTACATAATTTCAAATAAAAATCTTTTCACGCTCATTTAGTTATAAAAATCGTAAATGCAACTCTTTTGAATCAATTTTGAATTATTTCAGTAAATTGAAATTTTATGAATAAATACAATTAGAAAAGACAAATTTTTCAGGATTTCGATCAAAATTCCCTGTGGGTTTTTTTTCGTTTTTTTTCAATTTTCATAAAATTCCCTGACATTTCCAGATTTTTCCTGTAATTTTTTTTAGCCATTTTTTTATACTTATTTACCATCTGTTTCAATCTCATCCGTCAAAAAAAGAAAACAATTTTAGTTTTCTGCTTATCAAAAAAAGGGATAATTTATATGAAATCTTTACTTTTCGCAAAGTGTTAAATTTCATTCAGTGTCAATTAGAAATAATGGAATATGCTCTAGAGGAAAAAGAGAGAGAGAGAGAGACAGAAATACACTTGGCAAACATCGAGAAGAAATGGAGAGTAAATAAATATATAAATATATCACGATCCATCAAAGTTTCCTTTTCTCCTGACTTCGTATAAAAATTCCCTTTGACGAAACTTGGCATCTCCCGCTCCACAATATTCTCTGACATAAAAAGACCAATCTCCGATTTAAATATACATAAAAAAAGGATATACGAGGAATTTATAAAATTTATAATCCAAACATCGCTGAAAATTGATTTCAATTTAATAATTCAAATGCACCCGGGAAAAGAGGAAAACATTTCCCAACTGTTTCGCAATTTTTTTGTTTTCTTTGGATATTAAAAAAAGAGAATGACTGTAAATTAATATTATAGTTATTAGTAATGCACTTCTGACTTTAATTTAACCCTTGCGGAAATAAATATTGAATATTTCTTTAAATAAGTAAATAAAAAGTTATTTTTCTTTGGCAAAAAAATCATAGTCGCCAAAAAAAAATATTCTTGCATAGTGACAATTAACTAATTCAGTCATCACTATGATTTTTCAGTGATTCAATAATTAAGAGAGCAATTTTGAATTATAATGTTAAAGGAAATACTTTTAAAGGAAATATTATTATTATTATTATTTAATTATTATTTAATTATGAATTACAACCAGAGAAATGGTATATTTGTCTCAGGACCAACTAAAATTTTCATTTGTTTCAAATAAATTTTATTTGGTTCAAATAAAATTTTATTTAACTCATGAATATGTTTCATTTATGTAAAATATAAATTTTATTTAAAACAAATAAAATGTCTAGTTGACTCTGAGAGAAATATACGTTTATTCAAGTCAAATAAAATATATTTGGTTTAAATAATATTTTTCTCTGGGTGTATAATGTATTTTATACAAACATAAAATTTGGTTGATTTTAAATTATTTACAGCCAACTTTTAAGTTTAACTCAAACATAAAATTTTTAAACATACTTTTTCTTCAAATCAAAACAGAAAATATGAATTAAATATTATTATTTAAACAAATAATAGTTTTGAATCATAGCAAACTAATTTCAATTAAACAAAATCGCTTAAAATTATTTTTCTATTTAAATTAAGTATAATGCTTTTTCAGTGTAGACTCTTTATTTGTTTCAAATAAATTTTATTTAACTCAAATATATGTTTTATGTCTAATATAAATTTTGTTTAAAACAAATGTACGTTTTATGTCAAATATAAATTTTGTTTAAAACAATTGTACGTTTTAAGTCAAATATAAATTTTGTTTAAAACAATTGTACGTTTTAAGTCAAATATAAATTTTGTTTAAAACAATTGTACGTTTTATGTCAAATATAAATTTTTTTTTAAACAAATATATGTTTTATGTCAAATATAAATTTTATTTAAAACAAATAAAAAGTCTAGTTGCACCCAGAAAAATGATTTATTTGAATTAAATAAAATTTATTTGAAACAAATAAAAAAGGATACTTGTCACAGAACCAACTAAACTTTTATTTAGCTCAAATAATATTTTTTATTTATAAATTAATATATTTCGTTTAAATATCCATTTAATTTTTCTAAATTAAAGTTAAATCGAGAAAAAATAGGGAATATAATAATAAGGTAAGACATAACAATTTCGTTTAAATATCCATTTAATTTTTCTAAATTAAAGTTAAATCGAGAAAAAATAGGGAATATAATAATAAGGTAAGACATAACAATTATTTAGTATATTTAATTATGAATTATAATGTTAGAGGGAACAGTTGACAATTGGATATTAATTATTATTTGAGAGGCAAGTAAGCTTGGAGAGTTAATGCTCAGAGTGCGTCTGGCCTGGGAGTATGCGAGAAGTCGAGGGCGACACCTTCGGTCCGATCCGCTAATGAAACGCTAATTAACGCTCCTGCCCTCTCGCGCACGAGCGCACCTGTGCTACGGCACAAATACCCATACAGATAACACGTGTGGCTCGCAGGCAGGCAGGCAACGTTTTGCTCTCCTCCTCCTCTCTGAAGACCTTGACTGAAGCGTGATTAATTACCGCACTTTTGCCCGCCCAGTGTTATACTTGCCGATCAAACGTTACGCTCCATCGTTTTCTCCACTTTATACAATATATACACTCTGTGCCGAACTATACACCAGACTCTAATCGAATCCAGTTCACTGATCCACCATATCTCTCAATTCAAACTTCTTGTGTGTGTGTGTATTTGTGTGCTGAAATTTCACGAGACACGATCGTTAATCACTTGTGTAATTTACAAGTCTTCCCATTCTGTACACACCTTCTATTGTTATTTGATATCAAACATTCTCCCACTTGTGGTCAAAATTGCGCAATCCCTTCTTTTATCGCCTCACTGATTAATTAAATTGGTTCCTTTTTTTTCGTCCTCGAGCTTGTCCTTTTGTCATGAATTACTTGCGCCTTTTGTCCATTTTTTGCATACTTTTCTCTTTTTTATTTATTTTTATTTCAATTTTATTTAAATTTTATTTATTATTTTGTATTATTTCTATTTAATGTCTATTTAGTTATTATGTTTAGTTAAAGTTCAATTTCAAATATAGAATTCAAAAAGAGAAAAAATTAATATTTCTTGTTTTCTTGGTTTGAAATAAAAGGTTCAAGAAATTAGTTACACCAAAGTTCTTAAATAAAAAAATTCACATTTATTTATAATATAGGGAAACTAACTTCAATTATTAAGCCATTACAATTTTAATTCATAATAAGCCGAAGGATCATTATTCGTTTCTGTCCGACGACCGACTGCCCAAGCCTCACACTTTTTGGACCTTATTGCTGACCGAAAAGGCCGATATTTGGCAACGTTGGTTTTCTCATAATTTAGAAAAATATAAATTTTACAAAAAATGTGGCAACATGGTTTAAGGTTTTTACTTAAAAATAAGATCTGTTTCAAAAGTACGATCCTTTAGGCAAGGGTTAGGTACAGAGAGCTATAAAACCCAGGTATCAAAGGTACCCTTGTGTGGCCAAGTCATAAGATGTGATAATTTTCAAAAATGCAAACCGTTTATTTTGTTGCATCTACGTGATTTTTACTCATTTGCCTTGCTTAAAGAATTGCTCTTTTTTGTATTGAAAGAAAGTATTTTCAATGTGGACAGAAAATGTTAGAAATACAGAATTAGAGTTTTAGTTTGAAATTTAGTAATGTAAAATATAATTTAATTTTAAATTATTAGTTCATGTCAAAACATATTATTTATTTAAATTTTATTTATTCTTTTTATTTAATATCTGTTTAGTTATTATTTATTTAAATTTTATTTATTCTTTTTTATTTAATATCTGTTTAGTTATTATTTATTTAAATTTTATTTATTCTTTTTTATTTAATATCTGTTTATTTATTATTTATTTAAATTTTATTTATTATTTACGTCGGTGAAGTTCGCAACGTTTATGATCAACGATTGAAAGAAAAAAAATTATTTTCCTACCAAAAAAAAGAATAAAATTTTTTGCTCACAAATATTTTTTATATGTAAATCAATATTCAAAAAAATTAAACGTACTATTTTCTGTACAAGAATTTTTAAAAATTTGATTGAAAAAATATTTTTCTTCAGAAATTGTTGACTATGAACGTTGTGAACTTCACCAACGTTACTATTTTATATTATTTTTATTTAATATCTGTTTGTTTATTATTTATTTAAATTTAATTTATTATTTTGTATTATTTTTATTTCACTGTTAACTTAAAAGTATCAAATGGCAACGACTTGATACCAAAAATGTATGGATCAAATAAAAAATTGATCTAGATTTTTGGCATCAATTTGATCCAGCAGTTTAGTATCAAGTTGACACTTTTAAGAAAACTGTGTTAATATCTATTTATTTATTATTTATTTATTATTCTTATTATTTTTATTTGTTTACACGAAAAAAAATCTCCACCTCTGGAACAATTGTAAAATTCACTATATTAGCGAAATTTTCAATTATTGCAACGAATACTTTCGCTATTTCAACGAAAGTAATCGCTGTTCCAGTTAAAGGTTTTTTTTACCATGTGTATCATCTTTTATTATTTTTACATTTTATTATCATTGTTTATTTATTGATTTTTAATATTTTTATTTATTTATTTATTTATTCACTCAACATTTCTTGCAAATTGCAACTTTTTGATTCGTAAAAAAAACGTAAGAGTACAGGATTGCCAAAATTCAGGCAATTCAGGAAATTTAGGGGAAAGTCTGGAAATTTTATTAACAGTACAGAAAAATATTTGCAACTTTAGAATTCACGAGAAAAATTATTTTGAATTTTTGTTTTATTTTTTTTATATAGTTTTTTACATTATTATTTTAAATCAAATATTATTAAAATATTATTAAAATATAATTGAAAATAATGAATTTTTGGAAGAATTTTATTTAAAAACACTAAAAACATTGAAATGTTAAAGAAAAAAAATGTTTCATTAATTTCATTTAAAAATAAATAATTATTTAAAGTAATAATTTGTAGATGAATATTTATTTAAAAACACTAAAAAAAGAGTAAATTTTAGAGAACGTGTAAATCATTGCAGAAATTCAATTATTTTGTAAAATTTCTAATTCAGAAAAAAATTTCAATTATCTATTTAAAAATAATAAAATTCTTGTTAAAATTTTAAGAATTTTCATCCAATTAACGATTTTTAATGTACATCTACTATCTTGATAAAATATTCCAAAAACAATTCAGTATTTAAGAAAAATTTTGATATAATTCTACACGGAAACATTGAATTATTTTCATAAATAATAAAAATTATCACAGGAATTTTATTATTTGGTAATTTTTAAAATAAATTTCTTCGGAATAATTCAATTAGATTTTTATTACTAATTGAATTTTTTACAAGAATTTAATTTTTATTGATTTTTTTGAATACTTTTTAAAAAATCAATTATTTTTTTTATTTAAAAAAAAGATTAAAAAAGATTTCAACAAATTTCAATTATTTCTATAAAGATTTCATTAAATTTAATTCTTGTTTCTTAACATTTTACCGAATTTTTAAGAAATTTTTATTAAATTTAAAGTATTTTGTAAAAATTTTACGAAATTTAAATTACTTTTTGCAAATTTTACAGAATTTTAATTATGTTTAAAAATTGTAACTTAATTTGAATAACTTTTCAAAAATGTTAAAATGATTTAATTTTGTTTAAAAGATTTTACCTAAATTTACATTATTTTGAAAAGATTTTATAAAATTCAAAATATTTTGAAAACCTTTTTTCAAATTTTAATTGCTTTTTTTAATTAAACAAAAATTTTAGCAAATTTTAATTTTTTTAAAGATTTACCAAATTTTAATTATTTTTTAAGAATTTTTCCAAATTTCAATTATTTCTATAAGGTTTCATAAGATTTCCATTATTATTATTAAAAATTTTGCAAAATTTCAATTATTTTTAAAAGGTTTAACGAAGTTACAATTTTTTAAAACGATTTTACCAAATTACAAATATTTTATCAAATTTAAATTATTTTTAAAAGCTTTTATCAAAATTCAATTATTTTTAAAAGATTTGATCACATTTCAATTAGATTCTGAAAATTTTACTAAATTTTAATTGTTTTAAAAATATTTTCATTAAATTTCAATTATTGTTAAAACGATTTTACTAAAATTCAATTATTTTTTTTTAAGATTTGACCAAATTGCATTTATTTTAGAAATATGTTTATCAAGTTTTAATTATTTTTAAAATATTTTATCAAATTTCAATTTGTTTAAAGAAAAATATTATAAAATTAAAATTTTTTTTGAGATTTTACCAAATTTTAATTAAATTAAAAGATTTTATCAAAATTCAATAATTTTTGAAAGATTTAACTAATTAAAATTTTTTTGTCAATAATTTTTATCAAATTTTAATGATATTTAAAATCTTTCATCAAATTTCAGTTAATTTTAAAAATATTTTCTTAAATTTCAATTATTCAATTATTTTTCAGTAAATTTTATTGAATTGCAATCATATTATAAATATTTGACAAAATTTCAATTATTTCTAAAAGATTTCACCAAACTTTAATTATTATTTAAATGATTTCCTCAAATTTCAATTATTTGGAAATTTTTCGATTGTGTATAATTGAAAACTATTAAATATTTAAGAAATAATCGAAAATTATCTTTGAAAAAATTAATTTTTGAAGTATCTTTTTTAAATATATTTTTTAATAATCTTTTGAAAATAATGGCCAGTTTACATTTATAAATAATTTAATTTTTACTATGCGCATGTATAATTGAATTTTTGAAAAAGTAATTAGAAAATTGATAAAAAATAATTGATTTAAGGAAGAATTTAATTTATTAATAATAAATAATGAATTGAAATGATATAAATAATATTGTAAAAAAGTTACATTAGCAGTAACAATAAATTTTATAATATAAAATAATGAATTAATAACTGTTTTCAAATTCATACCACTTTGAAATTATTAATTTCGTTAAATAGACATGATGCGGAAAGAGAATCCAATAATTTAAAGCAAAATTGCTTAAAAGTTAAATGACGTCTTAAGTTTGAACAATTCAAAGAGTTTGTGTGGGGGAATTTCAAAGAATATTGGTTTTAGTCTTTAAATTCCTAGTTTCTTCAAGTGAAAGCTCTTTCAAATTTAAAGTTCAGAGAGTAGAATTCCTTATATTCTCTTGGAGTTGTAAAGTAGATATGTATACTTCCAATGAATTGATTCGAAAAACTTTTGCGTCTTTCAATCATTTTTTTTTGCCTTCCGATTTTAAAAGTCCACTTCTTGGCGAAGAGTTTGGGTCTTTTTTTTGCTTGAAATTGATATTAAGTATTTTGTTCGATATTTTTTTTTTTTTGAGGGGCAAATATTCAACGTTTGCCATCTTCATGAAACTGGATAATTCAGTTTACTCGTTAATTAATTTAATAGCTATTCAACTGGCAACTAATTACTTAACTAGTTAGTCTGGTCCTTATAACGGAATAGATTCAACCAGTTCGTGGTCGTTACTAATAAATTAGTTTGCATATACCCAACGGGTTATATGTATAAACTACTGTACTTTATTATTCTCCTCCATCAGAATTATAATGTATGTTGAAAACTGTGGTTGAAAAATTGTTTTTCAAAAATCAAAGCATCATAATTGTGGTATGTTTTTCTAAAATGTTTGACGGATTTTTGTCACTCTTGATTCTTACTTTCGTTTAAGAGATGGTTGTATTTGTCGAGTAATTTTCCGGCTCTTTTTTTGTCGCATAAAACATGAAAACGGGAAATTCCAAGTCGTACAGAAAGTTTTCCAATCATCTCCATATACTTCTTATATACGTGCTTGGAGTATTTTCTTTCTAGCATTGATCGAAATTTATATAGATATAGCGTTACTCGACGATGGAAAAATCGATGTGTTCGTCATATACGGAATTTTATGGGTCACTCTGTCATAGCATTATATCGGTTGAGAATTTCAGTATTGAGCATCTTCAATGTATATGAGATTGATTGCCATAAATTTGTCGTTCGACAAACTCGAGGGATTTATTTAAATATTTATTTATTGTAGATAAATTAGAAGACTTGAATCAGTTGTCAAGACTTTCTTGCTATGGATGAAGGGAAGTAAAAATTTATCAACTTCTTTTTCAACCTTCTGTTTCTGATTCGAACTGTCAGAGCTTGTGGAGGAAAAAGGGAATTTAAAAGAACGGCAAAGGGGGTAAAAAAGAAAGAGGACGATATATGTTTAGCAATTGGCAAACGACTGCAAGATAAGATGAGAGCGTCTGTGAGTAGAGCAGGAGGATCTCTCTAGCAAAACACTTGGACCATGGCAAGTCGGAGATTCTTACTGGCAAAGCTTGGCAAAAAAGTAGAAGCGCTTGATCTTTGCCAGACTCGCGGTAAAATAGAGAGGGAAAAGGGAGAAAAAATGAGAGAGAGAAAGAGAGACAGCAGAATCCCTTCATCTTCTTTGCTTTTGCAACGAAAGATTCCCATTGCCCGACTGTCCATATAGTCATCTATCTGCGTACCTTCGACTCTGTTCCGTCTTTTTATGCGACCTCCGAGACGATCATGAAATTTCTCGAATTTCTTTCTTCTCCTTCTTCACACAAGTACCAGGATATATATTACCTTTTTCTCAAACTTGGCATATATGATTCTTTTTTTTCCTCCTTCTCTCGCCGTAGAAAAAAAACACTTTTTCAAACTTCTTTCAATGAATTTTCTTCCTTAACTTTTTCCCATATTGTTTACAGTTGCAAACCGCTTCTGCCAAAAATCACTTCACTAACTTTTCTCTTTTTCGAAGAATTTCTTTTCGAGAATCGGGATATCATTCTTCTTCTTGTCTTGATCCTTCTTTTTACCCCTCCGTCTTGTTTGTCTTCATCATTTCCACCTTCTTTTTAAATTCTTCATCGTTAAAAAATAAAAAAAAAACCCAAAATCAATACTTGTTTTGGTATTACAGAAGATAAATAAATTCTCTCAAATTGACCTCTCTACTTCAAGAGAGAGCGAGAGGATTTTCAATTTGATAAACGGTCTCAAATGGGATGAAGACCAAGGGCGCTAATCTATGAGGATTAGATCAACATGACAATTAATTACGTGCGAAATGCTTACAAAATGCTACATCTCCGAAAATGGGGTCAACAGCATGATAGAGTCTCTAATACGACTGCTCTCCTCTAACCACACACTGCTATTTTTAGTTGCAATTTTTTTTGTTAACTACAAAAGAAAGCATTTTTCATCGAGAAGAAATCATACAAAGAAAATACAGAAGGAAATGAAAAATTTATCTCTGCAAAGAAAATATATTACAAACACATAAAGCATTTCTGCGGAGGAGGCAAAAAACGACTACTATGCTGTAAATAAATTTAAAACAAGCGAATCGTAAATAATCTTTTCCGCAGAGGACACAATGCCCCACAAATTGAATTGTCACATTGGTTTAAAGTACTTATAGAACAATAGTTGGCAGAAGTGCTCATGAATTTTTGACTCCTCTGCCAAGTTGAATCATTAATCGTAAAATTCTTCGAGAAAGTGCTTCTTATTTTCTTTTCTTGAATGCTAATTATTGGTGATTGAAAAGCAAAAGCTAATCATTAATGATTGCTAATTATTGGTGATTGAAAACCAAAAGCTAATCATTAATGATTAAAAAGCAAAAGCTAGTTATTGATGATTGGAAAAGCGAAACCTAATTATTAATGATTAAAACAGCAAAACCTAATTATTGATGATTGAAAACCAAAAAGACAAAACTAAATTTGCAAAAGTAACTAGAATGCAAGAAGATTAAAAATAGAGTGCAACGAAATTCGACTGATCTGGAAAAATACTCCGAATATTGTGTGAAAAGAAGCGAAAATGAAACACGTGGACGAATTAGTGCCATGACCTCATCATGAGCGTCATCATTTTCCTAGAGCGCATTCTCAGCTTTCAAGATTCCACTCACCGGGAGTATTAATATCTGTATTGATATCTGATTCGCTTCATAACAATAGGAGGAAAGACAGTGGGAGAGAGGCAGAGAAAAAGCAAATAGGACGTGCAAAGAGGAGGCGATTAGGTCATGGTCTTCCCTTCTTCCGTAACCTTGACCAACATCGACATAAAGCATTCTTTAGATACTTGTAATCACTTCTAGCTTTCTTGTCTTACCTAGAACGAGAATATTTTTCTTTATTTATTGAAAATAAACCAAAGTTCCTTGTTCCTCTTTTCGAGGTTGAGAATTAAAAAAACGTAGCATTTAATTCTCGAGAAGAATTTAGAAATGTTGTGTATCAGTCATTTGTTTTTATTCCACTGTTAAGAAATACAATTTTTGTATTTGTAGACAAAGGAGAATAGCAAGTGGGAAATTCGAAGGTATTGTTAGAGTACCCAAGGAGCATCTTTTGCTTTGGTTGTGATGCTGAAACTTTTCGGTAAAAAAAATTCGACGATGTTGGTCCAGAAGTCGTCTTTTTCTGAGTCTTATTGTCTAGATCGACAAGCACGAGCACCTTAATATTTTTCGAAGGTTTTCGTAGGGTACCCAAAGAGCAACTAATTCAGATCAATCATTATTAGTGAGTAATAAAAACTGTAACCTAACCGTTTATTTATAGGCAAAATTACATTAAACTTTAAATAGAAATAGATATGAGGTAATAAGGAGATTCGGTTTAATAAATAATCAAATTAAATCAAGTAAAATATAATTAATCGAATTTTAATGGATATAATCAAATTGGTTGGCTGCAGTCCCTTCATTTAAAATCTTGAGTCATTAACAATTTATCAAATTCAAAACAGTTTAAAATTTTATATGGCGAAATCACATCTAACATGAATTAGAATAATTATAGATAAACATACACTCAAAATACACACACGCACACAACACAAAATATAAAGAACAATTATAAAGAAAAACTGCGATACATGAACAAATATAAAAATGAGTCAATAAATTTATGGGAAATCAATTATGAAATCGTCATGTATAAAATTAGTACTTATTAGACAGCGGTGACAGAACCAAAATTAAGTCTCCCTCGTACGCTTACATATACTCGGAGCACCAGACCAAGTTCAGGATGATCCTTCCAAATAATTCTTTTTCGATTATTATAAAGAATCCTAATTCCTTTTATTCTTGTTGTTGGATTAATGACTCCTGGCCAAGATAGCGATAATGACGAGATAAATTGACTCTGTTTAAATTCTGTCCACGTTTACAACGCCACACTTTTAATAAAAAGAAAAAACATATAAAGCAAAACAATCCGAAAACTACTCACGGAAGACTATTTAATTTATAAATACAATAAAATCAATCCCCTACCTCTGAGTGTCCGCGGCAGGCACGTGATAATGTGGCACAGAACCCCACTGTCCGATCAGAAGCACGATGACGAAGTGAGAACACGAAGTCATCGACCCAAGAATCGGCAGCGTTTTTCCCGGTTTTTCTTCCCACGTATCACGGCAAACCGAGGACAATGATAGGCAGTTCAAATTTCGTCATAAAATCTTCCCGCGTCTTTACAAAAAGTCATTCTCCAAAGCAACCCGAAATACATCCACGCATAACGACAAATTAATATTCGCTTCAAAACCAATGTTTATTAACAACTAATCTAGACCAATCATTATTAGAAACTAACTGAATCGCAATGTTTGTTTTCAGGTGAACCCCGATGCACAAGACCGAACGACACAGCAGATCCAGTCGAAACTAGGCAACTATTCGGTGGTGAGACATTTGCTCGAGGATCCAAAGAGGCTGATAGGAATCGATGGGGTGCCGGCGAGTCCAGCACCGGCTCACGCATCGAGGCTCGCCAGCGGCTCTGGTTCGAGTTCAAGAAGCTCACCATCGTCACAGGAGTTCAAGAAACCTGGTGGGCCCAGATCGAGCTCCAATTCCTCGAATTCATCATCATCATCGAGTCACGCATCAGCACAGCGCGGTGGTTTCGTTAAGCCAGCCGATGGTAAGCCACCGTACGGAGGACGTGGTGGCTATCCTGGACAGCCAGTGAAGCACGGTGGCAATAGCAATGATCATCGTAGTCACGGTTTACTTCCGGCAAAGGGTCCTCCGCCTCCTTCCAATTCATCGGGAAGTAATTCGAATGCTGGTGGAAGTCTCGCTAATAGTGGCAGTGCCAGCAGTAATAGCAACAGCAGCAGTAACAATAACAACAGCAGCAATAGTAGTAGTAGTAGCAGCGGTGGTGGTGGTAATCGACTGCACAACGCTGGTAGCCGTCTGCCGAGGATGAACCTCGACAATGTGAGTAGAGCTTTACTTTCAATTACTGTTATTATAGTTCAGGGTTCGACCCTCTACGGTTCATTATCTATTCCCGTGCACTTCAACTCTTTCTTGATCGCCTCATGTGCTCGCAGGTGAACAATTTTCTTCACCCCTATTGTTTTTTCTCTACTTTCTCTAACTGTAGTTTATAATTTTTCTTTCTTTTCCATTACTTTTTGTCTCCGAATATTTAATGAACAGTTCTGTAAATTTATTAGCTTTGATTCGCCACTAAAATTTGTGTTTGAAAAAGTTCTCTTCATTTCGGGCCTAAAGTTTGTAGTTAATAATAAGTTAGCTCCATTTCGCGCCTAAAGCTTGTATTAAAAAAAATAGTCAACTCTATTTGGTTAGCCTAAAGTTTGTATTTAATAAAAATTAGCGCCTAAAATTTGTGTTTTTGAAAAAAGCTTCAGTTCGCGCCTAAAATTTGTCGCAATTCCCGCCTAGATGGCATGACAGTTCTCTCGCAAGCGCTAAAAAGTTCCAAAACAGTGAATTAAATATTCGAAGACATTGCTCAGTGACGTCAATAAAAAATTACCGAACTGTACATTAAATATTCGGAGGCACTTTTCAGTGACGTCATTAAAAAAGTCAATAAAAATTACCGAACTGTACAGTAAAAATTCGGAGACATTGCTCAGTGGCAAAAATTGTTGTGTTTCAGAAAGGAAATAATAGTTTTTACTAGATTTAGTTAATAAACGAAATAGTTAATATATTAAATAGTAAATAAATTAAATAGTTAATAAATTAAATAGTTAATAAATAATTTTATTAATTTTTTCTTCACAAAAAGTAGAAAGTCCCCAGAGAGAGAGTAAAGAACAATTTTTATCCATATTTGTTTGATTCGCTTGATGATGTTATAAATAGCACGCGATAATCTAAAGTAAAATGAATAACAATGAGAGGGGCTTTATAATTGTGTGATGGTGACGAGTGTTCAGATAACATTGTGTCATCGTTTACAGAAGGCATACAGACACACACACACAAATAAACGTGCCTCTGGCATTCGACCCCTTTGTGGCTATTGTCAGCTGCGAATTTCTTGAAAATGTAGAGCGAAGGTGTCACGAGATTCGAATCTGACGCGAATTAATTTCACATTGTTTGGAAATATTTTGACGGTAATTTAATCAGAATCAATTTTTTATTATAGGTTAAAGAGAAAAAAAAAGTTGTTTACTTATTTTTATTTTGAAAATATTTCAAATTTAGTACGCTAAGTATTTCGAATAGTAAATAATGGTAAATTATTTTATTATTTGAGTGGAAAGGTAATGTACATTTTTGAATTTCGCGCCTAAATATTGGTGAAAGTCCCGCCTAGATGGCATGAGAGTTCTCTCACAAGCGCAATGAATAGAATCGAAATTTAGTGCCAAACGACGAAGGAGCTTTGTATAATAATTAAAGTAAATAAAAATAAATTAAATTAATAATTATAACAATAATAACAATAATAAATAATGATAATAATAATAATAATAATAAATATAAATATTACAAATAAAATACTTATATAAATTTAATAAATTAATATTTAATATTTAGTACATTTAATTTAATATTTAATATTTATAGTATTTATAATATTTATATTATATTTAATTTAATATAAATATAAATAATAAAATAAATAAATATTAATAAATAATAAATAAAATAATAAAAAATAAAAAAATAAAATAAAATAATAAAATAATAGAATCGATGTTAATATTTCCGGTAAAAGCTTTAAATATACATTTTCTTTTCATCCGCGTATAAAATAAAAAAATTATTAAATTATCAATTCCGGGGCATCGAAAGGGTGACTGGAAAAAAATTCTTTTTTATTTATAGATTGGTATTTTTACATTATTTAATAATATTACATGCGCACAATCGCGAACAATATTTCTGACGCGTATATTTCACTGCTTGCACACACTCATTATCCCCGCACATTTCTGATTACATTAAAAAAAAAGAAAATAAATTTACACATTAATATAATAATTTTTCGCTCGCGTTTTTTTGTTAAATTTTTCAAACGCTACGCGTATATTTGCATTATTGTGCCCTGCTTTTAAAATATGCAATCTCTTCGTTCTGATTTTCATTTATATCTATATGTGGGAATTGACGTTAATTTTTCACCTGATGTATTTCGCAATTATTTTCATTTCTGTTACACAAATTGAATGTTTATTCATATTGTGTTTCGTTTTTTTTTTTGATATTGATTGGCAGGAAAAATTATCATTTTGTTTTTTTCCTGTTATTGTTATTATTGGTTGTGATAATTCGATTATCGAATTTTGACAATATTATATTTGTGAAAGTGTTTTTGAACAAATTAATTAACTAATTAAGTTTATTAATTAATTAAGTGTTCAAAATTTTGCCTTCGTTTTGAGTACTTAAAGCAAATACAATTTGCTTTTATAAATAAAATGTATAAATAAATACAGTCGTAGAAACATAATTAATTAAAAAAATTAATTAATTAAAGAATAAAAGAATCAAATGAAAATTATTTAATTCAAGTAAATATTTAATTGAAAATAGTCGAGTAATCGATTATTTGAATTAGATTAATTTTTTGCGTGTATATTATTATTATTATTATTCACAAAAAATATGCAAAAATATGCGTTTTTATTATTATTTTTTTATTTATTTATTTATTTTTTTTATTAATTCTAATTATTTTTCAACTGTTATTTTCCAGTTACATATTTTTAGTAATTTTTTGTTTGTCCTCTTTTGTTTTATTTTTCTATTCCAATTATCATTTAAAAAAAATTATTTTTGCTTAAATTTTTTTCTATTTAAGTGTAAAATTTAATAGATTATTTATCATTTTATTTTATCGTTTAGTAAAAGTTATATTGTTTCGCTAATATAATTATTATCTCGTTTTCTGTCATAAAGATTAAATCAACCTGCGTTGTATAAACGTATAACTCTAGTTTTGTTTACTCGTTCTTGAAATATTTTTATTTCTTTACAATTTTTTTCGCTAGTCTTAGAATTTTTTTTGAGCTCTTTAAAAAGGAAGGACAAATATTTTCTTTATTTAAAATTTTTCAGTTCATTTTGAAATTTAATTTTTTTATTAAAATTTTTCTTAATTAAAGTTTTCTTTTTTATCATCTTTAATTGTTTTCTTTTTTCCTGTTTGTAGTTGATTTGTTAATTAATTTATTTTATTTGATAATGAATCAGTTTTATTATTTAAAATTAATAAATTTATTTAATTTAATTTTTGCTTTTTAATTTTTTGTAACTTCGTTACTATTTAATGTTTTATATTATTTATTTTTTTTATTGGCTTTTATTGTTTTTTATTGTCGTATTGTTTTTTATTGTCCTTTTTAAAATTTTTTGCGAATTTTTTTTCTGTTATTAAATATTTATTATTAGATTAAATAATAATTTTTTTAATTTTTTATATTAAATTTCTTAATTATTAATTATTTGAAGTGTAAATTTTTCCCTGAAAGTAGCTTCTGTAATTAGCATTGTTTCGATTTATTATTGTAATAATTGTACATTTTCTTTTGAAAGTAGCTTCGCCTAATTATTATTATCACTCTTCGAATTAACCCTCAGATTGTAATCTTTTTCATATATAATTACTATAATTGGAACTACTATATATTTTCTCAACAATTATTCTAATTCACTTTTTATCTTCATCTCTTCTAATCAATGTAATCTCAGTTTTTATTTTTTAAAATTTATTGATTTAATCTATGAATTTTTCAGTGGCGTATATTTTCGCAGAATATTTGATAGAGAAAAAAAATTTGAAATTGTCTCCTTTAGTTTTCAATTTAATTAAAAGCGATTTCCGGTTTGTAGTAGTAATATTCAAAATTGAAGTTACCTCAATTAATATTAAATTTGACTGCGCTTTAAAATTATAATCATTGAAGTTATTTCCTCCGGTGATCATTAAAATTGATGTAAAATTGTAATTGGAACATTTTGCCTGTTGTAATTTATCAAGTTATAAATAAAATGTTCGCTTCTTTCATTATAGACAATGTAGACGAATAAATTTTTATTAGTTGCATTAATTATGTTATAGTTGTTATAATCTGTTGAAATTTACTTATAATTATTAAAACGTGAGTAAATTTACTTATAATTATTATAATATGTAAGTAAATTTGTAACTTATAAATTTTATTTTAATTTATTTAAAAACTTATTTATAATTATAATTTAGATAAATTTATCTTTCATTGTAATATAATTTTAATTGTAACTTTAATTATAATGACACTGGGAAAAATTAATTGTATTCGAAGAATCGACTTTTGGCAATTGTCAAGTTATTATCAACTCGAATCGAATATTAATTTTACTTGAATACTAAATATAAATTAAATACTAAATAATTACTTGAATCGAATTAATATTTTCTTAAATTAAATAAAGATTGACTTAAATCGCATATTTTTTATTAAAATTAAAATAAATTAAAAATTGAATAAATTGTGTTTGAATCAAATGAATATTACTTGGACCAAATACTTTTTACATAGGTTGAATCAATTACTTTTTAGTAGAACAAATATTTATAGGAATCGAATAAATATTTACTTGAGTCGAATAAACGTTTGCTTGAATCGGACAAATATTTACTTGAATCAAATAAATATTTACTTGAATCGAATAAATATTTAATTGAATCGAATAAATAGTCAACTGAATCAAATAAATATTTACTTGGATCAAAAATGTACTTAAGTCGAATAAGCATTTGCTATGAATCGGACAAATATTTACTTGAATCGAATAAATATATTAAATTGAATGAAATAAATATTTACTTGAGTCGAATAAATTTTAAATTGATTCAAATAAATATTTACTTTAATCGAATAAATTTTAAATTGATTCAAATAAATATTTACTTGAGTCTAATAAATATTTACTTTTATCGAAAATAAATACTTGAGAAATTCATAAAATATTTAAATCGTGTAAAAATGAGGAGAAAAAGAACTCTTTTTTTACTTTTTTATTTAAATATATAACTCAGGGAAAGGGTTCAACTCATTTTGTGCCTTGAAAAAGGTACTTGAGCTATATATGAAAATTGATTCTGACTGAAGCGCGCGCTGTTCATTTCCCTCTGGCAAAAAATTTTTTCCCTCTGATAAAAATAGACTCTAAAAAAGAAGGAAGAGATAAAAATGCGAGTGTGAGATAAAGAGTCCTATCGCGATTAATCAGAACAGAATATATCCTGGTTATTTTATTCGTGTCCCTGTTTCACCATTTTCTTTTCTCTCTCTCTCTTTCTTTGTTTCTCTCTTTTTTTGTTTTTCTTTTTTTTCCTCTTTTTCTTTCTCTTTCTTTATTGTGTCTCTTCTTTTCTTTCTTCTTTTCTCTCTTCTTTTCTCTGATTGATTGAAAAAATTGTATAAATATTTACTTGATTTGAATAAATATTTACTTGAATCGAATAAATATTTACTTGAATCGAATAAATATTTACTTGAATCGAATTAATATTTACTTAAATTAAATAAATATTTACTTGAATCGCATGCTTTTTATTAAAATTGATTGAATAAATTGTGTTTGAATCAAATAAATATTACTTGGACCAAATATTTTCTACATAGGTTGAATAAATTATTTTTCTCTCTTGTTCTCCCTCTTTATTTTTTCTGTTTCTTTTTTTCTTCCTTTTTTCCTCTCTTTTTTTCTCTATTTCTTTTTCTGTTTTTCTTTTTTCTCTCTTTCCTTTTTTGCGTCTCTCTTTGTTTATTTTTCTCTTTTCTCCTCTTTTTTCTCTTTATTCTCTATCTTTGTTTTTTTTGTTTCTGTTTATTCTCTATCTTTGTTTTTTCTGTTTTTCTTTTTTCTCTCTTTCCTTTTTTGCGTCTCTCTTTGTTTATTTTTCTCTTTTCTCCTCTTTTTTTCTCTTTATTCTCTATCTTTGTTTTTTTTTGTTTCTGTTTATTCTCTATCTTTGTTTTTTCTGTTTTTCTTTATTCTCTCTCTTTTTTGGTTTCTCTTTCGTTTTTCCTATTTTTCTCTCTCTTTCTTTTTCTGTTTCTCTTTTTTTCTCTATTTCTTCCCTTGTTTCTCTCTCTCTCTCTCTTTCTTTGTTTCTCCCTTTTTTACTCTCCTTTTTTTCTCTTTCTCAATTTTCCTTGATAAATTCTCCAGTTGCGGTTTCATAGATAAAAGCCGATGAAGAGATTGAGTGCACCCAAGTAGTTATATCGAAGATTGAAATAAGAGTTTAGTTTTTATTTCTCTTTCTTTTTTTTCTTCATCAATAAATGGATAAAGCTTCAAGATTTTATTTTTCTTTTTCTCTTTATTCCTCTTTTTTTCTTCTTCTTCTTATTCTGATTCTCCTTAAGCAAACTGTCGATTAAACTTGATTTCATGTTTCTTTCCCATTGAATAATAACCGTGAACTATGCAAAAATTGTGGTTTCATTCTCTCAATTACCGGTTATGCATATATGTTCGCGATCCTTTAGTATTTCATTTCAAACAACTGCTCATTTTGTTTTGTTTTATAATTTTGCCATGAGCTAATTGAGAGAAATTTATTAACTACTTTACTGCTGCTGCTTCAAAAAAAAAATGTAAAAAAAGGTAATTTTAATTTTAATAAAATTAAATTTAAACGAAGTAAGATTTTAATTTAACAGAAAACATTCAGGAATAAAAACAGATGGAAATAAATTAACGGAAATTGAAATTTATTTACGTATTCAATGTTTCAAATATAGTTTATTAATTGTATTCTTTTTTTATTAATTTTATTATCTATTTATTATTTATTATCTATTTATTATTTATTTATTATTATCTATATTTATTATTGTTTATTATTATTTATTTATTATTTATTATTTATTTATTATTTATTTATTATTTATTTATTATTTATTTATTTATTATTTATTTATTATTTATTTATTATTTATTATTTATTTATTATTTATTATTTATTTATTATTTATTTATTATTTATTTATTATTTATTTATTATTTATTTATTATTTATTATTTATTTATTATCTATTTATTATTTATTTATTATCTATTTATTATCTATTTATTATTTATTTGTTATCTGTTTAGTATCTATTTATTTCTAATTTGCTCAAGATAGAAATGACAATAATTTTTTTTTCGTCCGAATGGGAAAAATTTTTTTCAACTGCGTTTTTTTGATTATCTAACATATAGAGGGAATATAATTATTTGTCAGAATGGGAAATAGAGGAAACTGTAATTTTTCGAAGTGAACTGCGCATAATCAGATCTATTTATTAATTAAATTACGCGTTGTGCTGAATTAATAAGTTAAATCATTCGGGGTTTGGAATTTATGTAACTTGTTTATGTTTATATAATTAAATATTCCGAACGAGAAAATGATTACAAGCAAAAGTGAAAGTTCTTGTTTGTGTTCTATTTGAAATGTTTGGATGCTGGTTAAAATTACATGAAAAGTTGAAATTTACCATATATGCATTTCTCTAATAATGTTTTAATTTTTTTCATTGTTTTTTTGTTTTTGTTACAGGGCATCAATTCCAGGCAGGCTCTCGAGGAAAATACACCAGATGTTGAGGACATTTTAAAGGTGAGTGAGAATTTACCTAAATTTTACGTTAGAGTTAGATCTCCATATATATATAAGCTCAAGTTTTAAGGAGTAATCTCTAAAGTAAAGTCAGTTTACAACGGTCGTAAAGTTTCCCAGTTCTGAAACTGGAATTTCCCTCTTTGTTTCCTTTGTTTGTTGCCTTGCCCACTTACTTAAATTCTTTGCTCGTTTTTTTTCTCCTTTTCGATTAATTCTTTTTGAACGAAATTGGAAGAAATTTTGAATTTTTTACACTTTTTTTTGTTGATAAAAACTTTGTACACTGTTTATTGTTGCCATAGGTCAGTAATTTTTAATTTAATTTTTTTTTGTTGAATTAAAATTTGAAAAAAGTTAAATTAAATTAAATTAAAAATTAAAAAAAGTTAAATTAAATTAAATTAAAAATTAAAAAAAGTTAAATTAAATTAAATTAAAAATTAAAAAACTTAACAATAATTTCTTCTCAAGTTTGTTTAATTTTTAATTTAATATAATTTTTTTCTTAGTTCTTTAAACAGTAAGTAACGTAAAATTATTACCCTTTGATACCCTTTGATGACAATTTAAATATTATATCGAAAAGATTTCCCGACTATTAAGGGCGAAGGTTTAAATAACAAAAGAAGACCTGTCTCTTGTATAAAAAGATCACCCCCATGAAATTTGAGACGAAATCCGGAGACTAACGAGAGAGAAAGAGAAAAAAGGAGAGAAAAAGAGAAAAAAGGAGAGAGAAAGAGAAAAAATGAGAGAGAAAAGAGAAAATACGAGAAAGATAAAGACAAAAAAAGAGAGAGAGAGAGAGAGAGAGAAGAGAGCCGCGTGCTGCTTTAGAGATGACAAAATTCTAATTCCCAATGGGGCTATCGATCGGGAAGCAATTTAAACACAACGATGACTCATCATCGTCATCGTCTCTCCCTTCGATTTGGTCCAAGTTCGTGATTCATCTTTTTGCCATATTCTCTCCCTCTCTCTCATTCTCTCTCCTTCTTACCCATACACCATATAATACGTCTGGTCCAAGTTGAGAAGAAAAAATTTCAAACCCGCAGAAGCGTAATCTCATGATTGACCTAAACCTAAAGGCGGGATAACTATATTTATTGTGTACTCGAGAAGCTCACCCTAAAAAATAGCGAAAATATCAAATTTCCATTGTGCTCTGTGTATAGGGTTGTGAAGAGAGAATCGCGTTTGTAAACGATTATTATTGAATGCTTTTAGGGTTTATGATCACTGAAACTACATATTATCAGAGAGAAAAATTGAGAATTGATTTTTATTTTTCTTCAAATTTCAAACTAATTTCTTTCTGCAATGGAATTAATTAATTAAATTAATTATTTAATTTAAATAATTAATTTAAATAATTAATTTAATTGAATTAACTAATTTAATGATTGATTTTTTCTTCTACTAATTTCTATTAAATTAATTCCATTCACTATATTCAAATTCATTCAATTTACTTCATAGCGCTTGTGAGAGAACTTTCATGCCCTCTGGGCGGCACTTTAGAGAACTTTTAGGCGCGAAATTCAAAAAATACGATTTGGGACATTCAGTTTTAGTGCCTATAATAATGAACCTTTGACTTTTTTTTTGGTTCAATTAGATAAATAACTAAGTGTGTTTAAATAAAGAAATAAATAAATAAATGTGTTTGAATAAATAAATAAGAACTAAATATAAAATTTAAAAAAAAAAGTTGATTTATTAAATATGAAAGAATCTATCAATAATCCGAATCAATTTCTCAAATAAATTTCATATTTAATATTTAATTACCGAATGATAAATTCACTTCCTTTAATTAAAAGTTGATTTAGTTTCTGGCAAAAATATGTAAATAATAGTAACTTACATACACTTTAAATTTGAATTAGTAAATACCAAAAAGTTTTACTAATAAATACTAATTTTTTTTTAATTTTTCAGTAAAATTTATTAATTTTAAAGTTTCTAAATTTCTAAACTCAATTATTGAAAACACGAATAATTTTGTAAAATAAATATTTAAATAATTCTTATTTGATTTTTCATGAGGAAATAAAATTGGAAAAATTTCAAATTATAACCTTCTGAAGTTTAATAATTTTCTTAAAATTACAATTATAACCCTTCTAGAATTAAATTAGTTTCTGCAATTTTTAACTGAACTTCAGTTCCAAATAAATTATTATTAATTTTTCTTCCAATTATTCAAATCCCAAAATTTAGTTTTTTATATTTTTTCCTTTTTGTTGAGTTTTAATTAAAAAATGTTGAACATGATTGCATTCTGTAAAGTATTAAAAATAATTCTAAAAAAAGTTTAGTGTTATTTCTTCAACGTTTTTTTATTTTTTGGAAATATGTTATTAAAATTATTGAAAATAATTACATTTTAAAAAATTATGAGAAAGAAATTTCATAAGAATTATTTTTTTTCAAAAATATTTTAATTTTTAGAACTTAATTTTCATTAATTTATAAATTTATACTTGAAGAATTTTCAATGAAATTTTTGTGAATTAAATTATTTTCTAATTAAAACTTCTCAAAAGTTGTGATAAAATGCTTGAAAAAATCAATTATTTTCAGTTGAATTTGATAAGAACTCTATTATTGGAAATTTTTTTAATTCTATATTTTAAAAATTTAAATAGAAAGATCATAAAAGTCTTTTATTTATTTTAGAAAAAGATTTTTTATAGTTATACTTTTTACACTATAAAAATCAAAATGAATCGCATTTGATACAAAAAATGTGGTTTTTGTGGCAAAACTCGTAAGAAAAGTCGAAAAAGTCGCAATTTTTGAAAAATTGTGAAAAGATGCTCCCTAAAGTTATGAACGTTCAAATGAACAAATCTATTTATTACTTTCTTGATATTTGAATTTTGGTAGAGAAAATATTAATTTAAAAATTAAAAAATGAATTATTTTCTAAATTTTCTATTTTAAATTCTTTCTTAAATTGGCATTTAAAGATAATAATTTTAGAAAATATTGTAAAGAAAAAATTTTTCGTCAATTTGAACGTTTAAAACTTTAGAGGCAAAAAAAAGTGGAAATTTAGTAAATATTTTTACTAATTTAAATTTAGAGTGTGTTGAAAAAAAAGAAAACAGTAAATTATCAAAAAAAAAATTAAGTACAACGAATAATAAAAATGTTTAAAATTAGAAAAGCAAATTAAATACAAAGTACTAAAAAAGGGTAACAAAAATATTGAAAAAGTTAATTGAATAAAGAAAGAAATTCAAAAAAATTTTTCTTCAATAGCAAAAAAATGCGTTTTTTCCTTATAGGTTTCAGTTTATAATATTTAAACGCTCTCGGCTAAATTATGTCAAATAATGTAGTTTTCTTAGAAAGTTTTAAAATCTCTCATATATATACAAAATAATTACTTACCGAGATGTTCTACTTTATACATGTGTGTATATATAAATTTACTTTCTAACATTTTTTTTCACTTTTTTCTTCCTTCATGTTCGTATTATTCTGATTGATTTATTTCAACCCCGTCGAGATAAGTGTATTAATTTGCAAAAAATATTTGTTTGCCAACTTTTTTGATAAATTGTGCACGCAAAATGATTTTTCATTCGTCTTTGAATAAATTAGTTATATTTACATGTTGGGAATTTTTTTCTCTCTCTCTTAATCAACGCACGGGCAATTTAAATTACAACTCTTTAGTCGCTTTAATATTATGAAAATTAATAAAATATCTCGATACTATTTAAAATCCATTAGACGAGATGAATTTATTATAGAGGCAAGAAGGAGAGAATGAAACTCGTTTCACTTCTGCTTTCATGTTTTTCATAGCGTGATGTTTATTTTCTCTTTTTTTTTTTTTTTTTTTTTGATAAACCGGAAAAAAAAATTTTTTTATACTAGAATGAAACTTCTAAAAGTTTGTCAACAGAGAAGTTTTTCTCGAGGAAGTTTCTTTGTTCCCGTTTTTTAATTTTTTCTTCGTTTTTATTTTTTTTTCTTTTATTTTTTGTTTATTTGATTTTTGTTCTTTTATTTTTTATTCATTTACTTTTTGTTCATTTATTTTTTGTTCTTTTAAAATTTGTTCTTTTTTTTATTCTTTTTTTTATTCTTTTTTTAATTTTCTCTTTACTTTTTTCTCGGTGAAAGAAATGTTTTTTAATTAAACGTTTAGTTAGAATTGCTTCAAATTTTAATAAAGTTTAAGTAAAAGTTTACCAAGTTTTACAAAGTTTTAACAAAAATTTTAATTTTCTTTTAAACTTTCTGTATTTATTGTTTTCATGCTTTATTAAATTTTTTTACGGAGGTTTTTTCTTTCTGTGCCCTGTTTTCGAAATAAATTTACCGTTAAGAATTCTTGGAGAACTCATTGAAAAATCTCGTTTATTTGAAAAGTTTTTGAAAGGCAATTAAGGTATTTTATTAACTGCAAGTACTTGACGTATAATAATAATTATTATTTAACAAAATGAATTGAATTATTTGTAGTAATTGAATTATTTTCAAAAAATAATTGAATTCTTTACAGTAATTAAATTATTTTCAAAAAAAATAATTAAATTTTTATAGAAACTGAATTATTTTCAAATATTAATAAAATTCTTCTCAATAATTCATTTATTTTTTATTTTTCAAACTTTGAATAAAATTTAATTTAATTCTTGGCAGAAATTCAATTATTTATAAAAATTAATAAAATTATTCATTGGAATTCAATTTGCTTGAAGAATTAATTGAATTTTTTACAGAAATTTAATTATTTTCAATAAATAATTAGACTCTTTACAGTAATTAAATTATTTATCAAAATTAATTGAATTCTTTACAGTAATTGAATTATTTACAAAAAATAATAAAATTCTTACGAAGAATTCAATTATTTTCACAACTTTTGTACCAACTAAAAATCTGCTCAATAATTCAATTATTTTTTATTTTTCAAAAATTTTAATAAAATTAAAATTAATTCTTCGCAGAAATTCAATTTATTTCAAATATTAATTAAATTCTTTAGAGGAATTGAATTATTTTCAATAAATAATCGAACTTATCACAATAATTAAATTATTTTCCAAAATTAATTGATTTCGTGACAGTTATTGAATTATTTTAATAAAATAATTAAATTCTTACAGGAATTGAATGATTTTCAAATATTAATAAAATTCTTCCGAAGAATTCAATTATTTTCACGTTTACTAAAATGCTGTTCAGTTATTCAATTATTTTTTTTATTTTTTTAAATTTAAATAAAATTAAAATTAATTCTTCGCAGAAATTCAATTATTTTTAAAAATAAATAAAATTCTTCATTGGAATTCAATTAGTTTCAACAATTAATTGAAATCTTTACAGGAATTCAATTATTTTTAATTAATAATTAAGCTATTTACAATAATTAAATTATTTACTAAAATTAATTGAATTATTTTTAAAACTTTTACTAAAATTCTTCTCAATAATTCATTTATTTTTTATTTTTCAAACTTTGAATAAAATTTAATTTAATTCTTCGCAGAAATTCAATTATTTATGAAAATTAATAAAATTATTCATTGGAATTCAATTTGCTTAAAGAATTAATTCAATTCTTTACAGGAATTGAATTATTTTCAATAAATAATTCAACTCTTCGCAATAATTAAATTGTTTACCAAAATTAATTGAATTCTTTACAGTAATTGAATTATTTTAAAAAAATATTTGATTTTATTACATGTATTCAATTCTTTTCTAATATCAATAAAATTATTTTGAAGGATTCAATTATTTTCAAAACATTAATTTTAAAACGCATTTAATAAAATTAAAATTAATTCTTTTCAGAAAATCAATTATTTTTTAAAATTAATAAAATTCTTCACAGAAATTCAATTACTTTCAAAAAATAATTGTTTTTTACATCAGGAATTCAATTGTTTTTTGAATATTATTAAATTTCTTTTTAAGAATTGTTTGTAGTTAACATTTTTAGAATGAAAATGATTTACTGCAACAATTATTTGTAGTGAAAATAATTTGCTGTATAAATTATTTATAGAGAAAATAATTGACTGTAAAAATTATTTAATTATAGTGAAAATAATTGACTGTAAAAATTATTTAAAGGGAAAATAATTGACTGTAAAAATTATTTAAAGGGAAAATAATTGACTGTAAAAATTATTTATAGGGAAAATAATTGACTGTAAAAATTATTTATAGTGAAAACCATTTACTGTAAAAACTATTTATAGTGAAAACCATTTACTGTAAAAATTATTTATAGTGAAAATCATTTACTTTAAAAATTATTTATAGTGAAAATCGTTTACTGTAAAAATTATTTATAGTGAAAATCGTTTACTGTAAAAATTATTTATAGTGAATATAATTTACCGTAAAAATTATTTATAGTGAAAATCATTTACTGTAAAAATTATTTATAGTCAAAATAATTTACTGTAAAAATTATTTATAGTCAAAATAATTGACTGTAAAAATTATTTATAGGGAAAATAATTGACTGTAAAAATTATTTATAGTGAAAACCATTTACTGTAAAAACTATTTATAGTGAAAACCATTTACTGTAAAAATTATTTATAGTGAAAATCATTTACTTTAAAAATTATTTATAGTGAAAATCGTTTACTGTAAAAATTATTTATAGTGAAAATCGTTTACTGTAAAAATTATTTATAGTGAATATAATTTACCGTAAAAATTATTTATAGTGAAAATCATTTACTGTAAAAATTATTTATAGTCAAAATAATTTACTGTAAAAATTATTTATAGTCAAAATAATTTACTGTAAAAATTATTTATAGTGAAAATAATGTACTGCAAAAATTATTTATAGAGATAATAATTTACTGCAAAAATTATTTACAATAAAAATAGTTTGCTGTAAATAAAGAGGTAAATATCAAAAGCGAATGTTATTTATGAAGTCGTTTTGAAAAATTGCCGATGATTTTTGCGAAAAAAGCGACGATTCGAGCGCGAAGGACGCTTATAGGAAACTAGTGATTCTGTTCAGAAATGATTTCCTCTATACAGGAGCAAAAGGGTTTTCGATTTAGAGTAGAATTTACGACTTGACTACCGTATATCGTCGTTTTGCGCCTATTTTCGATGTACCATAGACAAGTACACCACCATTGCAGTTGGAATGAACCAGCGCAGCGTACCGATGAATTATTCTCTCACGGCTGGCCCGTGAGAAAATACTGGTTGCGCCAGTAGGCATCGTAAATGCGACTGCTAATTGCACTCGCAACGATGGCAAAAGACGATGACTTCTGCTTGAATATATCACATTCTTTGATGAACGCGCAGATTCATCGGAGATCATCATCCTTTTGTTTTCCCTTCCTCACTCACTCACTCACTTCCTTCCTTCATTCATTCATTCATTCATTTTTTTCTCTTCTCTCGCGCTCGCATTGTCTTGTTTCTATTTTTCTAAAATTCTTCTTCCCTCTGCTTTTCAATGTTTGTTGTTGGAAATTTTTTGCAATTGTTTTTCTGCTCTTTTTAATTTTATTTTATTTTTCATTTTATTTTTCATTTTATTTTTCATTTTATTTTTCATTTTATTTTTCATTTTATTTTTCATTTTATTTTTCATTTTATTTTTCATTTTATTTTTTGTTTCTAATTTTGTGTTAATAAATGTAAAAATAATTTTAAAAAATAATTTTAAAAAAAGTCCAAATACGGTTTCTGTATTTTTCTACTGTTTTATTATCTTTCAGGCAAAAAATATTTTATCTGGAACAAATAACAATTTTATTAAATTATCGAAATTTTTAATTGTTTCAATAAAAACTTTCGCTGTTGTAGAAAAAATTATCGCTGTTTCAAATAAAATATTTTTTCCGTATCGAATTTTTGTATTATTTTTTTTATAATCGGAAAAATAATAATTTGTGTAATAATATAAAGTCCTAAATTCGGTTTTGTATTTAAATTTGATTTTGGTGAATTTTTTTGAAAAAAAGAAATAGAATTATTGTTTGTTTGGTACTTTTTTATTATTGAATTTGTGTATCATTGCTTTATTTTTGTATTGTTTATTTTCTATTATTTTTCTTACTGTTTTCTATAATTTTTCTATTTTTTCGTATTTTTATTATTGTTGCTTTTTTCTATTTTTTTGTATTTATTTTTGTATTGTTTTTATTAATTTTTGTATTTTTTGTATTAATTTTTGTATTTTTTGTATTAATTTTTGTATTTTTTGTATTAATTTTTGTATTTTTTGTATTAATTTTTGTATTTTCTTTAAAATAATTTATTGCCAAGTTGTCGCTTTTTTATTTACTTTTAAACTGATTGGATTTCAATTTGTACTTCTTCTCGAGTAAAAAAACATTTGTTACACAGAAACATTCTTGGAGGAGAAAAAAAATTCTTTCCTTCTTTCTTTTTTTATTTTCTGTGAATTGAAAATTCGTCTTTTTGCCTCTCATTTATTTTTCACCGTTTCCTGTCTCATTGAGTGCTTCTTTGAATCGGGTTCTAATTAAGAAAATCGAAGCCCCTGCGGCTAGAGAAGATAATTCTTAAAAAGTCTGTTTATTTCACTGGGAAAATTAAATCACACCATTTTTTTTCTTTCTAGTAACGAATTAATTCAAATTGAATAATTGAAAAAATTGATTTTCTTCTTTTTTCTATTCTGAAGTAGGGGAATTTTTTTTTCGTTGAGTGCAAAGTTTTATTCTATTGGGTGTAAATTTAATTAAATTGGACTTAATTTTATTGGAAGTAAATTTTATTTTATTACAAGTAAATCTAATTGAAGTACAAGTAAATTTAAATGAAGTACAAGTTAATTTAATGAAAAATACAAATAGATTGAATTTAAGTGAAGGAAAATTTAAATTGAGCTCAAGAAAATTGAATTTAAAATATTTAAATGAAAAAAAGTTTCGTTCAAGTATGCAAAACTGAAGAATCAATAAACTTAATTAAACAAAAAATAATTAACAAAATTATAAAAATTTCAATTTATTCAATTTAATTCAGAATCAAAAGTTTAATGAATTTAATTTAATTAAAAATCAAATGATTGTTTAATTTAATTCGATTAAAAATCAAATGATTGATTAATTTAATTAGATTAAAAATCAAATGATTGATTAATTTAATTGAATTAGAAATCAAAAGTTTAATTAAATTTAGTTGAATTAAAAATGAAAAATTTAATTAAATTTAATTTTCTAATCGATTTAAAAATCTGAAAGAAAAACGAATTGCCAATCGAAGGAGAAGTGAAGCGTAAATGAAAAGTATTTTCAGGGGTGTTTAGAAGCGTGAAAAATTTGATCAGACATCGATCAAGAAATGTTGTTTTCGAATGACTCAGTGTTCAACTAACTAAAAGTGTCGCGCGCGCGAAAGAGTCGAAAGAAAATAGCCAATCCGTCAGTAAATAGTCACCCACAGAATCTGGGCCAACTATTCATGTTACTCTAAAACACGCCCAACTTCTCATCGACGAGATACGCAACAACGATCATGAACGCTCTAATGGAATAATAATTTTCTATTTCTTTTTTTCACACTTTTCATCTCACTTTATTTTCTCTCTCTCTCGTCCTTCGAATTTTTTATTTAGAAAAAAAGGATTAGAGTTCAAAAAAATTATTTTATTCAAATAAACGATTAATTTGTTGTTTACTAGCAAAAAAAAAATTACAGTAGGAATTATTTGCAGTGGGAATTATTTACAGTCGAAATTATTTGCGGTAAAAATTATTTAGAGTAAAAAATATTTACAGTAGAAAATATTTACAGTGAAAAATATTTATAATACAAATTATTTGCAGTAGGAATTATTTCCAGTAGGAATTATTTAAAGTAAAAACTATTTACAGTAAAAAATATTTGCAGTTGGAATTGTTTACACTAACAATTATTTACAATTAAAAATAAAAATAAAAAAATAAAAATAATAAAAATTAAATTATAGTTAATATTACTTACAATAAAAATTAAATTATAGTAAAAATTCTTTCCCGTAAAAATTATTTACAGTAGGAATTCTTTACAGTAAAAATTATTTACAATTAAAATTACTTACAATAAAAAATACAATATAGTAAAAATTATTAACAATGAAAATTAAATACCATAAAAATTATATTTAAGAGTAAAATTATTTAAGTACAATAATTTGTATTATTTTTTGCTGCCTCAAATATTTTTTTTTATGATGAAAAACCTTTGATTAAAAAAAAATTGCTATACAAAGTACAAAGAACAAATAAAAAAGAGAATAAACAATCGATTATACGAACTAAACGATCTCGAATATACTGCCTATCGGTGTACAATAATTACAATAATTTACAGCAATTATACTATACACTTGGTTGATTATCGTAATTATGAATTTTTATCCATATTAATTCTGCTTCAATTAGAGACACTTCGTTTATCTGACTCTATAAAATTTTTTTTATGCCAATAAAATATCATTAAAAATGAATTAAACCCTTCGGCGGAGGTGGAAACAAAAAAAGAAAAAACAAAAACATATTTACACAGTCGAAATAAAATCCGCAATAAATAGCAATTAACGAGTAAATTATATAAACACGCATTCTTTTTTGTAATTTAAAATTGAAAGCAAAATTAAAAACAAAATTGAAATTAAAATTAAAAACAAAACTGAAATTAAAATTAAAAACAAAACTGTAATTAAAATTAAAAACAAAATTAGAAGCAAAATTAAAATCAATATTAATATCAAAATTAAAATATTAATGAAAATTAAAATAATAATTAAAATTAAAGTCAAAATTAACTTCAAAATTAAAATTAAATTCAAAATTAAAATAATAATCAAAATTAAAATTAAATTATTAAATAATAAACAAAATTAAAATTAAAAACAAAATTAGGAGCTGAATAAAAATCAATATTAATATCAAAATTAAAATCATAATTAAAATAATAATCAAAACCAAAATTAAAATCAAAATTATTAATTATAAAATTAAAATAAAAATCAAATTAAAAATTAAAATATTAGTCAAAATAAAGATCAAAATTAAAATCAAAATTAAAATAATAATCAAAACCAAAATTGAAATCAAAATTATTAATTATAAAATTCAAATAAAAATCAAATTAAAAATTAAAATATTAGTCAAAATAAAGATAAAAATTAAAATCAAAATTAAAATAATAATCAAAACCAAAATAAAAATCAAAATTATTAATTATAAAATTAAAATAAAAATCAAATTAAAAATTAAAATATTAGTCAAAATAAAGATCAAAATTATAATCAAAATTAAAATCAAAATTAATAATTATAAAATTAAAATCGAAATAAAAAAATCATTGTTATGAAGAAAAGTTTTACTTGTATTTACATGTTTTATTATATATGTGCCGTGATTATTTATATGACAGTTTTATGTTACGCAGCGTTGATCGTTATTATCTTTCGACTTTTTGTTTTTCCTTTTACTTTTCCTCGGAAGTGCATAAATCACTGAAAGGGCGAAGAGAGGGAGTGGGAGGGAGGGAGGGAAAGACATTAACGAACTGGTACGTACATATAACAAAATGTAAATTTACCCGAATCTCATTTTAGAAAAAAGAAAAAAAAATCCCTCTTCCTTCGCGTTATATATGTATATAATATTATTTACAAATGATTCTCTCCTGAAATACTCGTGAGAGTATCTATTTTTTTCAAAATTTTTATACCTCATTTTGCGGCAAAATGTGAAACATTTAAAAATATTTCGATTATAACCAGTATTTGGGGAATTTTTTTTTTTGCTATTTAGTGTTTTCATAATTAACTATAATTTTGAGAGTAAAAAATACGATTTTTGAAATTGAAATTTTCGTACTAAAAAGTTATTGGGGGAGAATTATTTATTATTGGGAAATTAATTTTTAATATAAAAATTATAATTTTCTTTCAAAATATAATGTTTAAACAAAGAATTATAATTTTGAAACTGAGAACTTTTATTCTAAACTAAAAATTAGAATTTTCAAAAATAAAAAATAAAAATGAATAATAAAATAATAAAATAAAAAAAATAAATAATAAACAATATTATTAATAATAAAAATAGTAGGTTTCCTATAAATTGGGATTTTTAATTTTAAAAAATGATAATTTTTCTACTAATTGTAATTTCCAAACTGAGAATTATAATTTTTCTACTAATTATAATTTCCAAACTAAGAATTATAATTTTTAAACTAAAAATTATAATTTCCCAACTAATTTTAATTTTCAAACAAATAAAAAAATAATTTTTAGTTTAAAAATTACAATTCTTTGTTTCTTAATTTGAAACTGAAAAAATAATTTTTCTATTAATTGTGACTTCTAAACAAAAAATTAGTATTTTCAAATTAAAAATGGTAATTTTCTTATAAATTGTGATTTTTAATCAAAAAATTGTAAATTTTCCTACTAATTATAATTTGCAAACTGAAAATTATAATTTTCAAACTGAAATTCAGAATTCTAAATTTACAATAAGGAATTCTTCAAGTTTCTAATCAATATTTTAATTCTCAAAATTATATAACTATATACTATATAATTATAATTATAATTATAATTAAAAAAAATGAATTAATTATTATTATAATTATAATATATAATTATATAAATATTCAACAATTTTAATTATTGAACTTGTCATAGATTTTTATAATTTTCATTTTCTAAATATTCAAATAAATGATATTTATTTATTTCTAGAGCAAATTAAATTTTCTATTACTTATTAAGTAAATAATTAATTATTACAGTTTATGATTGTCAAAAATTTTAATAAAATTCTCCTCGAGAATCGTATTATTTTCATAAATAATAACAATTATTTGGAAGAATCCAATTATTTTTATAAATAGTAAAATTCTTCGCTAAAATTCAATTATTATCAATATAATATTGTAAAAATGTTGGAAAATCAATTTTTCACTTCTAATTTTGAGCAGACAAGATTATTTTTAAAAAATTGAAAAACTCCTTAGTTTAATTCACCTATTTTTCAAGTTTTTAATTAAAATTATTTTTAGAAAAAAATTATTTTCCAAAAACTTTAAAGAAACTGGTCAAAAAATTGAAAGTCTAATAAAATTCACTTCAACTCTAATTTTCAAATCATTCGTAGTTTTATTTGTGTTCGGAATCAAATAAATTTTAAATTAAAGTTGATGAGAAAGAAAACCCTGGAACAATAATGACAAAACTTAGGAAATAATCGTATAAATAAATAATAATGTTTGAATATTTATTTAAAATATAATTCATTGAAATTAGTTAATTATAATATTTTAATAAATGTGTGAAAAAATTTCCTACGATGTAAATAATAGTTAACTAATAATCAATTGAATTATTATGAACCTAAAGTAAACGCAGAAAATAGTAAAAATTAAAGAAAAATAAAAGAGTAGAAAATAATTTAATAGTATGATAATAATAATAATAATAATAATAATAATAATAATAATAATAATAATAATAAAAATATAAATAAAAATAATAAAAATATAAATAAAAATAAGAAAAATATAAATAAAAATAATAAAAATATAAATAATAATAATAATAATAAAAATATAAATAAAAATAATAATAATAATAATAATAATACCTAATAAAAATAAAAATAATAATAATTAAAATAAATAGTAATAATAGTAAAAAATAATTAAAAATAAATGAAAATAAAATAGTAAATTGATGAATCGGAAGTCAAGCACTGGCGCTAAATATGTATTTAAATAAATTCTCGCGGATAATAAATATCAATGAGTGTCGAGGCAAAACTCATCACTCAGCTATTTGTATAAAAATAAAATCGTGATCTTGATTTCTGATGACTGACGTTGTACACATATATATAAATACAAAATTGTGTTGATTATAATCGACGCACCATATCCCACATAATGATCGTTAACGGCATTTTCACATCACGCAGCTTGCATTTTGTGACGGTTGCGCTCTGCTTATTTCACAATAATCACTTCCTCCTCGCATAAATGGTCTGAAAAGCTTGTAGAAATTCACAATAGACAAGACTTGGGCAATTAGTTTACTTATAATTTGAATAATCAGTCACGGCACTTACTATCTTTTTCATTAGAAATACAAAAAAAAAGAAGAAAAACAAATTTCATCTCTATCCCCCAATATCTCCAGTGCTCCGAAAATGGTTTTTTGTTTCCTAAAAAAATAAACTTTATTTCTTTGTTTCCTAAAAAAATAAACTTTATTTCTTTGTTTTCTAGTTTTGTTTCTTTATTTTTTTGTTTTCTAGTTTTGTTTCTTTATTTCTTTTTAATTTTTTTTTTTTTTTTGAGGAGGGACCAAAGGGCAAGGAATGAGTAAGGTAAAAATGGCGTCAAGATGAGAATGCTCCAACTATGAGTCATCGAGTGTCGAGAGCTTGGCTTATAGGTCGTCGTACGCAGACGTCATTTTTGCTGCATATTTTTTCGCGAATAACGAATCGCGAATATTTTCGGTGCGAGAAAGCATATATATATGTATATATCCTTGAAATTATGCAAACAAATATAATACGAAGGCACGTACGCCGCCATTGAGCTCGCACGTTCCAGCAATAAGCGATTCAACATCCAGTTTGAAGCATATTATAAAAGTTGGAGCAGGAGCAAAAAAAAAAAAAAAAATTACTCCCCTGCACATTAAGAATTATTCAAAACTCCAAAAACGAAAATCGAGGCACAAAAGGGGGAAAAAATTTTTATCAAGATATGAGAAATTGCAACAAGACGTTCAAAAGAGAATTCTGAAAAGAGTTTAGAATTATATTCAAAAAAGAATTCAGAAAATAATTTAAAACGAAATTCAAAATAGAATTCAGAAAGGAATTTAGAACCTAAAATTCAAAATAGAATTCAGAAAGGAATTTAGAACCTAAAATTCAAAAAAGAATTCAGAATAAAATTCAAAATAGAATTCGGAATATAATTCAAAAAAGAATTCATAAAGGAATTAAGAAAATAATTCCGAAATGTATTCCGAAAAGAATTAAGAAAAGAATTCCGAAAAGAATGCAAAAAATAATTAAGAAAAGAATTCAGAAAATAATTCAGAAAAGAATTTAGAATAAAATTCAAAATAGAATTCAGAAAATAATTTAGAATAATATTCAAAATAGAACTCAGAAAATAATGCAAAAAATAATTAAGAAAATAATTCAGAAAATAATTCAGAAAATAATTCAGAAAATAATTCAGAGAAGAATTTAGAATAAAATTCAAAATAGAATTCAGAAAATAATTTAGAATAAAATTTAAAATAGAATTCAGAAAAGAATTTAGAATAAAATTCAAAATAGAATTTAGAAAAGAATTTAGAATAATATTCAAAAAAGAATTCAGAAAAGAATTTAGAATAAAATTCATAATAGAATTCAGAAAGGAATTTAGAACCTAAAATTCAAAAAAGAATTCAGAATAAAATTCAAAATAGAATTCGGAATAAAATTCAAAAAAGAATTCAGAAAAGAATTAAGAAAAGAATTCCGAAAAGAATGCAAAAAATAATTAAGAAAAAAATTCAGAAAAGAATTTAGAATAAAATTCAAAATAGAATTCAGAAAATTATTAAAATTCTAAAATAATTTAGAATAATATTCAAAAAAGAATTCAGAAAAGAATGCAAAAAATAATTAAGAAAAGAATTCAGAAAAGAATTTAGAATAAAATTCAAAATAGAATTCAGAAAATTATTAAAATTCTAAAATAATTTAAAATAATATTCAAAAAAGAATTCAGAAAAGAATGCAAAAAATAATTAAGAAAACGTTGGTGTAGTTCACAACGTTTATAGTCAACGATTTCTGAAAAAAAATATTTTTTAAAGCAAATTTTTATAAATTTTTGTAAAGAAAATAGTACGTTTATTTTTTTTAAATAATGATTTATAAACAAAATATTTGTGAACAAAAAATTTCATTCTATTTGGAATGAAAATAATTTTTTTGTTTCAATTGTTGATAATAAACGTTGCGAACTTCACCGACGTTTAAGAAAAGAATTCAGAAAAGAATTTAGAATAAAATTCAAAATAGAATTCAGAAAATAATTTAGAATAATATTAAAAAAAGAATTCAGAAAAGAATTTAGAATAAAATTCATAATAGAATTCAGAAAGGAATTTAGAACCTAAAATTCAAAAAAGAATTCAGAAAAGAATGCAAAAAATAATTAAGAAAAGAATTCAGAGAAGAATTAAGAATAAAATTCAAAATAGAATTCAGAAAAGAATTTAGAATAAAATTCAAAATAGAATTCAGAATGGAATTTAGAGTAAAATCCAGAAAAGAATTCAGAAAATAATTGAGAATAGTATTTGGAGTAAAATGCAGAAGAGAATTCAGAAAAGAATAAAGGAAAGAATTCAAAAAATAATTAAGAAGATAATTCAGAAAAAGGTTCAGAACAGAATTCAGAAAAGAATTCAACTATTCCACATTCACAAGAATCAATATTACAAATAAAAACCAACTACCAAATGAACTAAAAAACATTCCTCCCCAAAATAAAAAATTCAAACAGAAAATAAAACGATATTAAAAAATAAAACAGTAAAAAAACAAACGAAACGCGATTTAAAGAGTAAAAAAAAATATTATTCCCTATCGCGAATTAGTTATGCAAATAGCATTTTGCAAACTCAAACGTCAATAGAGTTTATGCATAGAGAGCAAGGGAATAAAGTTCATTGCGAGCAATATAGTCTCTCTGGGTTGTATAAATTGTTTTGAATCTCGAGAGTTATTTCCTCCATCGAATAAGATGATTGGTGAGAGAGAGAGAAGAGGACATTTCACGACTGATCATCAAACGTAAAATAGACACATTTCTCATAAAAAGGAAGAATCTCCAGCTGCTCTCCACATACAGATAACACATTGAGAGAGAGAGAATCGAAATATCTTCCCATTTGAAAAATGCTATATCCACTTTCTACCAGGCGAGGTGTGGAGGGAAGGAAAAGAAGAAAAAAAAGTGTCGGGTGAACGTGACTGTCACTCACGATGCAGAAAAAGTACTTGAGAGTCAATGGAACCGGAAATCGGAAGTGAAAAGAAGGAAGATTCTTTCTTTTTATTCACACCGCTGCTGGGAAAAAGTGATAATGTCACATTATTCAATATTGAAATACTTTACATGTCATTTAACTGGTTAGTCACTTTTTTTTGCTTGATTTTGCTCAGTCGTTGGGAAAATTGGATCAATTATTTGAATTATTGTGATTTTTCGGTTTTGAAATAGAAAATGTTATTTTTGAAATGGAAAAAAGATTTTTCGATTGAAAATTCATTTATGAAGTAGAACATATTTTTTTCGAAATAGGAAACTAATTTTTCAATTGAAAATTCAATTTTTTATTACAAAAATGATTTTTCAACGAAAATGTTATTTTTGAAATAGAAAATGTTACTTTCGAACTAGAAAATTAATTTTTCAATTAAAAATTAATATTTGAACTAACAAATATTTTTTTCTAACTAGAAAACTAATTTTTCAAATAAAAATTCTTTCTTGATCTAGAAAATGTTATTTTCGAACTAGAAAACTAATTTGTCAACTAAAAATTTATTTTTAAACTTGAAAATGTTAATTTCGATCTAGAAAACTAATTTTTTAACTAAAAATTCATTCTTGAACTAAAAAATGTTATTTTCGAAGTAGAAAACTAATTTGTCAACTCAAAATTTATTTTTAAACTTAAAAATGTTAATTTCCAACTAGAAAACTAATTTTTCCAATTAAAAATTAATATTTGAAACTAGCAAATATTTTTTCCGAACTATAAAACTAATTTGTCAACTAAAAATTTATTTTTAAACTTGAAAATGTTAATTTCGAACTAGAAAACTAATTTGTCAACTAAAAATTCATTTTTAAACTTGAAAATGTTAATTTCGAATTGGAAAACTAATTTTTTAACTAACTTTGAAAATAAAAATTATAATTTTCTCACTATTTTCGAACATTTGAATTATTTCTCATTTTTAAACCGAGAATTATATTTTTAATGCTGAAAATAATATCTTTAATACTAAAAATAATAATTTTAGTGCTAAAAAAATTTTTCATACTACAAATTAACATTTCTGTTCACTAAATTATAATTATCCTGCTAATTGTAAATTGAAGCTAATAAATATTTATGGAAATACGAAAAAATAATTTTCAAAACGAAAAATTATAATTTGAAATTTTGAATACAATAGAAATTAAAATTTTCCTACCTACTAATTGTAACTTCTAAAATAATATGAATTTTTAAAAACAAAAATATAATTCGCAAACTAATTAAAAATTTTGAAGCTGAAAAAGTATAATTTTGAAATAATTATAGTTTTGTAACTAAAAAGAACCATTTTTAATACTGAAAATTAGTAGGAAAATTATCATTTTTAGAATAAAAATTACAATTTCCCTACTAATTGTAAGTTTTAAACAAAGAATTTTAATTTCGAAGCTAAAG